>JABXJD010000154.1:612500-645000 GCA_013375575.1 Percina caprodes | reverse complement strand
GACTGGTAGGGTTATAGAGCGTAGTGGTGGACTAAGACCTCCTGTGGTAGTCTGACTGGTAGGGTTATAGAGCGTAGTGGTGGACTAAGACCTCCTGTGGTAGTCTGACTGGTAGGGTTATAGAGCGTAGTGGTGGACTAAGACCTCCTGTGGTAGTCTGACTGGTAGGGTTATAGAGCGTAGTGGTGGACTAAGACCTCCTGTGGTAGTCTGACTGGTAGGGTTATAGAGCGTAGTGGTAGGCTAAGACCTCCTGTGGTAGTCTGACTGGTAGGGTTATAGAGCGTAGTGGTAGGCTAAGACCTCCTGTGGTAGTCTGACTGGTAGGGTTATAGAGCGTAGTGGTGGACTAAGACCTCCTGTGGTAGTCTGACTGGTAGGGTTATAGAGCGTAGTGGTAGACTAAGACCTCCTGTGGTAGTCTGACTGGCAGGGTTATAGAGCGTAGTGGTGGACTAAGACCTCCTGTGGTAGTCTGACGGGCAGGGTTATAGAGCGTAGTGGTAGGCTAAGACCTCCTGTGACACAAACTAAGCGGTATGCTCTCTCTTTTGTACCTCAGGCTATTAGACAGCACAACAAGCACTTTAAACGTACATTTTTATAAGTTTTTATTTATTTTTTAAATTGTATTTATGTATAATATTGTAATGTATTTGTTCTCTAGTTTTTGTAGGGGGGGATGGCGAGTGTGAGCACTGTAATTTCCATTTTTATGGATGAAATAAACTTGACTTGACTTGACTTGACTTGACTTGATCCCTCCATTCATTATCTACAGTACCATCCATCCAACCATCCCTCCATCCATCATCTACAGTACCCATCCATCCATCCCTCCATCTACAGTACCCATCCATCCATCCCTCTACAGTACCCATGCATCCATCTACAGTACCCATCCATCCATCCATCCATCTACAGTACCCATCCATCCATCCATCTACAGTACCTATCCATCCATCCATCCCTCTACAGTACCCATCCATCCATCCATCCATCTACAGTACTCATCCATCCATCCCTCTACAGTACCCATCCATCCATTCATTCATCTACAGTACCCATCCATCCATTCATCCATCCATCCATCTCCAGTACCCATTCATCCATCTACAGTACCCATCCATCCATCCATCCATCCATCCATCTACAGTACCCATCCATCCATCTACAGTACCCATCCATCCATCCATCCATCTCCAGTACCCATCCATCCATCCATCCATCCATCCATCCATCTCCAGTACCCATCCATCCATCCATCCATCCATCCATCCATCTCCAGTACCCATCCATCCATCCATCTACAGTACCCATGTGCGCCTCAGATCGGCCCTCTCCTCCCATTGGGCGGTGACCCTACGAGGCGATGGGAAGGCGGCCATCGTTGTTCTACCTGTCGTTGAGCTGCTGTCTCCTCCGGCGAACGGTCGCCAGGTCGTCGGCGCTCCGTCTCTTCTCCAGTCGGGCGGCCAGGCGGTCGATGGCTGTGATGTGAGCGTCGTCCACCGTCACGTCCTACACGTCAAATACACCCTCAGTGTCTTCAGAGGCACATTTATACATGTATCTGCTCTCTTATACCCCAAGAAATCACCCCACCACAGGCAATAAATAACTACCCTGTCATCACTGGGGGGGGACTCTGAGACTCCACAATACTGCACTATACTATATATTATACTATACTGATACTGCACTATACTATATATTATACTATACTGATACTGCACTATACTATATATTATACTATACTGATACTGCACTATACTATATATTATACTATACTGATACTGCACTATACTATATATTATACTATACTGATATTGCACTATACTATATATTATACTATGCTGATACTGCACTATACTATATATTATACTATACTGATACTGCGCTATACTATATATTATACTATACTGATACTGCACTATACTATATATTATACTATACTGATACTGCGCTATACTATATCTTATACTATACTGATACTGCGCTATACTATATATTATACTATACTGATACTGCACTATACTATATATTATACTATACTGATACTGCACTATACTATATATTATACTATGCTGATACTGCACTATACTATATATTATACTATACTGATACTGCGCTATACTATATCTTATACTATACTGATACTGCGCTATACTATATATTATACTATACTGATACTGCGCTATACTATATCTTATACTATACTGATACTGCGCTATACTATATATTATACTATACTGATACTGCGCTATACTATATATAAGCCCACGATGGCGTCCTCAAATGTCTCGTTTTGTCCTCAACTCACATTGACATTCAGCTTCCTGTCCCAGAGGACAGACTAGAAGATATTCCCTCACCCCTTCTCCAGCTCCCCTGAACTCTCCGAGTTTCTTCAGCAGCTGAAGTCCGTGTTCGTAATCCTTCCCGACGTCTCCGATGTTAATCATCACCTCCTGCAACAGGCACAGGACGAAGACAGACATTACAGCCACCGCACGGGGAGACACGCTGCAGACCAGGGGGACCAAGCGTCCACATGTCCACTTTTTCGTGTCTCCTCCTCCAGTCTCCTACCTCAAGACTCTCCAGTCTCCTACCTTATGTCTCCTCCTCCAGTCTCCTACCTTATGTCTCCTCCCCCGTCTCCTATGTCTTATGTCTCCTCCCCATCTCCTACCTTATGTCTCCTCCCCCGTCTCCTACCTCATGACTCTCCCGTCTCCTACCTTATGTCTCCTCCCCAGTCTCCTACCTTATGTCTCCTCCCCCGTCTCCTACCTTATGTTTCCTCTCCCGTCTCCTACCTTATGTCTCCTTCCCAGTCTCCTATGTCTTATGTCTCCTCCCCCATCTCCTACCTTATGTCTCCTCCCCCGTCTCCTACCTCATGACTTTCCCGTCTCCTACCTTATGTCTCCTCCCCAGTCTCCTATGTCTTATGTCTCCTCCCCATCTCCTACCTTATGTCTCCTCTCCCGTCTCCTACCTCATGACTCTCCCGTCTCCTACCTTATGTCTACTCCCCCAGTCTCCTACCTTATGTCTCCTCCCCCAGTCTCCTACCTTATGTCTACTCCCCCAGTCTCCTACCTTATGTCTACTCCCCCAGTCTCCTACCTTATGTCTCCTCCCCCAGTCTCCTACCTTATGTCTCCTCCCCCTGTCTCCTACCTTATGTCTCCTCCCCCAGTCTCCTACCTTATGTCTCCTCCACCAGTCTCCTACCTTATGTCTCCTCCCCCAGTCTCCTACCTTATGTCTCCTCCACCAGTCTCCTACCTTATGTCTCCTCCCCCAGTCTCCTACCTTATGTCTCCTCCCCCAGTCTCCTACCTTGTGTCTCCTCCCCCAGTCTCCTACCTTATGTCTCCTCCCCCAGTCTCCTACCTTATGTCTGATCCAGGCCTCCACCTCTTCCACTTTCTGCAGGAACTCCAGGAAGTCCCTGTTGTCTTCCAGATCTTTGCCCCGGGTGGCCAGGGCCTCCTTTAGCTCCTCCCAGTGGCGCTGCAGGGCGGCGGCGCTCCTCTTCACCTCCTTGGACCTGGGGTGTCGAAGAGAAACCAGCTCCTCTCCGGCCTGGAGACACAACAAGAAGACAGTCTGACCCTGAACTTTGAAGCCAATTCTTTCATTATCTTATTTTGTTAAACGAGTACACACAGTTCTACAGTGACCCCCCCCCAAACAAACAACAACAAATCTAGCTAGAAGACTCCTGGAAGTCTGAACTCAGGGCGGAGGCACAACGAGGCGATGTTACGGAGACACGTGTCCTCACCCGCAGCACGGAGCTGATGGTCTCTCTGTGCGCCAGGATCTCGGCCTCGAACACCTGATGTTTCTGGAGAAGCTTCATCTTGGCCTGAAGAGTGCTGAGGTCGGCTTTACCGTCCTCCGCCATCTTCTGCCTCCGCTCAGACGCCCACTCCTCGGCCTGAAGACACACAGACAGGTTTATATAGACCTTAGTGGTCCCTAATACTGGATCTGAAGTCTCTTTATATAGACCTTAGTGGTCCCCTAATACTGGATCTGAAGTCTCTTTATATAGACCTTAGTGGTCCCTAATACTGGATCTGAAGTCTCTTTATATAGACCTTAGTGGTCCCTAATACTGGATCTGAAGTCTCTTTATATAGACCTTAGTGGTCCCTAATACTGGATCTGAAGTCTCTTTATATAGACCTTAGTGGTCCCTAATACTGGATCTGAAGTCTCTTTTATATAGACCTTAGTGGTCCCTAATACTGGATCTGAAATCTCTTTATATAGACCTTAGTGGTCCCCTAATACTGGATCTGAAGTCTCTTTTATATAGACCTTAGTGGTCCCTAATACTGTATCTGAAGTCTCTTTATATAGACCTTAGTGGTCCCTAATACTGTATCTGAAATCTCTTTATATAGACCTTAGTGGTCCCTAATACTGTATCTGAAGCCTCTTTATATAGACCTCTCTTTTATATATATATATATATATATTTGTTATATGTATCCATTTACAGTTAGTTACCTCGGCAACGTCTCGGTTGAAGATGCACAGCATCCTGCTGAGCTCCAGCTCCTCCCTGCGTTTGACGGACAGCTGCTTGATCCTGTCCCGTCGCTGGAGGAGGGCTTTGAGTTTGGCTTTAACCAATCGGCTCTTCTCGCTGCTCACCTGCTTCCTCAGCCGCTCAGACAAATCCTTCAGAGAGGACAGCTGTGGGAGGGGGAGAGAGAGGGGGGGAGAGGGGGAGGGAGGGAGGGGGAGAGAGGGGGAGGGAGGGAGGGAGGGAGGGAGGGAGGGAGGGAGGGAGGGGGAGGGGGGGGGAGAGAGGGGGAGGGAGGGAGGGAGGGAGAGAGAGGGGGAGAGGGGAGGGAGGGAGGGAGGGAGGGAGGGGACCTTTTAAAGAATTTTTAAGACCTTGCAGGAATTCTGTAAAAAGTAGGCTAAAGGCCTAACACACACCCCCTGTAGTCCTCCAAAGTACCCCTAGGGGGACACATAGCCCTAGTCCTCTAAAGTACCCCTAGGGGGACACATAGCCCTAGTCCTCTAAAGTACCCCTAGGGGGACACATAGCCCTAGTCCTCTAAAGTACCCCTAGGGGTACACCTACCCCCTGCAGTCCTCCAAAGTACCCCTAGGGGGACACCTACCCCCTGCAGTCCTCCAAAGTACCCCTAGGGGGACACCTACCCCCTGCAGCCCTCCAAAGTACCCCTAGGGGGACACCTACCCCTTGCAGTCCTCCATTTTGAGAAACACTGCAGTACAGTATCTCACCTGTGTTGCTAGTGGATTTAAAACTCTTCCTGGCCTAATAGTTAACTGGGTCCTGTTTTACACCCTTTCAAAGTAAAGTTCCACCAGAAGAGCAGACCTTGTCCTAAAGTACCCCTAGGGGGACACATAACCCCTGCAGACCTTGTCCTCCTGCGAGCTGAGCAGCTTCTCAAAAGCCTCGTGGCGTTTGATCAAGCCCTCCGTCTCGTCCACGGTGTTTCCCAGGGTGCCGTTCTGCAGCAGGATCTGTGGAGGGATCGAACCAGCGGTCAGCGGGCTGAAGGTCGTGTTCTCACAATACAAAGCAGGGTTTTCCTCAGGTGTGTGTGTGTGTGTGTGTGTGTGTGTGTGTGGGGTTTACCTCCTGAGAGCTGGACATCTTGTCCATGCTGTTGGCGTCTCTGTAGAAGACCTGCTCCAGGTGGACGCTCTCTAACCAGCTCTGCTTCTGGGTCCACTGGTCCTCCAGTCTGTCCCGCTCCGCCTGCAGGGACGCCAGCTTCTCCCTCACCTGGAGACACAAGGACGCAGGGTTTACACTGGGGTCTGTCTCTCTCCCTGTCTCCCTGTCTGTCTGACTGTCTGTTTCTCTCTCTCTCTCTCTCTCTCTCTGTCTCTCTCTCTCTGTCTGTTTGTCTCTCTGTCTCTCTCTCTCTCTCTGTCTGTTTGTCTCTCTGTCTCTCTCTGTCTGTCTGTCTGTCTGTTTGTCTCTCTCTCTCTCTCTCTGTCTGTCTCTCTGTCCCTCTCTCTCTCTCTGTCTCTCTCTCTCTCTCTGTCTGTTTGTCTCTCTGTCTCTCTCTCTCTGTCTCTCTGTCTCTCTCTCTCTCTCTCTCTCTGTCTGTCTCTCTGTCTCTCTCTCTCTGTCTCTCTGTCCTCTCTCTCTCTCTCTCTCTCTGTCTGTCGGTTTGTCTCTCTGTCTCTCTCTGTCTGTCTCTCTGTCCCTCTCTCTCTCTGTCTGTCTGTTTGTCTCTCTGTCTCTCTCTGTCTGTCTCTCTGTCCCTCTCTCTCTCTCTCTGTCTGTCTGTTTGTCTCTCTTTCTCTCTCTCTCTCTCTGTTTGTTTGTCTCTCTGTCTCTCTCTCTCTCTGTCAGTCTGTCTGTCTCTCTGTCCCTCTCGCTGTCTGTCTGTTTGTCTCTCTGTCTCTCTGTCCCTCTCTCTCCCTCTGTCTCTCTGTCAGTCTGTCTGTCTCTCTCTGACCCCAACCTGGCCCCTCCATGTGAAGTGGTCCCAGTCCTCTCCGGCCTCACCTCCTTGCTGTTGGTCCGGTCCAGCAGCTCGCCCCCCATGTCCCGAGCCTGTAGGTATGTCTCGTGCCGGGCCTCCATCTGGGCCCAGAGCTGCTGGTGCTGGTCCAGCTGCAGGTCGGCGGTCGCCACGTCGCTGATGCTCTCCTCCGCCGCCATCGCACCAATCAGCTGGCTGCACCACAGGAAGTAATCCTGCGCCTGGAAACACAAACAGGGCACCGCGCGCCGTTACACCGGAACACGTTTACGGTAACTATGGCAACGATTGTCCAGCAAGTTCCTGTGAATTCTTCCTACAGTGAAGGTACCGTACTCCATTTACAGTATTTTATGTATTCTTTGGAAAATACACAACAATACAAAAATACAGTAGTTTACTGTACTATTTACAGTACTATACTGGATGTATTGGGATTATATACAGTAATACTCAGACTACTGTGATGTTGTCATGGCGACAAGGTTGTAATGTAACTTTACAGGAGGGAGAGGAAGAGGAGGAAGAAAATGAGGAGAAAGAGAAGGAGGAAGAGGAGGAAAAGGGGAAGGAGGAAGAGGAAGAAGAAAATGAGAAGAAGGAGGAGGAGGAAGAGGAGAAGGAGGAGGAGGGAGAGGAGTCAGGAGGAGGAAGATGAGGGAGAGGAAGAGGAAGATGAGGGAGAGGAAGAGGACTGAGAGGAGGAAGAGGAGAAGGAGGAAGAGGAGGAAAAGGGGAAGGAGGAAGAGGAAGAAGAAAATGAGGAGAAAGAGGAGAAGGAGGAAGAGGAGGAAGAGGAGGAAGAGGAGGAAATGGGGAAGGAGGAAGATGAAGAGGAGAAGGAGGAGGAGGGAGAGGAGAAGGAGGAAGAGGAGTCAGGAGGAGGAAGACGAGGGAGAGGAAGAGGACTGAGAGGAGGAAGAGGAGAAGGAGGAGGAAGAAGGAGAAATTGCAAAAACTGCGGTTTAATGAAAAAGAGACCGTTTGTCTTGTCATAACGTTCCCATGGCAACAGGAGAAAATGGCTGCTCTCGTGTGAAGTAAAAACACATTTTTAACTTCCTGCTCAGATATTTGTGACAACAAAAATGCCGATTATGAAATCATGCAAGCCCCTCGTTGTTCTGCAATTTATGCAGCAAAAGTCTTCACCGTGTTGAGGAAGGAGTATCTCTGGCACGCTAGTGTTAGCTCCTCCTTCCTTCTCTCCGCGTGGAGTCGGAGCTCCTCCCACTGCTCCACCACTTCCTGCTGCACTTCCTGTAGGCGGAGCTTCAGCTGAGGCGTGCAGAGGTTCAGGACGGAGTCGACGGCATCCAGCTGCTCCTGCAACTGCAACACAACAACAGATACACACATCAACAACACAACAACAGATACACACATCAACAACACAACAACAGATACACACATCAACAACACAACAACAGATACACACATCAACAACACAACAACAGATACACACATCAACAACACAACAACAGATACACACATCAACAACAACAACAACAACAAGGATAATAAGATACACTTAAAGCTCCAAGCAGCGATGGGCGGGCCCTCGGCTTCTTGCAGCCGGGGTACCGGCGGGCGTCTTGCAGCCGGGGTACCGGCGGGCGTCTTGCAGTCGGGGTACCGGCGGGCATCTTGCAGCGGGGGTACCGGCGGGCGTCTTGCAGTCGGGGTACCGGCGGGCGTCTTGCAGCCGGGGTACCGGCGGGCATCTTGCAGTCGGGGTACAGGGGGGCGTCTTGCAGCCGGGGTACTGGCGGGCGTCACTCCTTGCGGCGTGCATTTGTCACTCAGACGCTGCAAATGGTCACCAATGAAAAGGGAACTCTCTGCTGAGTTCAATGATACTCGACACAGCAGTGGAGAAGAAACGGGTCACTAGTTATTAATAATAACTTAGTTATTAATAATAACTAGTCATGAGGGTCCATCGAGTCTATATCCGAGTTTTCATGGAGATTTGGACTCACGGCCCAGGACGAGTTAGAAAAACTAGGTTTCCTGATTTACAAAAACTTTCTATATCAGAAAAGATCGTTGAAAAATGTGACGAATGTTGAAAAAAACTCCTAAAAAAAAATGAACAAAAACATTGTTTCTTTAAAAGCTGAAAATGTGATTAAAAAAAAAAGAAAATCAGGAAAAGTGACAAGAAAACATCCAAAACGCCTCAGACAGGAAGCTGAGCATCTCAGACAGGAAGCTGAGCATCTCAGACAGGAAGCTGAACGCCTCAGACAGGAAGCTGAACGTCTCAGACAGGAAGCTGAACGTCTCAGACAGGAAGCTGAACGTCTCAGACAGGAAGCTGAACGTCTCAGACAGGAAGCTGAACGTCTCAGACAGGAAGCTGAGCATCTCAGACAGGAAGCTGAACGCCTCAGACAGGAAGCTGAGCGTCTCAGACAGGAAGCTGAACGCCTCAGACAGGAAGCTGAGCGTCTCAGACAGGAAGCTGAGCGCCTCAGACAGGAAGCTGAGCGCCTCAGACAGGAAGCTGAACGCCTCAGACAGGAAGCTGAACGTCTCAGACAGGAAGCTGAACGCCTCAGACAGGAAGCTGAACGCCTCAGACAGGAAGCTGAACGCCTCAGACAGGAAGCTGAACGCCTCAGACAGGAAGCTGAACGCCTCAGACAGGAAGCTGAGCGTCTCAGACAGGAAGCTGAACGTCTCAGACAGGAAGCTGAACGCCTCAGACAGGAAGCTGAACGCCTCAGACAGGAAGCTGAACGCCTCAGACAGGAAGCTGAACGCCTCAGACAGGAAGCTGAGCGCCTCAGACAGGAAGCTGAGCGCCTCAGACAGGAAGCTGAACGCCTCAGACAGGAAGCTGAACGTCTCAGACAGGAAGCTGAACGCCTCAGACAGGAAGCTGAACGCCTCAGACAGGAAGCTGAGCGCCTCAGACAGGAAGCTGAGCGCCTCAGACAGGAAGCTGAGCGCCTCAGACAGGAAGCTGAGCGCCTCAGACAGGAAGCTGAGCGCCTCAGACAGGAAGCTGAGCGCCTCAGACAGGAAGCTGAACGCCTCAGACAGGAAGCTGAACGCCTCAGACAGGAAGCTGAACGTCTCAGACAGGAAGCTGAACGCCTCAGACAGGAAGCTGAACGTCTAACCAGCAGCGCTGGACCAACAATCACACAATTTTTACTCTTCAATAGTAACTATTCAAATATTTAAACTTTGGAAGATGGTTGCCGTGGCTACCTGTTGCTCGGTGACGGCGAGCTCGTGGAGCAGAGCTTCATGTTTCCTCAGCTGTGACATCACTCCTCGCACATCCTTCGCCACGTCGTCAGGGATGCTCTTCTGCCGCTCCTGCAGAGACACGGACGCATTTCACTTAAAACTAACTGTATTAAAGGGCCCATATTATTATTAAAGGGCCCAAATGCTCATCTTCAGGGTCATAACTGTATTTAGAGGTTGGACCAGAATAGTTTCCATGGTTACATTTTCATAAAACACCATTTTGTTGTTGTACTGCACATTACTGCAGATCCTGTTTTCTGTTTTATCTCCTGAGTGAGACATCGCACTACAAGCCAGTCAGGAGCAGAGTATGAGGGCCTGACAGTACCTAGGTAAGGACTACTAGCCAGTCAGAAGCAGAGTATGAGGCCCTGACAGCACCTAGGTAAGGACTACTAGCCAGTCAGAAGCAGAGTATGAGGGCCCTGACAGTACCTAGGTAAGGACTACTAGCCAGTCAGAAGCAGAGTATGAGGCCCTGACAGCACCTAGGTAAGGACTACTAGCCAGTCAGGAGCAGAGTATGAGGCCCTGACAGCACCTAGGTAAGGACTACTAGCCAGTCAGGAGCAGAGTATGAGGTCGTGCCCTGACAGTACCTAGGTAAGGACTACAAGCCAGTCAGGAGCAGAGTATGAGGCCCTGACAGTACCTAGGTAAGGACTACTAGCCAGTCAGAAGCAGAGTATGAGGCCCTGACAGCACCTAGGTAAGGACTACTAGCCAGTCAGAAGCAGAGTATGAGGGCCCTGACAGTACCTAGGTAAGGACTACTAGCCAGTCAGAAGCAGAGTATGAGGCCCTGACAGCACCTAGGTAAGGACTACTAGCCAGTCAGAAGCAGAGTATGAGGGCCCTGACAGTACCTAGGTAAGGACTACTAGCCAGTCAGAAGCAGAGTATGAGGGCCCTGACAGTACCTAGGTAAGGACTACTAGCCAGTCAGAAGCAGAGTATGAGGGCCTGACAGTACCTAGGTAAGGACTACTAGCCAGTCAGAAGCAGAGTATGAGGGCCCTGACAGTACCTAGGTAAGGACTACTAGCCAGTCAGGAGCAGAGTATGAGGGCCTGACAGTACCTAGGTAAGGACTACTAGCCAGTCAGGAGCAGAGTATGAGGCCCTGACAGCACCTAGGTAAGGACTACTAGCCAGTCAGAAGCAGAGTATGAGGCCCTGACAGTACCTAGGTAAGGACTACTAGCCAGTCAGAAGCAGAGTATGAGGCCCTGACAGTACCTAGGTAAGGACTACTAGCCAGTCAGAAGCAGAGTATGAGGGTCCTGACAGTACCTAGGTAAGGACTACTAGCCAGTCAGGAGCAGAGTATGAGGGTCCTGACAGTACCTAGGTAAGGACTACTAGCCAGTCAGAAGCAGAGTATGAGGGTCCTGACAGTACCTAGGTAAGGACTACTAGCCAGTCAGGAGCAGAGTATGAGGGCCCTGACAGTACCTAGGTAAGGACTACTAGCCAGTCAGAAGCAGAGTATGAGGGCCCTGACAGTACCTAGGTAAGGACTACTAGCCAGTCAGGAGCAGAGTATGAGGGCCCTGACAGTACCTAGGTAAGGACTACTAGCCAGTCAGAAGCAGAGTATGAGGCCCTGACAGTACCTAGGTAAGGACTACTAGCCAGTCAGGAGCAGAGTATGAGGGCCCTGACAGTACCTAGGTAAGGACTACTAGCCAGTCAGAAGCAGAGTATGAGGCCCTGACAGTACCTAGGTAAGGACTACTAGCCAGTCAGAAGCAGAGTATGAGGCCCTGACAGTACCTAGGTAAGGACTACTAGCCAGTCAGAAGCAGAGTATGAGGCCCTGACAGTACCTAGGTAAGGACTACTAGCCAGTCAGGAGCAGATATAAAAATATATATATTATTCATTTTATTATTTATTTTGTATACAATATATATATTTTTAATAATAATAATAATAACAATAATAACAATAATAACAATAATAACAATAATAATAATAATAATAATATGTCTGATGGGCGCTGCACCTTGATGAGGGTCAGCGCGTCGTTCAGGTCTTGGTAGAAGCGGTAACTCTCCTCGGCTCTCTCCAGCTGGTCCTGGCGCTCCCGGGCCACGCCCCCCAAATCCTCCCAGCATGCACTGCAGGCCAACAGACGTCACAATGAACACACAGCGCTGCACCCTAAAATAAACCAGGTCCCTGTGTGTCCCCCTCCTCGGGGACAGACATCTGACCCTCGTGTTGTCCAAGGGTCAAAACTGAAAATCAACAAATTTTCGCTTTTTTTTGACGCGTTTGAGATACTTTTTTATCACTTTTTGACACTTTTTATCTACATTTTCTTCATTTTTGTACCCGACCATCAGCCTCCCGTCCACACCAGTAACACCGAGACATCACCACGGTTACACTGTTCCCTTTTTCCAATTCATGCTCAAGAAACCTCATTTATATGTAATTATATCATTTTTTTTGTCTTTGGTCAAAGTTTTTTGGGGGAAACAAACCACCAAAAATTCAATAAAGTAGAGACGTGCTCCTTCAGCGTTATCTGGAATCATCCGGGTAATATTTGGACAATTTTGATGAAAGAATCTCAGATTTCTGATGTTGAAACCTTTAAAAACGGCGTTTACAGGAGCCTGAGCTGAAGGTGATTAAAAAGAGGAATAAAAAAAAAATCATCTTTTGGAAATTTGATCTTAATGCCTTCATTAAAAAATGAGGAAAAAGCCTTTAACCCTCGTGTTGTCTTCCTGTCGCAACTTTTGGTTTTTCTGGGTCAAACTTTGAGTCAAAATGTGTCACTTCTCCCGCTTTCTTGTAATTTATTCCCACATTTTTTGTCACTTTTTACGATGTTTTCGTGGATGTTTTTCAGAACTTTATTGATGTTTTGCAGATGTTTTTTCGCAGCGTTTGTGAAGCTTTTTTTTTTTAACCAACAGTGATTTGCACTTGGCCTAAAAACTCAATTCAAACGGGAACATGACCCCAGGACAACAGGAGGGTTAAGGACGTCATCCACATTTTCACCATTTTTGGACATTTTAGAGACCGAACGACTAATCCACTCATCCAGGAGACAGTCGCTGGAAATGATGGGTACCTGCAGCCGGGCGCTACCTGAGCTGCTGCCGGGCGCTACCTGAGCTGCAGCCGGGCGCTACCTGAGCTGCTGCAGCCGGGCGCTACCTGAGCTGCTGCAGCCGGGCGCTACCTGAGCTGCTGCAGCCGGGCGCTACCTGAGCTGCTGCAGCCGGGCGCTACCTGAGCTGCTGCAGCCGGACGCTACCTGAGCTGCTGCAGCCGGACGCTACCTGAGCTGCTGCAGCCGGGCGCTACCTGAGCTGCTGCAGCCGGGCGCTACCTGACCTGCTGCAGCCGGGCGCTACCTGAGCTGCTGCAGCCGGACGCTACCTGAGCTGCTGCAGCCGGGCGCTACCTGACCTGCAGCCGGGCGCTACCTGAGCTGCTGCAGCCGGGCGCTACCTGACCTGCTGCAGCCGGGCGCTACCTGAGCTGCTGCAGCCGGGCGCTACCTGAGCTGCTGCAGCCGGGCGCTACCTGAGCTGCTGCAGCCGGGCGCTACCTGAGCTGCAGCCGGGCGCTACCTGAGCTGCAGCCGGGGGCTACCTGAGCTGCAGCCGGGCGCTACCTGAGCTGCAGCCGGGCGCTACCTGAGCTGCAGCCGGGCGCTACCTGAGCTGCAGCCGGGCGCTACCTGAGCTGCAGCCGGGCGCTACCTGAGCTGCAGCCGGGCGCTACCTGAGCTGCTGCAGCCGGGCGCTACCTGAGCCGCTGCAGCGTCTCTCTGACTGCAGATCTCTGTGGGTGTTTGTTGCGGAGCAGCGGAGCAGCCAGCTCGCTGCAGCTCTGCAGTCTCTCTTCTCCGACCTCCAGCTGCTTCAGGAAACCTTCGAACTTCCCCCGCAGCAGCTGCAACATGCCACACCAACACAGCAACGTGTTACTTCACAGAGACCTCTGGCATCTTTACTTTTATCACTTTCATCACCATCACATCATGTTTTCAGCTAACGATCACATTATCTTCACGCATAAACTGTATACACACACACACACACACACACACACTTGGTTGTCTCCTTTAGAGTCATGTAACATGTGTTTGGTTGGGACTATTGGTCAGTTATTGACTACAGCATAAGTAGTTAGAATGAAACATGAGAAAAATGTCAATAAAAGCGAATAAAATGTGAAAAAAAGAGTAACAGTAAAAAAAAAAAGTGACAAATGTAAAAAAAAAATCTTAAAAAGACAAATGTCAATAAAAGTGACTAAAATGTGAACAAATATCAAAAAATTAATAAATAAAATTAAAAAACACTTGTGAAACAAATGTGAAAAAATGCCGAACAAAGTGACAAAAATGTCAAAAAGTGATAAAATCATCGGGGGGGAAGACACAAAAGGGTCGAAAAAGACGACCATAACCTTCATAAAAGGTTTTTCATTTGAAACGTTGACTCAGAAAACCTTCAAAGGACAATATCAGCCGCCAGGTCGCACCTGTACGTGTTGGTAGTCGTTGCCCAGGTCCTGAGACTCGGCTGTCGGTCTCTGGCGGTTCATCCAGTCCTCCAAGTCCAGCGCCTCTCGGCTGAACTCGTGGAGACGGAGGACTTCCTTTAACCTCTGACCCCTGGAGGGAGAAAGGTGAGGTCGACGGGTGAAATCGGGGTCGTGCACGTTCAGCCCCCAACAAGGTTTTTAGAAACTGGAGCTTTTATTTACCACGAGTTACCGTTCAGGTCTCTGCTGATTGGTCGGTCCCTCCAGAAAAACGTGCTTATGCAATCACATAATTCAACGCACAATCAGCAAAAGTCTGCATATTCATGCAGGGGGGGGGGGCGCATTTTTTCATATACGCTGCACTTTCGTCACATAAATTGCCGATTTCCACGCGAAATAATGTAGGATTTGCGGGATTTCATAATCCCGCATTTTCATTACAAAAAAGTCACAAATATCGTCTAGACCTCCTCTTACCGCACGTACGTAGCTGCCGGACTGACCTAGTGACCCGTGCAGGATTCACTGTGAGGGACCATTAGAGACCATGTGACCGACAGCTAACGCTAACTGGAGACCATGTGACCGGCAGCTAACGCTAACTGGAGACCATGTGACCGGCAGCTAACGCTAACTGGAGACCATGTGACCGGCAGCTAACGCTAACTGGAGACCATGTGACCGGCAGCTAACGCTAACTGGAGACCATGTGACCGGCAGCTAACGCTAACTGGAGACCATGTGACCGGCAGCTAACGCTAACTGGAGACCATGTGACCGGCAGCTAATGCTAACTGGAGACCATGTGACCGGCAGCTAACGCTAACTGGAGACCATATGACCGGCAGCTAACGCTAACTGGAGACCATGTGACCGGCAGCTAACGCTAACTGGAGACCATGTGACCGGCAGCTAACGCTAACTGGAGACCATATGACCGGCAGCTCACGCTAACTGGAGACCATGTGACCGGCAGCTAACGCTAACTGAAGACCATGTGACCGTCTCAGCGGTGGACGGGTTAGCTTTACAGTCATGGTAAAACAAAAAAGTCAGAATGGGGAGGCATCCTTACCAGATCCCGAACCACCTCAACTGTCTCCTTTCGACGTGAAGGAGCAGCAGCTCTACTCCAAGCTCCTCTCGGAGGACTGAGCTTCTCACCCAATCTCTAAGGGAGACGCCAGCCCCCCCTCCTGATGAAACCCATTTTGGCCACTTGTACCCTTGTACTTGCTTCAAACCACCCTTGTTAAGTGCTTGTAGAGACAATAATAAAACCAGCCGGTGGAGAATGGGGGTTCGAGCTCTGCAGAGTCCTGTAAGAACAGAGTAAGTATTAACCTGCGAGCCGCCTGGTGCTGCAGCTGCTGGTTCAGGCTGCTGAGGCGACTGTAGGGCCTGCGGAGCTCCTCCAGGGTCCAGGTCTGGACCGCCTGCTCCACCTGGTCTCCCAACTCCTCCACCTCCACCTGCAGCACCTCCAGCTGGCCCTCCAACACCTGCAGCCAAGGAATCATCAGGATGCAGTTCACAAAAGACCCGTCCCTCCAGAAAAACACGAGTATGGGATCGCATAATTTAATGCATAATCAGCCAAAGTCTGCATATTTATGGGGGGGGGGGGCTGCATAAATGGAAAAATTTTGAAATACGCCGCATTTTCGGGCTTGCATGTCATAATCCCGCATTTTTGTTGCAAAAAAGTCACAAATATCTCAGCAGGAAGTTGAAAAATGTTGCATTGACTTCACACAAGAGCAGCCATTTCCCCCCGTTGCCATGGGAACGATATCAAGTGGCGTAATCATGCAACAAGACAAACACAAACTCTGTTTTTCATCAAACTGCAGTTTTTGCAAGTTCCCACAATTTCATTGCATAAAATTACATAAATATCCCGCATATTCCATCGCATTTTTTAAGAAAACGTGTCGCATCATCAAGGATTTTTGCAACAATCACAAAAAAGTCTGGATGTTTCTGGGAGGACAGAAGGACCGGGACCCCCCCCACACACAGTCTCATGGACCTCTCCACCCCTAGACATGTTAAAGTGTTGTCCTCAGGTCTAATTTGCCCCTTTAAAAAATGTCTTCATCCGAAATATGGGTTACTTTTTACCCAAATTACCAAAAAAATGGATTGGATTCCTCTTGGCCGGCTGGTCTTTGTCGCATATCGGCCGATATATCGGCATATCGGATCGTTAAATAACCAAATATACGTATCGGCCTTAAAGACCCTTCATGGGTCGGGCTCTACTCAAACCGGACCAACTTCAAAGCTTTTCGTTGGGAAATCAGGCTTTAACGACCCAGAAGGACCCCTAGCGACGGTACCTCGTGTTTGGAGAGGAGACGCTGAGTGGCCAGCTGGTCTTTGCCGTCGTCCTCGGAGTTCACCAGAGACAGAGTCTCAGTCAGCCTGGACTCCAGCTCCGAGCAGTCCAACAGCAGCTGGAGACATGCAGAGAGACATTCAGAGAGACAAGCAGAGAGACAAGCAGAGAGACATTCAGAGAGACAAGCAGAGAGACATTCAGAGACACAAGTAGAGAGACATGCAGAGAGACATTCAGAGAGACAAGCAGAGAGACAAGCAGAGAGACAGAGAGACATGCAGAGAGACATTTAAAGAGACATTCAGAGAGACATGCAGAGAGACGTGCAGAGACATTCAGAGAGACGTGCAGAGAGACATTTAAAGAGACATGCAGAGAGACATGCAGAGACATTCAGAGAGACGTACAGAGAGACATTTAAAGAGACGTGCAGAGAGTCATGCAGAGAGACATGCAGAGAGACATGCAGAGAGACATTCAGAGAGACACGCAGAGAGACGTGCAGAGAGACATTCAAAGAGACGTGCAGAGAGACATGCAGAGAGACATGCAGAGAGACATGCAGAGAGATGTGCAGAGAGACATGCAGAGAGACGTGCAGAGAGACATGCAGAGAGACATGCAGAGAGACATGCAGAGAGACATGCAGAGAGACGTGCAGAGAGACATGCAGGACAAAGGAAATCCAAAACAACCCCCTTCTCTTCACCTGTCCTCCCCCTCACCTGTTCTCTGGAGACGGCCTGGCTCAGGTGAGCTGTCCTCCGGCTGCAGGCGTCCTCTAGCTCCTCCCACTCCCCACTCAGCTGAGTGCACCTGGAAACACAGAGCCCGTTATCAGGAGAACAGGACCCCCCCCCACAGGCTCGCTGGAGACACTCCAGTAAGGAGGGGGGTCATTGTCTTTCTTTCTGTTGTTCTATCTGTCTCTGTCTGTCTTTCTTTCCTTCTGTCTGTCTCTTTCTTTCTGTCTTTCTTTCTTTCTTTCTTTCTTTCTTTCTTTCTGTGTTTCAGTCTCTTTCCTTCTATCTTTCTATCCGTCTTCCTTTCTCTTTCTTTCTATCTGTCCCTGTCTGTCTGTCTGTCTTTCTTTCTTTCTGTCTTTCCTTCTGTCTGTCTATCGGTCCCTGTCTGTCTGTCTGTCTGTCTGTCCGTCTATCGGTCCCTGTCTTTCTTTCTTTCTTTCTTTCTTTCTTTCTTTCTTTCTTTCTTTCTGTCTGTCAATCTGTCTCAGTCTTTCTGTCTCTGTCTTTCTGTCTCTGTCTTTCTGTCTCCGGTATGTAGGACAGTTTCCAGCGGATCCAGCCGCCTTCAGGCTGAACAGGAAGTGACAGAAACACTGAGTTCTGATTTAATAAATCTAATCAGACCCAAATATCAGCTGCTATCGTTGTTTTAATTAAGTCGATTCTGAACCAATCAGCTGTTAGATCAGCTGAGAGGCCGGCGTTTCCCAGCATGCTCTGGGTCCGCCTGGGTCTTACAGTCGGTGAAAACCAACCGCGCCGCCTGGCTCTCAAACCTGCGGCCGCCTCGATCTCGTGAGGTCATCGCCGCCCACGTGTGCACGACGTCAGAGCGAGTCGGGATCAATGGATTGTGCGCAGACCCGGCTCGTCTCCAACGACCCCTAATGTCTCCAACGACCCCTAATGTCTCTAACGACCCCGCAGAGAACTACAACGTCACCTCTGGAGCACCTCCTCTGCGTCTGATTGGCTGGATTTGGCCAGGCCCCGCCCCTTCTCCAGGACGTGGTTCAGGTGTTTTCGGTGGGCGGACACTTCCGCCTGCAGCTCCTGGGTGAACACATCACGGTTAAGCTGCTATTTGGTTTTTAAAAAGGCTGAAATATGAAATCAAGTACCTTGTGTTTCTGCATGAGGCTGATGGCTCCAGCCAGAGACCTGTTACCAGTGGTACCTTGTGTTTCTGCATGAGGCTGACGGCTCCAGCCAGAGACCTGTTACCAGTGGTACCTTGTGTTTCTACATGAGGCAGATGGCTCTGGCCAGAGACCTGTTACCTGCTGGTACCTTGTGTTTCTACATGAGGCAGATGGCTCTGGCCAGAGACCTGTTACCTGCTGGTACCTTGTGTTTCTGCATGAGGCTGATGGCTCCGGCCAGAGACCTGTCGTATCCTGTGGCTCCAGAGGCGGGAATGTGTTCAGAGATCCAGCTGAGGTCCAGGTCCACGTCATGATAGAAACCAAAGAGCAGCACCGACGCCTCCAGCTGGGCTCGGCGCCGGTCCAGAGGTTTCTGCAGGGACTTGAACCTGCAGCACAAACAGATATCAGTCCACCAAAACCGCATCAGTATCACCTGAGTGTATCAACATGTTCCACTGCGCCTACGGCTTCACACGGCTACGCTTTGGTTAAAAAAGGAATTTCTCTGGCGAGTCCCCCTCTCATTCCCCCTGCTCTGGCGTTACTCCCTCTCATTCCCCTTGCTCTGGTGAGTCCCCCTCTCATTCCCCCTGCTCTGGCGTTACTCCCTCTCATTCCCCCTGCTCTGGCGTTACTCCCTCTCATTCCCCCTGCTCTGGCGTTTCCGAGCCCCTAAACCGGAGAAAATCTGGATGCGCAGTACCTAGGTAAGGACTACTAGCCAGTCAGAAACAGAGTGTGAGGGCCCTGACAGTACCTAGGTAAGGACTACTAGCCAGTCAGGAGCAGAGTATGAGGGCCCTGACAATAACAACAGAGTGAAAATTGTAATTTCCCCTAATGGAGCAATAAATAATATAAATTAAAAAAATAAATTATGAATTAAATTATTATAAATGCATCATATGGACGATGGTGTCTGGGACGGGGACTCACAGCGTGAGGTAGGTGTCGGTCTCCTGCAGGATCCTCTGGGAGTCAAAGTGGTTGGAGGCCAGGTGCTGGGCTCTGCTCACGATGGAGTTGATCTTCTCCGCCAGCTCCTTTGCCTCCTGCTCCAGCTGCTGATGCTCCTGAAGAAAAACAACCAACAACCCCCAAAAGTACCGTCTGTCAGGGGTGGAGTAACAAGCTACATTTACTTCTTAGTATCACCAGGGGCTCTACACAAAACCAGAGACCCTGGTGATGCCAGGTCCATGTGTAGAGACCCTGGTGATGTTGAGTCCATGTGTAGAGACCCTGGTGATGCCGGGTCCATGTGTAGAGACCCTGGTGATGCCGGGTCCATGTGTAGAGACCCTGGTGATGCCAAGTCCATGTGTAGAGACCCTGGTGATGTTGAGTCCATGTGTAGAGACCCTGGTGATGCCGGGTCCATGTGTAGAGACCCTGTTGATGCCGGGTCCATGTGTAGAGACCCTGTTGATGCCGGGTCCATGTGTAGAGACCCTGGTGATGTTGAGTCCACGTGTAGAGACCCTGGTGATGTTGAGTCCACGTGTAGAGACCCTGGTGATGCCGGGTCAACGTGTAGAGACCCTGGTGATGTTGAGTCCATGTGTAGAGACCCTGGTGATGTTGAGTCCACGTGTAGAGACCCTGGTGATGTTGAGTCCACGTGTAGGGACCCTGGTGATGTTGAGTCCACGTGTAGAGACCCTGGTGATGTTGAGTCCATGTGTAGAGACACTGGTGATGCTAAGTCCACGTGTAGAGACCCTGATGATGCTGAGTCCACGTGTAGAGACCCTGGTGATGCCGAGTCCACGTGCAGAGATCACTTGGAGCAAAGTCTCATGTTGCGTTGAGTCTTCTTGGTGATTTAAAAATAATCTTAAAAGTTTCCGTCCTAAATCTGCGTTTAAACCAAAGTTTGACTCGGGTACATACACATAGACACCCTAGGGTGCATTCACAAAGACACCCTAGGGTGCATTTTGGCGAGAGTTACACTTTAAGTACAGTAACAAAGTATTTGTACTTCATTACATTACACCACTGGGTATCGCCAGTGATTTCCCAAATCAAATTCCATTTTAAATTCTATTTTCACAAGATACCCGTTTAATGTAGATTTTTGATGTAATGTCGATTTGGCAGCCTGACCAGCCAGACCCCACCCAGAGATCAGGTCTGGGAACTCCCCATTGGCTGGACTCAAAGGGGCGGCACAAACGGTTGTCTTTCAAATTCTCTCTGCACGCAATAGGACAGCGCTCCAACCAATCAGAGCATATCATATATCATATAACTCCTCCCTCTAAGTATAACACCTCCCCCTAAACATAACTCCTCCCTCTAATTATAACTCCTCCCCCTAAACATAACTCCTCCCTCTAAGTATAACTCCTCCCTCTAAGTATAACTTCTCCCTCTAAGTACAGCGTTATATTGTGATTTATAGTGTTATGGTGGAGTATCAGTGTGTCTGTAAGTGTGTTGAGTGCCGACCTTCAGAAGCTGTCGGCTGGAGCGGAGGTCGTGACCTTTGGCAGCGTTGTTCAGCATCCATTGGATGGCCTCGGTCTTCAGCCTGGCGTCCTGGCAAGAGAAGAAGAAAGACTTTGGTTATGAAGTGTGGACAGAGTGGACAACGAAGTAGGAGTCAGACCCAGAAACTGGGTCCATTTCCCAGGGCAACCAAAGCCATTGTACACATCTGTCCACCAGAGGACGCTCTACAACGTCCCTGTTAGTGATGGTGTTGCATAGTCTGTCCACCAGAGGACGCTCTACAACGTCCCTGTTAGTGATGGCGTAGCATAGTCTGTCCACCGGAGGACGCTCTACAACGTCCCTGTTAGTGATGGTGTTACATAGTCTGTCCACCAGAGGACGCTCTACAACGTCCCTGTTAGTGATGGCGTTGCATAGTCTGTCCACCAGAGGACGCTCTACAACGTCCCTGTTAGTGATGGCGTTGCATAGTCTGTCCACCAGAGGACGCTCTACAACGTCCCTGTTAGTGATGGCGTTGCATAGTCTGTCCACCAGAGGACGCTCTACAACGTCCCTGTTAGTGATGGCGTTGCATAGTCTGTCCACCAGAGGACGCTCTACAACGTCCCTGTTAGTGATGGCGTTGCATAGTCTGTCCACCAGAGGACGCTCTACAACGTCCCTGTTAGTGATGGCGTTGCATAGTCTGTCCACCAGAGGACGCTCTACAGCGTCCCTGTTAGTGATGGCGTTGCATAGTCTGTCCACCAGAGGACGCTCTACAACATCCCTGTTAGTGATGGTGTTGCATAGTCTGTCCACCAGAGGACGCTCTACAACGTCCCTGTTAGTGATGGCGTTGCATAGTCTGTCCACCAGAGGACGCTCTACAACGTCCCTGTTAGTGATGGTGTTGCATAGTCTGTCCACCAGAGGACGCTCTACAACGTCCCTGTTAGTGATGGCGTTGCATAGTCTGTCCACCAGAGGACGCTCTACAACGTCCCTGTTAGTGATGGCGTTGCATAGTCTGTCCACCAGAGGACGCTCTACAACGTCCCTGTTAGTGATGGCGTTGCATAGTCTGTCCACCAGAGGACGCTCTACAACGTCCCTGTTAGTGATGGCGTTGCATAGTCTGTCCACCAGAGGACGCTCTACAATGTCCCTGTTAGTGATGGCGTTGCATAGTCTGTCCACCAGAGGACGCTCTACAACGTCCCTGTTAGTGATGGCGTTGCATAGTCTGTCCACCAGAGGACGCTCTACAACGTCCCTGTTAGTGATGGCGTTGCATAGTCTGTCCACCAGAGGACGCTCTACAACATCCCTGTTAGTGATGGTGTTGCATAGTCTGTCCACCAGAGGACGCTCTACAACGTCCCTTTTAGTGAAAAAAACAGTTAAACAGGAAAAAGAAAGGAAAAAATGCGTATATATTTCCTGCATATATACAGGTTATAGTACCAAGTAGGTGATAAAGTACGTAAACACACATAATAAAAAATATATAAAAATGAAGTAACAATATAAAAGCCCCCAGCCACTCAAAGCCAACTGGGTTTTCTTTGTTAATGACTGAAAGTGGTCATTCAGTTTCTCAGTCAGTGTTTTACCTGCAGCAGCTCCATCAGCTGCTCCTGCTGTCCCGCCTGTCTCAGTTTGTCTCCTCTGTCGGCCATCTTGTCCTGAAGTCTCCTCCACCGGCTGCTGAGCTGAGTTGACTTCCTGCTGATGCTCTGGCTATTGTAGTGCTCTTCAGCAAGCATCTCCTGCCCCAGCTGAACATATACACACACATCATTTAAAGCGTAACGTCTGTATTTTTCAACCCGGACCCTATTTTCCTGTGTTTTGTGTCAAAGTGAGTGATGGGAACAAAATTTTCTAGAATTGAGTATTATTAAGCAAGACAAAACAATGCAATGTAACGTTAATGGGCAAAATTCAGTTTAGGGCCACTAAAAGTGCTATTTATCAGGTTATTATTCTAAGTGTCTAACAACATTATAGGATTGATCCCTACAGAGATAGACCTTTTAGAGTAAAATCCTTTTAGTTTAACATGAAACAGAAATCACCATCACCAAACCCACCAGACTCTATATAAATAATCACTACTTTTATCATCGTAAAACACACTTCATTCAAAGTGGACAGAAAATAAATAAAACTACCAAAAGTCGACTTGGTTAATCTTTCAACTGTCCTAACAATCACCACTCTGGTCTGGTTGGAACAAACTCTTAATTCTCCCATTTACATGTAGAGATATGCTGCTCTATACACGCTAAAAGTAGTGATTATTTACATGGAGTCTGGTGGAGATATGCTGCTCTATACACGCTAAAAGTAGTGATTATTTACATGGAGTCTGGTGGAGATATGCTGCTCTATACACGCTAAAAGTAGTGATTATTTACATGGAGTCTGGTGGAGATATGCTGCTCTATACACACTAAAAGTAGTGATTATTTACATGGAGTCTGGTGGAGATATGCTGCTCTATACATGCTAAAAGTAGTGATTATTTAAAATGAGTCTGGTGGAGATATGCTGCTCTATACACGCTAAAAGTAGTGATTATTTACATGGAGTCTGGTGGAGATATGCTGCTCTATACATGCTAAAAGTAGTGATTATTTAAAATGAGTCTGGTGGAGATATGCTGCTCTATACACGCTAAAAGTAGTGATTATTTAAATGGAGTCTGGTGAAGATATGCTGCTCAATACATGCTAAAAGTAGTGATTAGCGCCAGGTCAGATTATTTCCTGAGCAGCAGTTTACCTGAACCAGTGTGTCCAGCCAGACCTGGTTGGCCTGCATCTCCCGCTCCGCCGCCTCGTGTCTCTTCAGCTTTCGGAGGATGTTGGTGGGGTCGCGGTACGACTCGTCCTCCGCCACCTTAAACTTCTCCTCCATCCACAGCAGCAGCTCATCTGCGTCTCTCTGGAACTCCTGCAGAACCAACCAATCAATGGCGACGTTCACGTTAACATATCAATATTATTACTAAGGCAGGGAATTGGTTTCAGGTCTTCTAGATATCTGGAATCAGGTATATACAGCGCTGCTCATGAGTTTGGGAACCCCTGCTTAAGTTGACTAAAAACAGAAATAAAAAAAATCATCTTTTGGAAATTAATCTTAATGTCTTAATTAATAAAAACAAGAAAACTCCAAACTTGTAGGACACCATTTTCTTTATATACCTAGAGATTAGCATGGTGTTGTTTCAGTTAGCTTAATATCTGGTGTGATTTGCATTGAGAGATGATTTTATGGAAAGTTCCCCATGCAGCTCTCTAGGTATGGTGGGGGGTATGTGATGATATGGAGAGGGGGCTTTTAAATCCAAAGACCAAGGGAACTTTATCAGGATGCATAGTATCCTGATCCATGAAATAACTGGTCTGTAATAATAAAAACCTGCCTCTATGTGGATTTAACATAGGGGGGTGTATGCTTATGCCCCCTGTATTTTAACATAGGGGGGTGTATACTTATGCCCCCTGTATTTTAACATAGGGGGGTGTATACTTATGCCCCTGTATTTTAACATAGGGGGGTGTATACTTATGCCCCTGTATTTTAACATAGGGGTGTATACTTATGCCCCCTGTATTTTAACATAGGGGGTGTATACTTATGCCCCTGTATTTTAACATAGGGGTGTATACTTATGCCCCTGTATTTTAACATAGGGGTGTATACTTATGCCCCTGTATTTTAACATAGGGGGTGTATACTTATGCCCCTGTATTTTAACATAGGGGTGTATACTTATGCCCCTGTATTTTAACATAGGGGTGTATACTTATGCCCCCTGTATTTTAACATAGGGGGTGTATACTTATGCCCTGTATTTTAACATAGGGGTGTATACTTATGCCCCTGTATTTTAACATAGGGGTGTATACTTATGCCCCTGTATTTTAACATAGGGGTGTATACTTATGCCCCTGTATTTTAACATAGGGGGTGTATACTTATGCCCCTGTATTTTAACATAGGGGGTGTATACTTATGCCCCTGTATTTTAACATAGGGGTGTATACTTATGCCCCTGTATTTTAACATAGGGGGGTGTATACTTATGCCCCCTGTATTTTAACATAGGGGGTGTATACTTATGCACCTGTATTTTAACATAGGGGGGTGTATACTTATGCCCCTGTATTTTAACATAGCTCCTTCGATGGAGTCCCCTCTAACACAGATAGAGTATTTCTAATAATGGTACCTGGTATTTCTTGGAGGCGAGGAGCAGACTCCTCCTCTGCCGGCTGCTCTCCTGCAGCGTCCTGTTGGCTCTCTGGAGGCTGCGGCTCCGCTGCCGGATGCTGCAACAGGCACTCAGGGGTTAACACACTAGTAACACACACACACACACACACACACACACACACACACACACACACACACACACACACACACTAGTGACACACACACACACTAGTAACACACACACACACTAGTAACACACACACACACACACACACTAGTGACACACACACACACACACACTAGTGAGACACACACACACACTAGTAACACACACACACCCACACACACACACACACACACACTAGTGACACACACACACACTAGTAACACACACACACACACACACACACACACACACACTAGTAACACCCCCCCCACACACACACACACGCACACACGTAACACACACTCACACACACAAACACACACTAGTAACACACACACACACACACACTAGTAACACACACACACACACACTTGGGTGTCGTCCATCTGTTTTCATATTTAACTATGATATTCTATATTCTATATTCTATATTCTAACATGTGCGTCTGCTGTCTTACTGTTTGGCGGCGTAGTGCTGCTGGTTGATGAGCTCCTGGCTGCGTTGGGTGAAATGGTCGACTCGCTGGTCTGAAGCCTTCAGGAGGCCTTCCAGCTCCTCCTGCCGGCCCAGCAGACTGTGGACACTGTCCACCGAGTCCTGAATCAACAAGCACACACATATAGACCTCAGTGGTCCCCTAATACTGTATCTGAAGTCTCTTTATATAGACCTCAGTGGTCCCCTAATACTGTATCTGAAGTCTCTTTATATAGACCTTAGTGGTCCCTAATACTGTATCTGAAGTCTCTTTATATAGACCTTAGTGGTCCCTAATACTGTATCTGAAGTCTCTTTATATAGACCTTAGTGGTCCCTAATACTGTATCTGAAGTCTCTTTATATAGACCTTAGTGGTCCCTAATACTGTATCTGAAGTCTCTTTATATAGACCTTAGTGGTCCCTAATACTGTATCTGAAGTCTCTTTATATAGACCTTAGTGGTCCCTAATACTGTATCTGAAGTCTCTTTATATAGACCTTAGTGGTCCCTAATACTGGATCTAAAGTCTCTTTTATATAGACCTTAGTGGTCCCTAATACTGTATCTGAAGTGTCTTTATATAGACCTTAGTGGTCCCTAATACTGTATCTGAAGTGTCTTTATATAGACCTTAGTGGTCCCTAATACTGTATCTGAAGTGTCTTTATATAGACCTTAGTGGTCCCTAATACTGTATCTGAAGTCTCTTTATATAGACCTTAGTGGTCCCTAATACTGTATCTGAAGTCTCTTTATATAGACCTTAGTGGTCCCTAATACTGTATCTGAAGTCTCTTTATATAGACCTTAGTGGTCCCTAATACTGTATCTGAAGTCTCTTTATATAGACCTTAGTGGTCCCTAATACTGTCTCTGAAGTCTCTTTATATAGACCTTAGTGGTCCCTAATACTGTATCTGAAGTGTCTTTATATAGACCTTAGTGGTCCCCTAATACTGTATCTGAAGTCTCTTTTATATAGACCTTAGTGGTCCCCTAATACTGTCTCTGAAGTCTCTTTAAATAGACCTTAGTGGTCCCCTAATACTGTATCTGAAGTCTCTTTTATATAGACCTTAGGGGTCCCTAATACTTTTATGAGGATTAGCGCCTCCCGGCTCGAGCAAGCCGCCCCCCCCCGGCGTCCTCACCCCGACGTCTGTGACCCTCAGTCGGGCTTCGTGTCCAGACAGCGCCGCCTCGATCCGGTCTCCCTCCTGGTTCAGCCTCTGGAGCTCCACCCCCTGCTCCAAACACTCCTTCCTGCTGGTCCACATCCGATCAAGCTTGGACCAATCAACTTTGAGCTTGTCGAGCGTTTGTTGGATGTCGACGCCTCCCGTCTTCCCATTGGACGAGCCCTGCAGAAGAGACTTCCCCAACTTCTCCAAGTCGGCCGATCTGAGAAAACACAAACACGGTGGACTTCACTTCATTATTATATATTATATATATTATTTATATTTAATTTAATATACTATTATAATTATTATATATTATTACGGAAGCAAATAAATTAAATATAAAATATAAAATATGAAATATGAAATATAAAACATGAAATATAAATTGTAAATTATAAATATAAATATTAAATATTAAATATAAAAATATAAAATATAAAATAAAAATAATGAAATATAAAATATAAAATATAAAATTTAAAATATAAAATATAAAATATAAAATATAAAATTATAAATTATAAATTATAAATTATAAATTATAAATTATAAATTGTAAATTATAAAATACAAATATAAATATCAATATAAAATATAAAATATAAAAAATATATATAAAAATATAAAATATAAAATAAAAATAATGAAATATAAAATATAAGCCTTTGAACTTCAACAGCCAAAAAGAACTTAACCCTCCTGGTGTCTTCTGGTCTAATCTGACCCCTGTTCAAAAAGTTTCTATATCAGAAATTTGGGTTTCTTTCAAATTAATTGTCCATAAAGTAGCGAGGACGGTTCCCAACGACGCTGCTCACACGTTACGTTAATCATCAGCTCAACACTCTCACTGGATTTGGGGTTTTTGGTCAATTTTATACATTTGGAGAAAAAACAATTGATAAAAGAACTTGTTTGAAAAGAAGCATTAAAACGTAAAAAGAGCGAAAAACGAGACAAAGTGTCTCTTAAAGAGACGGAAACATTGAAAAAAACAAAAAAAGACAAACATTGAAAAATGAGAAAAAAAAGTGTTGATAAAAGACAAACGTTAAAAAACGAAATTGAAGAAAATGTCAAAAAAGAACTGTGACAAATGAAAAAAAAAGACAAATGTCAATAAAAGTGATTAAAATGTAAAAAAAAAAAAAAAAAGAACTTTAAAAATCTGGGGAAAAACCCACAAAAATATCGGCGGAAAGAGACAAGCTTTTATTTTACATTTTTATATTTTATAATTTATAGTTTATATTTTATAATTTATAATTTATATTTTATATTTTATATTTTATATTTTATATTTTATATTTTATAATTTATATTTTATATTTTGTATTTTGTATTTTGTATTTTATATTTTATATTTTATATTTTATATTTTATATTTTATATTTCATAATTTATATTTTATATTTTATATTTTATATTTTATATTTTATATTTTATATTTTATATTTTATATTTTTATATTATATGTTGACACTGTAAAGGTGTTGCTTGAATCTCGTTGCCCAGGTAATGCTCTTGTATATAATGATAATAAAGTTATTCTATTCTACCCGTTACCTGCTCCTGTGCTCCTCCATCTCCAGCCGGAGCTCCTGGTGTTGCCCCAGCAACGCCACGGCAGCAGCCACGTCTGCAGCCGTCTCCTCCTGCAGGAGGCGCTCCTGCACCGAGCCGGTCCAGCGCTGCAGCTCCTTGGCCCGGTGCTGGAAGCTCTGCAGCTGGCGGGCGTCCTGCAGGAGGCGCTGTCTGTCTGCAGCCTGGCGCTTCACCTGGGACCCAAGCAACACCCCCTTGTTAAAATACAGGGGGCATAAGTATATACCCCCCCATGTTAAAATACAGGGGGCATAAGTATACACCCCCCTATGTTAAAATACAGGGGGCATAAGTATATACCCCCCTATGTTAAAATACAGGGGGCATAAGTATACACCCCCCTATGTTAAAATACAGGGGCATAAGTATACACCCCTATGTTAAAATACAGGGGCATAAGTATATACCCCCCATGTTAAAATACAGGGGGCATAAGTATACACCCCCCTATGTTAAAATACAGGGGGATAAGTATATACCCCCCATGTTAAAATACAGGGGGCATAAGTATACACCCCCCTATGTTAAAATACAGGGGCATAAGTATACACCCCCTATGTTAAAATACAGGGGCATAAGTATACACCCCCTATGTTAAAATACAGGGGCATAAGTATACACCCCCTATGTTAAAATACAGGGCATAAGTATACACCCCCTATGTTAAAATACAGGGGCATAAGTATATACCCCCATGTTAAAATACAGGGGCATAAGTTACACCCCCATGTTAAAATACAGGGGCATAAGTATACACCCCCTATGTTAAAATACAGGGGCATAAGTATACACCCCCTATGTTAAAATACAGGGCATAAGTATACACCCCCTATGTTAAAATACAGGGGCATAAGTATACACCCCCTATGTTAAAATACAGGGGCATAAGTATACACCCCCCTATGTTAAAATACAGGGGCATAAGTATACACCCCCCTATGTTAAAATACAGGGGCATAAGTATACACCCCCCTATGTTAAAATACAGGGGGCATAAGTATACACCCCCCTATGTTAAAATACAGGGGCATAAGTATACACCCCCCTATGTTAAAATACAGGGGCATAAGTATACACCCCCTATGTTAAAATACAGGGCATAAGTATACACCCCCTATGTTAAAATACAGGGGCATAAGTATACACCCCTATGTTAAAATACAGGGGCATAAGTATACACCCCCTATGTTAAAATACAGGGCATAAGTATACACCCCCTATGTTAAAATACAGGGCATAAGTATACACCCCTATGTTAAAATACAGGGGCATAAGTATACACCCCCCTATGTTAAAATACAGGGGGCATAAGTATACACCCCCCTATGTTAAAATACAGGGGGCATAACAGCTGGTTTGATTTGCATTGAGAGATGATCTTATGGAAAGTTCCCCATGCCGATCTCTAGGTATGGTGGGGGGTATGTGATGATGGGGGTATTTAACTGTAAGATTGAGGGTGGGGGTGTGGCCTTGACCAACTGCCACTTTGCTAGTTTGAAAGTCTCTCTCTCTTATGGGGGGGCCAAATTCTCTGAGCGGGCAAAGCAGAGAAAGGGGAGGTAGCCTTTGTGGACCAGAGGACATGTAATGATAAATCAGACTCCAACCTGGTGCAGCAGGGCCTCCAGACCCTGGACCTCGTCCCCGATAGCTGCCCCCTCGGCCGGACTGCAGTCCTGCTTCCTGCAACACACAAAACACACGTCGCTCACAGAATCCACATCGGGCTCTAAGTCCAGGTCCTGCATGAAATCAGGACATCAGGACTTTCTGAACCCTCGCGTTGTCTTCCATTCGAAGCGTTCCCGTCGTCCTGGAAATCATTTTTTCAACGTTTTCGTCTTTTTATTGATTTTTTCAACGTTTTCGTCTTTTTATTGATTTTTTCAACGTTTTCGTATTTTTTTCAATGTTTCTGTTTTTTAAAATTTTTTCAACGTTTTCGTCTTTTTAAACGTTTTTTCAACATTTTTGTATTTTTAAACGTTTTTTTTCAACGTTTTCGTCTTTTTAACGTTTTTTTTAATGTTTTCGTCTTTTTAACGTTTTTTTCAACGTTTGCGTATTTTTTACATTTTTTTCAACGTTTTCGTCTTTTTTAACGTTTTTTCAACATTTTTGTATTTTTAAACGTTTTTTCAACATTTCGTCTTTTTAACGTTTTTTTTAATGTTTTCGTCTTTTTAATGATTTTTTCAACGTTTTCGTCTTTTTTCACATTTCTTCAATGTAAAAAAATAAACGATGTTCGCCGTTCTAGATCGGGGTCGTACATCTTGGCGACGTCCTTCAGGTAGGCGATCTTGCCCTCCAGGGTCTGGATGTCTCGGAGCGTCTGAGTCTGGATCTTCTCCTCGGCCTGCAGGGTGAAGGAGCTGCAGCCCACGTCCACGGCGTCCAGGCCGGCCAGCTGGCCGTGCAGCTGAGCTTTGGCCTCGGCGCAGCTGTGCAGGAAGGACTGCACGTCCGCCGTGCTCAGCAGCTCGTGGCCTTTCTCCTGCTTCAGCCGCTGGATCCGATCCCACCTGCACACACGGAACACCATGAGTAAGTTTCCATCCACACGGTTTTATCTGAATTAAGTGATATTGAATGAAAAATGCCATCTGGAAACAGGAAATTTGATGGAATTGCATGAATATCGACTCAAAGGAAAATGTCTCATCTGATTTTCTCTTGATGATTTTCGTCTTATGTGATAAACGCTGATGGAAACCTTATTTTCTGAATAAATAATGAATTGTGATTAAGTTTTAGGTCATTTTATGGTTGCAACCCGCCACAAAACCAAGAAGAAGAAGTTTTAGTTAATGTCCCCCAGTATTTCCTCTCTGTCTGCACACATGGGGGGGGGGCAACGAAGACAGATGGACGTGGACGGACGAGGACACGAGAGACTTTCTGGATTTAATTTATCAGGAACTCGTGAAGGAAATGTCCGACAAAGGTTAGGACAAGCCGTGGGACGTCCTGCGGAGACAATGGAAGACGCTCAGACAGAGAGACATGTCTCAAAAAAGAGTCTCGCAGCGGTGCCGGGGGGGGCAATAACTTCATATAATTCAATTGACACGTGGATGGAAACGCTTGTGAGTATATATGCTCAACAGACAGGTGGAGGAGGTCCTTGGTTCCCAGGGCCATCCTGGTCTTTAACACAACACAAGGGGGGAGGGGAGAAATGGACTGATAGAGAATTCATTTTTATAAAGTCTTTTATTTGTCTTATTTCTGTGTAGTAGTGTCTTAAAGTAGTATAACTTTTATGCTTATTATATGCACATTTAACAAACTGTGTTTCTGTAGTTGCAGCTGTTTCTCTCAGAGACAGTAAATGTCTCACTGCTGTATATCACAGGAGGAAATGTCTTAGTTTGGAGGTCACTCAAAGTACACGTCGCCCAGGCGGCTGCACTCTGCCCTGGTTCTCTGAGCGTAGACAAATCATCCTTGTATCAACAACTGTGACTCTATCTGTGTGTGTGTGTGTGTGTGTGTGTGTGTGTGTGTGTGTGTGTGTGTGTTTAATAAAAACGACTATCTCCAGAGAAACAGTTGAAGTTCCCTGAGAGCGATGCTGGAGAGAGGTTGCTCTCGTGTGTTCCTCCCTCTGCTGCGATAGTCTATTAACTGCTCATTGCCGTCTGCGTCTCGTTTTCTTGCTTGACCGTCTTTGATTTAATAAGTTTAAGTGTCCTGAACCTGACATGGACTTAACAGCATGAGCCTGTCTCTCTCAGCGCGCCCCCATCACTTGTCTGCTGTACAACTGTCTTATTGGCTGTATCAGCCCTCCTACACAACCTGGACTCTGGTCATAACATCTCCATCTTACATCTTTATTCC
>JABXJD010000154.1:592500-610000 GCA_013375575.1 Percina caprodes | reverse complement strand
AGCATATCTCCACCAGACTCCATGTAAATAATCACTACTTTTAGCGTGTATAGAGCAGCATATCTCTACATGTAAATGGGTGAATTAAGAGTTTATTCCAACCAGACCAGAGTGGTGATTGGTGGAACAGTGGAAAGATGAACCAAAACGGCTTTTGGTAGTTTTATTTAGTTTCTGTCTACTTTGAATTAAGTGTGTTTTAATTTGATAAAAGTATTGATTATTTACATGGAGTCTGGTGGGTTTTGTGATGGTGATATCGGGGCTGTTTCATGTTAAACTAAAAGGATTTTAAAAGGATCCATCCCATAATGTTGTCACACACTGCAGCTTGTTTTACATTTTGCCCAAAAGTCACTTAAGACACAGGAAAATAAGAGTTCCAGGTTAATGAGAAAAGCTTGTTACCCTTTAATCTTTATACAAACTCCAGCAATATCCAACTACATTTCCCATGCTGCCCCTCTCACCTTGACCAGGTGGTACAGGGAGTTGTAGTCCCGGTCCAGGCCGGCCTGCGTGCTCTCCACAGTGTCTCTTTGGTACTGGGGGTCTGGCAGCCATGCTGTCTGGATCTCTGCCGTGCCGCGACGCATCGAGCGGCTGCGCCTCGGACGACTCAACTTCCTGCTCGGGCTCTCTGGCGTGCCATTGGTGGAGACGGGCGGGATGGGGGGAGGAGCCTAAAAAGTGTTAGGACAATAGCTAAGTTTCCATCCACGTGTCGTCAAATTATTTGAAGTTTAGTCAAATAACTCCTGAGAATAAATCTGGTGACAGTGTGTTTCCATCTAACGGCTTTACAGCCAATAAAAACCTGGTGATGACGTCACATGACGCTGTTTTAGGTTCAGACTGGTATATCGGATTGGTTGGAGACATTTTAAGGTGTTTCCAAATATTCGCACTGAATCGCACAACATTCAACAACAACAAAGTTTTTCAGACAAAATGGATCCCGTCTGCCATCACATGATCAATATGGGACAACCATCACAGGGCTGAAGACAACATGAGGACAACATGAGGACAATATAAAAACAACACGAAGACAACATGAAGACAACATGAAGAAAACATGAAGACAACATGAGGGATAAGAACCCAGATTTAAAAGGTTAATTAATAATAATAATAATAATAATAATAATAATAATAATAATAATAATAATAATAATAATAATAATAATTGATCTAGTTGAAATGATAATTGCTCGTACAGCGGCGGGCAGGAGGGTGAGGTAGGTTTTGGGGACGAGCTGCTGTTGTCCTCGGGAGTCTCGGGCCAGGACTCGGTCTCCATCCGGCTCAGTGCGGACGATGGTTACCATCTCATTACGATCCCATGGAAACTGACCTGAAACCACATTTTACAATAAATAAAATAAAACAAAATAAAATCACAAAGTGCTTCACAATAAAATCTAATACAGCAAATTAAAATACAAAAACAGTTAAATACAAAATAGAAAACAACAAAACAACCATAAAAACCTCTCAACCAACTAAAAGCCGGCTTGGACAGCAGAGTCTTCAACTGCTTTTTAATGGAATAGATCTGTATGCAGGGGGGTTCCCCAGGTAAAAATCTAGATAATAGCATCTGAAAACACTTTGCTATCTTCTTCTAGAGTCTTCTAGGTCTGATGAGTCTGGGGCGAGGTCAGATGAGTCTAGGCGAGGTCAGATGAGTCTAGGGCGAGGTCAGATGAGTCTGGGGCGAGGTCAGATGAGTCTGGGGCGAGGTCAGATGAGTCTGGGGCAAGGTCAGATGAGTCTGGGGCGGGGGTCACATGAGTCTAGGGCGAGGTCAGATGAGTCTGGGGCGAGGTCAGATGAGTCTGGGGCGAGGTCAGATGAGTCTAGGGCGAGGTCAGATGAGTCTAGGGCGAGGTCAGATGAGTCAGGGGCAAGGTCAGATGAGTCTGGGGCGAGGTCAGATGAGTCTAGGGCGAGGTCAGATGAGTCTGGGGCGAGGTCAGATGAGTCTGGGGCGGGGGTCAGATGAGTCTGGGGCGAGGTCACATGAGTCTAGGGCGAGGTCACATGAGTCTAGGGCGAGGTCAGATGAGTCTGGGGCGAGGTCAGATGAGTCTAGGGCGAGGTCAGATGAGTCTGGGGCAAGGTCAGATGAGTCTGGGGCAAGGTCAGATGAGTCTGGGGCGGGGTCAGATGAGTCTGGGGCGAGGTCACATGAGTCTAGGGCGAGGTCAGATGAGTCTGGGGCGAGGTCAGATGAGTCTGGGGCGAGGTCAGATGAGTCTGGGGCGAGGTCAGATGAGTCTAGGGCGAGGTCAGATGAGTCTGGGGCGAGGTCAGATGAGTCTGGGGCGAGGTCAGATGAGTCTGGGGCAAGGTCAGATGAGTCTGGGGCGGGGGGTCAGATGAGTCTGGGGCGAGGTCACATGAGTCTAGGGCGAGGTCAGATGAGTCTGGGGCGAGGTCAGATGAGTCTAGGGCGAGGTCAGATGAGTCTGGGGCGAGGTCAGATGAGTCTGGGGCAAGGTCAGATGAGTCTGGGGCGGGGGGTCAGATGAGTCTGGGGCGAGGTCACATGAGTCTAGGGCGAGGTCAGATGAGTCTGGGGCGAGGTCACATGAGTCTAGGGCGAGGTCAGATGAGTCTGGGGCGAGGTCAGATGAGTCAGGGGCAAGGTCAGATGAGTCTAGGGCGAGGTCAGATGAGTCTGGGGCGGGGGGTCAGATGAGTCTGGGGCGAGGTCACATGAGTCTAGGGCGAGGTCAGATGAGTCTGGGGCGAGGTCAGATGAGTCTGGGGCGAGGTCAGATGAGTCTAGGGCGAGGTCAGATGAGTCTGGGGCGATTAAAACCTTAAGATTGACATCACCTGGTCTTTCCAGCCGGTGATTGAGAACAATCCATGACCCTGTCAGGTCTCAGCTTTCCAAAGGGGGGGCGGGGGGGGTGCGTGCTAGAAACTCAGCAGGGGGCCCAAACTATTGCAGACGCCATTTTTTTGCTTTCCGTTATTTTGAAAGTGTAAATGATGGAAATAAAATCTAACTTTTTGTGACATATTATTATACGAATGTCTAATCTGTCATCTGATGCTTTTTGGAGATTTTTCATCTTTTCTTGGCTTCTTTATGCTCATTAATACACATTTTTACCTGGGGGGGGGGCCCAAACTTTCGAGCCCCATTGTACATTTCCTTGAAATGTTTTCCGAATACACCTCCAACTTGTTTAACATACAAAGAGACAATAAAGGAAACACTATATTTAGGAAGGGGTCTGTGTTAAATGAATATCCTCCATTCTGTTGGTTTTTTTGCCCCAAAATGGTCTCCGTGGAAATCTATGGCGTTGCTTTGTCCTTTTCTTGTACTGTCTATGCAATTTACGCTAAACTATTGATAAACCAAAGAGTTCCTGGATATTCATCCAGTTCTTCAGACGTTTTGTAACCTTGTTGATGTATGTCTTGTGTGAACAAATTAATATTATACATATTTCTGAAAATCCACACCGGATGTTAACTGACCAGGTTCAGAAAACATCTCTTTGTGTTTGATTCATTTACTCGATAGAAAAATGTGTTTTAGTGTGTAATCTCCCATCATGCCCTGCTGCATGACAGCCACACAGAGCAGCCCTTTAGTACCTCTGCTGTATCTGAAGCGGACCTTGGCCCTGCTGTCTTCACTCTGAGTGGGGGGGCTCCCAGAGCCCCTCCCACCCCCGGCTCTAGGTGACGGTGATGTCACCGCTCCTGGACCGTCCTCGTCTCCGGATGAGTCGCTGTATTGGATCATCTTACTCTGCTGAGGCTCCGCCTACACAGGAAGAGGATCAGCGTCACTTTATTCAGAGAACATTTTTTCCACTGTTTTTTTCCAATCTACTGAACCATGACTCCTAAACCCAGTTATGAACCCACTATGACCCCTAAACCCAGTTATGAACCCACCGTGACCCCTAAACCCAGTTATGAACCCACCGTGACCCCTAAACCCAGTTATGAACCCACCGTGACCCCTAAACCAAGGTATGAACCCACCGTGACCCCTAAACCAAGGTATGAACCCACCGTGACCCCTAAATCCAGGTATGAGGCCACCGTGACTCCTAAACCAAGGTATGAACCCACCGTAACCCTTAAACCCAGGTATGAACCCACTGTGACCCCTAAACCCAGTTATGAACCCACCGTGACCCCTAAACCCAGTTATGAACCCACCGTGACCCCTAAACCAAGGTATGAACCCACCGTGACCCCTAAACCAAGGTATGAACCCACCGTGACCCCTAAATCCAGGTATGAACCCACCGTGACCCCTAAACCAAGGTATGAACCCACCGTGACCCCTAAACCAAGGTATGAACCCATCGTGACCCCTAAACCAAGGTATGAACCCATCGTGACCCCTAAACCCAGTTATGAACCCACCGTGACCCCTAAACCAAGGTATGAACCCACCGTGACCCCTAAACCAAGGTATGAACCCACCGTGACCCCTAAACCAAGGTATGAACCCATCGTGACCCCTAAATCCAGGTATGAACCCACCGTGACCCCTAAACCAAGGTATGAACCCACCGTGACCCCTAAACCAAGGTATGAACCCACCGTGACCCCTAAACCAAGGTATGAACCCATCGTGACCCCTAAACCAAGGTATGAACCCACCGTGACCCCTAAACCAAGGTATGAACCCACCGTGACCCCTAAACCAAGGTATGAACCCACCGTGACCCCTAAACCAAGGTATGAACCCATCGTGACCCCTAAACCCAGGTATGAGCCCACCATGACTTCTAAACCCAACGTTAGCCACTTGATTTTCCAAAATGGCCGCTATTTTCCAAAATGGCCGCCACAGCTGTCTAGAGGCCTTCACTTATGCTGTGTGTGGTATTGTTGTAATCGTTGACCATCAAAACATAGACATCATCCTTTATGCAGTTGAATATCACGCAAATATACATAACTTGGCTATGGCGGAAAATAAAATGGCCGTCACTGCTCACGTGAAGTTTTTTGCGATGGCTAACGTACTTTTTGAAAGAGCACTACCCACTGAGTATTGTATCCACACGTGAACGATTACCCTAAAAAAGGGAACTTAAGACAATATCACATATCTTTAAATTCAAAATATGTAATAATGTGTGATTGTTAGATCGGACAAAACATAACAGAAGGCCGAAAGTGTGGAAGTGACGTCATATCCGAGGTCTGAATCGGACCATTAATATAATATAATATAATATAATATAATATAATATAATATAATATAATATAATATAATATAATATAATATAATATAATATAATATAATATAATATAATATAATATAATGTATAATAATATAATATAATATAATATAATATAATATAATATAATATAATATAATATAATATAATATAATATAATATAATATAATATAATATAATATAATATAATAATATAATAATATAATAATATAATAATATAATATAATATAATATATAATAATATAATAATATAATAATATAATATAATATAATATAATATAATATAATATAATATAATATAATATAATATAATATAATATAATATAATATAATATAATATAATATAATAATATAATATAATATAATATAATATAATAATATAATATAATATAATATAATATAATATAATATAATATAATATAATATAATATAATGTATAATAATATAATATAATATAATATAATATAATATATAATATATAATATATAATATATAATATATAATATATAATAATATAATAATATAATATATAATATATAATATATAATATATAATAATATAATAATATAATATAATATAATATAATATAATATAATATAATATAATATAATATAATATAATATAATATAATATAATATAATATAATATAATATAATATAATAATATAATATAATATAATATAATATAATATAATATAATATAATATAATATAATATAATATAATATAATATAATATAATATAATAATATAATATAATATAATATAATATAATATAATATAATATAATATAATATAATATAATATAATATAATATAATAATATAATATAATATAATATAATATAACAATATAATATAACAAAGACTAAGTGTGTACGTACGGTCCGAGCCGTGAGCTGTGCGGCGCTCCTCGCCTGCTCCGTCAGTCTCTTTATCTCCGAGGCGTATGCCGCCATCTCCTTCTCCAACCGCAGGTGGCGCTGCAGCAACGTCGCCGTGCTCGACTCGTCCTTCCCATGATCCTCGCTGGTCAGCAGCGGTTTCCTGTCGGCCAGCCAGGAGTCGGCCTCCGCCACATCTGCAAAGTACTGAACAGAGGAGAGTAGCGCCAGATGAGTGAAATAAGTCCCATGTTTCAGGCCCGGTCGGATCACGATGTCTGACCCACAAACCTCGATTCTTTTGGGGGGGGGGGCTCAGTAGACGTAATACAACTCTTTTCTGCCACATGGCATTGCGTTGTCATTGATGACATCCCACTCTGCAACATGGCTACCCAACAGAGATCTTATTTATTGATATTGATTGATTTTTAAAATCCTATCGATCCAACACCAAAGATTCTTAAAGTCGTTTCAGAACCCCTAAAGAGACATCAGGGAAGATGATTCTGCTGAGTACTACAACCTTCTGCTGAGTACTACAACCTTCTGGTGAGTACTACAACTTTCTGCTGAGTACTACAACTTTCTGCTGAGTACTACAACCTTCTGCTGAGTACTACAACTTTCTGCTGAGTACTACAACCTTCTGGTGAGTACTACAACTTTCTGCTGAGTACTACAACTTCCTGGTGGGCACAAGATACTTTCTGGTGAGTACTACAACTTTCTGCTGAGTACTACAACATTCTGCTGAGTACTACAACATTCTGCTGAGTACTTTAACTTTCTGCTGAGTACTACAACTTTCTGCTGAGTACTACAACTTCCTGGTGGGCACAAGATACTTTCTGGTAAGTACTACAACTTTCTGCTGAGTACTACAACATTCTGCTGAGTACTACAACTTTCTGCTGAGTACTTCAACTTTCTGCTGAGTACTACAACTTTCTGCTGAGTACTACAACTTTCTGCTGAGTACTACAACTTCCTGGTGGGCACAAGATACTTTCTGGTGAGTACTACAACTTTCTGCTGAGAACTACAACCTTCTGCTGAGTACTACAACTTTCTGCTGAGTACTACAACCTTCTGGTGAGTACTACAACTTTCTGCTGAGTACTACAACCTTCTGCTGAGTACTACAACTTTCTGCTGAGTACTACAACCTTCTGGTGAGTACTACAACTTTCTGCTGAGTACTACAACTTCCTGGTGGGCACAAGATACTTTCTGGTGAGTACTACAACTTTCTGCTGAGTACTACAACCTTCTGGTGAGTACTACAACTTTCTGCTGAGTACTACAACCTTCTGGTGAGTACTACAACTTTCTGCTGAGTACTACAACTTCCTGGTGGGCACAAGATACTTTCTGGTGAGTACTACAACTTTCTGCTGAGTACTACAACATTCTGCTGAGTACTACAACATTCTGCTGAGTACTTTAACTTTCTGCTGAGTACTACAACTTTCTGCTGAGTACTACAACTTCCTGGTGGGCACAAGATACTTTCTGGTAAGTACTACAACTTTCTGCTGAGTACTACAACATTCTGCTGAGTACTACAACTTTCTGCTGAGTACTTCAACTTTCTGCTGAGTACTACAACTTTCTGCTGAGTACTACAACTTTCTGCTGAGTACTACAACTTCCTGGTGGGCACAAGATACTTTCTGGTGAGTACTACAACTTTCTGCTGAGAACTACAACCTTCTGTTGAGTACTACAACTTTCTGCTGAGTACTACAACCTTCTGGTGAGTACTACAACTTTCTGCTGAGTACTACAACCTTCTGGTGAGTACTACAACTTTCTGCTGAGTACTACAACCTTCTGGTGAGTACTACAACTTTCTGCTGAGTACTACAACTTCCTGGTGGGCACAAGATACTTTCTGGTGAGTACTACAACTTTCTGCTGAATACTACAACCTTCTGGTGAGTACTACAACTTTCTGCTGAGTACTACAACCTTCTGGTGAGTACTACAACTTTCTGCTGAGTACTACAACTTCCTGGTGGGCACAAGATACTTTCTGGTGAGTACTACAACTTTCTGCTGAATACTACAACTTTCTGCTGAGTACTACAACATTCTGCTGAGTACTTTAACTTTCTGCTGAGTACTACAACTTTCTGCTGAGTACTACAACTTCCTGGTGGGCACAAGATACTTTCTGGTAAGTACTACAACTTTCTGCTGAGTACTACAACATTCTGCTGAGTACTACAACTTTCTGCTGAGTACTTCAACTTTCTGCTGAGTACTACAACTTTCTGCTGAGTACTACAACTTCCTGGTGGGCACAAGATACTTTCTGGTGAGTACTACAACTTTCTGCTGAGAACTACAACCTTCTGGTGAGTACTGTAATTTTCTGGTGAGCACTGCAACTTTCTGCTAAGTACTACAACTTTCTGGTGGGCACAAGATACTTTCTGGTAATTACTGCAACTTAACTAACAGCTGGATGAGGACAGTACCTGTTGTTTCAGTGGTTCATTAACTCGTTGGAATGAGACATAACAATAATGCTAACAGTAATGGGCAATTCCTCTTCCAACCTGTAGGGGGACCAAAGAGGAAAAGTGCTACTGTAAAGTAGGGTGACCAGACGTCCCCGGTTTTGGTGACCCGTCCCCGGATGGATCTGTCCCCGGAAATGTCCCCGGTTTTCACTGTGACTGACAGACCCGATACTGGAATGAAAGAAAGAAAAACACCGACCAGACGTAGCCGATAGTCGCTCAACACAGCAGAGCCGGCGCTGCTCAGAGATGTTTTAGAAAGCCGTATTTTACCATGCTAAAATCACTGATTATTTACATGGAGTCTGGTGAGGTTAGCGAACCCAATTTCGTGGACTTATGTTTTAAAAAGGATTTTAATCTTTAACAGGAAGGTCGACCTCCTTAGAAATCCTTTCCATAATGTTGTCAGACACTTAGAATATTAATCTGAGTCTGTCAGCAGCAAAACGAGCAGGACAATTACCCCATTAACTTCCATTGGAGCTTGTTTCTCTGCTGCCGACTGCAGCAATCTCGTGTAATACTGCATCAATGTACTGCATCAAAATACTTCCTCAGTAGTTTTTGTTGTATCTGTCGGTACACGATCCGTCCTGCGCATGTGCAATATGTTCACGCACGCGCAGATGATATCATGATGTAGAGGATTTACGGCGCTGCACGATCTGTTCCACAGTAGCAGTCTGCTGTTAGCCTCCACCGGAAAGCTAACGACGTTAGCTTAGCTAACAGCTAATTCGGCTAACCGCTAGCTGACAGCTTGATTCAGCCTAAAATAATGTTACTGAAACTAAACAGTGGGAAAAGCAGCTCCAGCTAAATGAAGACTTTACAGTAATAATAAAGACAATTACCAAGTGATTGTATTTTAAATGAGCACAAGTGAAGTAGAACTGATGTAACAGCTGTTATATATTTAAACGGGTATTTTAACTTTTGAGGGTCTTTTACATGCTGTCTCAGCTAGCGGTTAGCCGAATTAGCTGTTAGCTAAACTAACGTTAGCTTTCCGGTGGAGGCGAACAGACTTTCTTTAACTGTCTATGGGAACAGATCGTGCAGTGTCGTAAATCTGTGTTAAGCTGTCAAATAAATGTAGTTCAGTAAACATTACATTCCCCTCTGAGGTGTATGGGGTACAGCATGAAGAAGCAGCAGGGGGGACTCTAGGATCAGACCTTTGTGGGAGGTGGCTCAGCCCCTAACGAGAACAGCTCTAGGTCTAGTGTCCCCGTTTTAAGTTTTACAAAAATAAAACCATGACGTGTTTTGGAGGTATTTACGCTTCTGATCTGCAAATGTCCCCGGATTTTGTCTGAGAAATCTGGTCCCCTTCCTGTAGGGGACTGAAGAGGAAAAGTGCTACTGTAAAGGTGCTGGTTGACAAGTAGCTAATGCTAATGCTAATGTAATTCTTGGTGGGTAACGGTTACGACACCGTTCAACACTCATTTATTGTTAGTGTGATTGTTTTGACCCCGGTTAACAACTCAGTAACAGTAACGTTAACCTTCTGCTGAGTACTGCAACCTTCTGCTGAGTACTACAACTTTCTGCTGAATACTTCAACTTTCTGGTGAGTACTGCAATCTTCTGCTGAGTACTGCAACCTTCTGCTGAGTACTACAACTTTCTGCTGAATACTTCAACTTTCTGGTGAGTACTACAACTTTCTGGTGAGCAACTGCCCCCCCCAAAATACTTACATATGTTAATTTAAATACACATTTGTTGTGCTAATCAATAGCTAAGCTACATCAAACTAATACTGTGTTGTTAATAGATGGCGGTTCTTCTTCTACCTGTTTGATGGCGGCGGCGGCGTGCAGTCGGTCGCGGTGCACCGCCGTCTCCTCGGTCAGGTGGCTCCACTGCTTCTTCAGGGTCCGGATCCACTTCTGAATGGCTCGCTGACTGGGAGGACTCTGATTGGACAGCAGGTCCTGACCTCGACCGAGAACGCCCTGGTACAGGGACTCCTGGGCCTGGAGCTCCGCCTCCAATGCCTGGCAGGAAGTAATCAGAGTACAAATACACAGATTAATCCAGAGTACAATTAAAACTGCAAGTACAAGAAAGTTACAGAGCCCCTAAAGAGACATCAGGGAAGATGATTCTGCTGAGTACTACAACTTTCTGCTGAGTACTACAACTTTCTGCTGAGTACTACAACATTCTGCTGAGTACTTCAACTTTCTGCTGAGTACTACAACTTTCTGCTGAGTACTACAACTTCCTGGTGGGCACAAGATACTTTCTGGTGAGTACTACAACTTTCTGCTGAGTACTACAACATTCTGCTGAGTACTACAACTTTCTGCTGAGTACTTCAACTTTCTGCTGAGTACTACAACTTTCTGCTGAGTACTACAACTTCCTGGTGGGCACAAGATACTTTCTGCTGAGTACTACAACATTCTGCTGAGTACTACAACTTTCTGCTGAGTACTTCAACTTTCTGCTGAGAACTACAACTTTCTGCTGAGTACGACAACTTCCTGGTGTGCACAAGATACTTTCTGCTGAGTACTACAACATTCTGCTGAGTACTACAACTTTCTGCTGAGTACTTCAACTTTCTGCTGAGTACTTCAACTTTCTGCTGAGTACTACAACTTCCTGGTGGGCACAAGATACTTTCTGCTGAGTACTACAACATTCTGCTGAGTACTACAACTTTCTGCTGAGTACTTCAACTTTCTGCTGAGAACTACAACTTTCTGCTGAGTACGACAACTTCCTGGTGTGCACAAGATACTTTCTGCTGAATACTACAACTTTCTGCTGAATACTACAACGTTCTGCTGAATACTACAACTTTCTGCTGAATACTACAACTTTCTGCTGAGTACTACAACCTTCTGGTGAGTACTGTAATTTTCTGCTGAGTACTACAACTTTCTGGTGTGCACAAGATACTTTCTGGTAATTACTGCAACTTAACTAACAGCTGGATGAGGACAGTACCTTGTGTCTGTGTTGGACCAGCTGGATGTGGGTCAGGTCTCTCCCGAGTCCGGCCGTCTGCAGCCCCAACCAGCGCTCATACAGCCAGGCCTCCACCTCCTCACAGTCATAGAAGAACTCAAAGAGCCTCAGCTGAGCCTCCAGCTGGCTCCTCCTGACAGATGGAAGAGGAAGTAATGAAGAGGAGGAAGTCAGATGTGAGAAGGAAACGAGAGGAGTGGAAGAACAAAGAGAGGAGAGGAAACGGCACAGAGACAGAAACAAGAGACGAGGAGAGGAGGAAACAAGAGGAAACAGGACAAGAGTAGAGGAATGACACAGGAGAAGGAAAAAGAGGGGAGAAGGGGGAAGAGGAAAGGAAACAAGACAAGAGAAAGCAAGTGGAGAGGAGAGAAGGAAACAAGAGAAGAGGAAATTACCAAGAGAGGGAGAAACAAGAGGAAATAAGATGAGCAGAAAGACAAGAGGGTAGGAGAGGAGACATGGGAGAGGGGGAAAGGAGATGAGGAGAGGAGGAAACCATAGAGGGAGAAAAGAGGAAACAAGACGAGAGGAAGCAAGTGGAGAGGAGAGAAGGAAACAAGAGAAGAGGAAATGAGAATTAACAAGAGAGGGAGAAACAAGAGGAAATAAGATGAGCAGAAAGACAAGAGGGTAGGAGAGGAGACATGGGAGGGGGAGAGGAGATGAGGAGAGGAGGAAACCATAGAGGGGAGAAAAGAGGAAACAAGACGAGAGGAAGCAAGTGGAGAGGAGAGAAGGAAACAAGAGAAAAGGAGATGACAATAAACAAAAAAGGGAAAAAAGATGAAAAGAAAGACAAGAGGGTAGGAGAGGAGACATGGAGGAGGGAAAGAGGAGAGGAGATGAGGGGAGGAGAAACCAGACAAGAGGAAACCAGACGGTAAGCGAGGTGAGAGAAGGAAGAAGAGGGGAGAAGGGGGATGAGGAGAGGAAATGAGAATTAATAAGAGAGGGGGAAACAAGGAAATAAGATGAGAAGAAAGACAAGAGGGTAGGAGAGGAGACATGGAAGAGGGGGAGAGGAGATGAGAAGAGGAGGAAACCATAGAGGTGAGCGAGGTGAGAGAAGGAAAAAGAGAGGAGAAGGGGGAAGAGGAGAGGAAACAAGATAAAAAGAAAGACAAGAGGGTAGGAGAGGAGATGAGGAAAGGAGATGAGGAGAAGAGGAAACCATAGAGGGGAGACGAGAGGAAACAAGACAAGAGGAAATGAGGTGAGAGAAGGAAAAAGAGAGGAGAAGGGGAAGAGGAGAGGAAACAAGATAAAAAGATAGACAAGAGGGTAGGAGAGGAGATGAGGAAAGGAGATGAGGAGAAGAGGAAACCATAGAGGGGAGACGAGAGGAAACAAGACAAGAGGAAACGAGGTGAGAGAAGGAAAAAGAGAGGAGAAGGGGAAGAGGAGAAGAAACAAGATAAGAAGATAGACAAGAGGGTAGGAGAGGAGATGAGGAAAGGAGATGAGGAGAAGAGGAAACCATAGAGGGGAGACGAGAGGAAACGAGACGAGAGGAAACAAGACAAGAGGAAACAAGGTGAGAGAAGGAAAAAGAGAGGAGAAGGGGGAAGAGGAAAGGAAACAATATAAGAAGAAAGACAAGAGGGTAAGAAAGGAAAGGAGGAGGAAACCATAGAGGTGAGAAAAGAGGAAACGAGACGGGAGGAAGCGAGGTGAGAGAAGGAAAAAGAGGGGAGGAATTGGGACGGAGGAGAGCAGTGAGAACAGAGATGGAGGGACATTAAAAGAGAATAAGATAAAGAGGAAAAATAAAGAAAGACAGATGAAGGAGTAAAGTGAGGGATCTATCTTCATATCTGTTGCTTAACCCTCAACATGGAAAAACACTTTTTTCTTTCACTTTTTTTTACTTTTTGTTTTGTTTTTTCAAAATTGTTATTGTTTCTTTGTCCCTTTTGTTGACGTTTTGTCACTTTTCGACATTTTAGCCGATTTTTCCAACATTTTTGACGCTTGCTTCCAGTTTTTTTGTAGTTTTTGTCACTTTTTCCAATATTTTTCATGCTTTTTTCCCAATGTTTTGTCGCCTTGTTGTCGCCCTTGTTGACATTTTCGACCTCCCATATTTCTGATATAAAAAAACAACTTGGAAACAGGTCACGTTTGACCCCAAGACAACATGAGGGATAATAAATCAGAATCAATAAAAGTGAAAAGTGAGGAAAACCTGTTTCTGCTGAGAGACGCCAGAGATTGGTACTGACGGTCCAGAGCTCTCACTCTGCTCTGAATCTGCTCACCGTCTCTCGCTTTCACCTGAGAAAGAAGAGAAAGACACATTAAAGGACAAAGTCCAAAAAACTGAGGGATTGAAAGATTTTGACCGATGCTCCAGGGGGAGATATGTTCATGTTGCAAATTGTATGTTTTGTGTGAGGTGTTGAATTTATTTTTTACTTTCAGCGCCGCTGCTGATGGCGGTGATGGTGTCACCGTGGGCGGATTTGAGCTTCCAGCAGATCTTGTTTCTGAAGGAGAGACTCCACCTCCGCCAGCTGTTTCCCTAGTTCAGAGGAACTGGCCTGGGACTGGGAGACAGAGGGGGGGCAGGAAGAGATGGAGGGATGGAGGATGGGAGATGGAGAGATGGAGGGACGAGAGACAGAGGGAGGAACAGATGGGAGACAGATAAAGGAAGGAAGAGATGGAGGGACGGTGAAGAAATGCTGCTCTATACACGCTAAAAGTAGTGATTATTTACATGGAGTCTGGTGTAGATATGCTGCTCTATACACGCTAAAAGTAGTGATTATTTACATGGAGTCTGGTGGAGATATGCTGCTCTATACACACTAAAAGTAGTGATTATTTACATGGAGTCTGGTGGAGATATGCTGCTCTATACACGCTAAAAGTAGTGATTATTTACATGGAGTCTGGTGGAGATATGCTGCTCTATACACGCTAAAAGTAGTGATTATTTACATGGAGTCTGGTGGAGATATGCTGCTCTATACACGCTAAAAGTAGTGATTATTTACATGGAGTCTGGTGGAGATATGCTGCTCTATACACACTAAAAGTAGTGATTATTTACATGGAGTCTGGTGGAGATATGCTGCTCTATACACACTAAAAGTAGTGATTATTTACATGGAGTCTGGTGGAGATATGCTGCTCTATACACGCTAAAAGTAGTGATTATTTACATGGAGTCTGGTGGAGATATGCTGCTCTATACACGCTAAAAGTAGTGATTATTTACATGGAGTCTGGTGGGTTTGGTGATGGTGATGTCGGGCTGTTTCATGTTAAACTAAAAGGATCTTACTCTTTAACTAAAAGGTCTATCTCTGTAGGGATCCATCCCATAATGTTATCAGACATTAGAATATTAATCTGAGTCTGTCAGCGGCAACAACAGAACTTTTCACCATTTTCAAAGACTGCAGTTCCCATCAGTCACTAAGAGACAAAAACATGGCAAAATAGCGTCCAGGTTGAAGTCACTCTTTTCATAATTATTGATAATTATGAGTTTCTGTAAACTCACCTGTAGTTCTTTGAGTTCCTGGGAGACGAGCTCAATGTCTCGGAGGACGCTTAAATTTTCAACCACATTACCCAGCAGCCCCCTCTGCTCTTGGAGCTGCTGCAGTAGGTCCTTCCATCGATGGCTAATGTTCTCCTCTCTTACAAACACATAACACAAATGAATAAATAAATAATAAATATACATGCTCAGTAAACGCGCATTAAACCAACATGACGTCGGGCTAACAAAGAAATCAATTCCGGTCTATTTGAAATGTGGAGATATGCAAAATCAACAAACTTGTTAATTTCTGTTGTCATTTCAGCCGTAAATGTAACTTTTAAAGGTCCCATGGCATGAAAATGTCACTTTTTGAGGTTTTTTTAACATTAATATGCGTTCCCCCAGCCTGACTATGGTCCCCCAGTGGCTAGGGGTCATTGGCCCTGTTCTAAGGAGAAGGTCTTCCTCTGACCTCCGGATGATCTGCTCCTTGCTGTGGTAGTTTCCCCTCTCGATGGTCTCGGCCATGTCTCTCAGGGCGGCGAAGCGCGGCTCTCTGGCCAGGGCGTCGGTGGCCAGCGCCTCCAGACGCCGGCCGGCTGCCTGAGCCTCCTCCAGGGTGGAGAGGCCGCGGATGTCCTGCCTCCGGATCAGACGCAGCGTGTCCTCCAGATACCCCTCCCTGAGTGCTGCCTGAGGCACCAAACACACTCATGTCAGGCCAGAAAGAACAGATGGAAGCTGAGAAGTGCTCAATCACAGTCACAATCGTAGAAAGACACAGAGGGCCGGATGGCGGCAGCGTTACCGGCGCCATGGCAACCTGCAGAAACTGCACGTTGTGATACGTCAGCTTGTGTCGTATTCACCAAACCTGCAGTTCATCGGGTCATCGGCGCCTTTCTCCGCCCACTCTACCGTAATATGTCTGTCGCCAAGCGTTAGGCACCTGTGCTGTGATGCAGCCACGTGCAGACTGAGATGTAGACCACAGTTATGTCTAAGAAGACTGATACGTCAATATATTTCACTGGCTATATGTACCATAGACCATTAATATTAATATTAATATATATACAGTCTATGATATGCAGCCATAGTTAACCCTCGTGTTGTCTTCCCGGCAAAATTAACACTTTTGTTGACACTTTCTATCGATGTTTTTAAACTTTTTCTTACGTTTTTGTCCCTTTTTTCAACACTTTTTGATGCTTTTTTTCAATGTTTGTCACTTTTTTGACTTATTAACTTATTTTATTTTTGTTGTTACCTTCCTCTCAAACTTGTGGGCGAGCTGCTCCAGGTTCTCCAGGCGGAGCAGCGCCTCCTGCAGGGCGCGCTCTCGCTCATGTTCAGCTCTCTCCAGCAACACCCAACTCTTCTCTATGTCACTGAGGGTTTTACCTTCAGACACACACACACACACACACACACACAATGATAGAAAAATATGGTGTTATAAAAGGCCACAGAACAACTCATTATATATATATATATGTGTATGCATGCGTGTGTGTGTGTGTGTGTGTGTGTGTGTGTTATATACCCTCTGGAGGATTGTAAGCCCATTGGTTGTTGGCTGCCAGCTGAGTCTTCAGACTGAACAGGTGAGCTTCAATCGCCCCCCGCTCCTAAAACCCAGACCAGAGAGATGAAAGAACACCAATAAGACACCTGGAGGCTCGGTCGGTAGGCTGGGATGATGTCGGCTCTTTATGACGTCATCCTACCTCATGACGTCATCCTACCTCATGATGTCATCCTACCTCATGATGTCATCCTACCTCATGATGTCATCCTACCTCATGACGTCATCCTACGTCATCCTACCTCATGACGTCATCCTACCTCATGATGTCATCCTACCTCATGACGTCATCCTACCTCATGATGTCATCCTACCTCATGATGTCATCCTACCTCATGATGTCATCCTACCTCATGACGTCATCCTACGTCATCCTACCTCATGATGTCATCCTACCTCATGACGTCATCCTACCTCATGATGTCATCCTACCTCATCATCCTACCTCATGATTTCATCCTACCTCATGATGTCATCCTACCTCATGACGTCATCCTACCTCATGATGTCATCCTACCTCATGACGTCATCCTACCTCATGATTTCATCCTACCTCATGATGTCATCCTACCTCATGACGTCATCCTACCTCATGATGTCATCCTACCTCATGACGTCATCCTACCTCATGATTTCATCCTACCTCATCATGTCATCCTACCTCATGACGTCATCCTACCTCATGATGTCATCCTACCTCATCCTACCTGATATTTGGGAGGTTTCTCCACCGTTCTGTAGGTCTTGAACGCCGTCATCAGCTTCTGCGTCTCCT
>JABXJD010000154.1:577500-585000 GCA_013375575.1 Percina caprodes | reverse complement strand
GGAGGTACCCTGGTCCTGGTTCTGACTGACAGACAGGTGAGGTACCCTGGTCCTGGTTCTGACTGACAGACAGGAGGTACCCTGGTCCTGGTTCTGACTGACAGACAGGTGAGGTACCCTGGTTCTGACTGACAGACAGGGAGGTACCCTGGTCCTGGTTCTGACTGACAGACAGGGAGGTACCCTGGTCCTGGTTCTGACTGACAGACAGGGGAGGTACCCTGGTCCTGGTTCTGACTGACAGACAGGGGAGGTACCTTGGTCTTCAGGAAGCTGATGGCGTTGCTGTTGTTCTCCAGGCAGTGGACCCTGAGTGTGCGGCGGCTGGGCGGAGGCAGCGTCTCCCTGGAGATGAGCTCCAGCAGACGGATCAGAACCACTCCGGTCTTCAGCTCCGTGTACACGTCCGTCAGCTCCACTTTCTCCTGCAGGACGGGGAGAAAACGCTAGAAAACGCTGGAAAACGCTAGAAAACGCTAGAAAACTCTGCTACAGGAGCCTGAAACATGTCCGTTTCATATGAAACTACGCCATCTTTTCCCTTGGACGTGACGGTTGTCCATAACAACCAAACAAAAGTCTAAAAGCAAAGATATTTGGTTTAATATCATGCAATAAAAACAAGAAAAGTTCACATTTTACCCTCCTGTTGTCCTCGGGTCAACCTGACCCGTTTTCAGTTTAAAAAATGTTGTCACAAAAAATGGGCCGTTGAAATAAGCGCTGAAAATGTCAACATTAAAATTAGCAAAAAACTCATTGAAAACATTGAAAAAGTGACGAAAATGTTGAAAAAAGCGATAATAATGTTAAAAAAGCAATAATAATGTTGAAAAAAATTATTTTTTTCATGGTTGGTGGGAAGACAACACAAGGGTTAACCCCGGTGTCTTCTGGTCTGATCTGACCCCCTTTCCATAAAGTTTATATAATCAGAAATTTGGGTTTCTGTCCAACTAATTGTCCATAAAGTAGCGAGGACGGTTCCCAACGACGCTGCTCACACGTTACGTTATCATCAGCTCAACACTCTCACTAGATTTGGGGTTTTTGGTCAATTTTATGCATTTGGAGACAAAAATTATTGGTAAAGAACTTGTGAACTGTGAAAAATGTAAATGTAAAAAAACCAAATGTCAATAAAAGTGACAAATGTAAAAAAAAAAAAAAAAAAAAGCTTAAAAAATATGGCAAAAAAACCACAAAAATATCAAAAGGCTCAGAAAACGTTGAAAAAGTTGAGAAAGTGACAAAAACATCTCGCGAAAAGACACAAACTTATATTTCATATATTTTATACTTTTATATTTTATATTTTTATATTTCATATTTCTATATTTCTATATTTTTATATTTTTATGTTTTATATTTTTATATTTTTATATTTTTATATTTTTATATTTTTATATTTTTATATTTTTATATTTTTATATTTTTATAAAATAATTAGTAAAAAGAACTTGTGTGAGACAAATGTAAAAAAATAAAATAAAAATGTCAAAAAAGACAAATGTCAATAAAAGTTACTAAAATGTGAACAAATGTTTACAAAAAAAGCTTTAAAAATGTCAAAAGGCTCAAAAAAAGTCGACAAAACGTTGAAAAAGTGACAAAATCATCAGCGGAAAGACACAAGAGGGTCGAAGAAGACGACCAGAACCTTCATAAAAAGCTTTTATTTTGAAATTTTAACTCAGAAAAACTAAAATCTGCAGGATGGCGAGAAGAGAGAAAAATGTCAATAAAAATGACAAAAATTTAAAAATGAAACCTACAAATTTTTTTGAAAAAGCTCCGAAAAACATTAAAAAGGTGAAAACACAAAGTACTACAGAATGAGTACTTTTACTACATGAAGCGCATGTACTTTAATTTAAAAAGTAACCTAGGTAATTAATTAATTAATTCACCCATTTCCATGAGAAAATATCCAAATTACTTCAGTCAAAATACTTATACCACAAATAATATACTATATACTATATAAAATATGTAAAATACTCTGATATACACACTAGAAGTATTGATTATTTAAATGGAGTCTGGTGCAGAGGGGGAAGAAGTATCCAAAGTACTTATACCACAAATAATATACTATATACTATAGAAAATACTCTGATACAAGAGTCCTGCATTGAAAACCCCCAATAATCAAAAACTGTGTTTTTCTCAAAGTTTTTGTTGTTTTTCTGTGTTTTATTCCAAAGTTTTGAGAACTTTTCCGACATTTTTCACCTTTTGACATTTTTTCCAAAAATAATTGACGTGTTTGTCGCCTTTTCCAACGATTGTCGTCTTTTGAAGGTTTTTCCGGCTGTTTCTTGTTGAGTTAAGGCAGTGGTTCCCAATCTTTTTCAGCTCAAGACCCAAAAGAGAAACTTGGTGTCTCCCCGGGACCCAAATTTACAAAAATACACCTTGAATCATTGTAACATCTACATTTTTAAACTGTGGACAAAAGACAGAAAAAACTATGAATTTAATGTATATGAAGTGTATTTATTCCATTATAAAAGTAATCAAAAACAGAAAAGGTCTCTATTGTCCTCTCTGTGTCTCCGTCCCCTCCCATCGTCCCTCAGGACCCACACCAACATGGTTTTAATAATGCTGACTTGAATTTAATGAGATGGATGTGTCTGGTTGAAGATCTCAACCAGCTGATCTACTCTAGGTTCGGTTTTTGAAAGTGCCCTTCTGAGGTCATTCTGAGGTCATGCTGAGGTCATTCTGAGGTCATGCTGAGGTCATTCTGAGGTCATGTTGAGGTCATTCTGAGGTCATGCTGAGGTCATTCTGAGGTCATGCTGAGGTCATTCTGAGGTCATTCTGAGGTCATTCTGAGGTCATGCTGAGGTCATGCTGAGGTCATTCTGAGGTCATGCTGAGCATTTAGTCTGTTTCTGTATTAGTTCTTCAGGTACGCTAGAGTCGAAAAGCCAGATTCTCATTTTACTCTGCCAATTGGCGACCCAATAAAACGGGTCTGCGACCCATTTTGGGTCCCGAGCCTAAGTTTGGGAAACATTGAGTTAAGGGTTAGCTTGTGTACTTTTATTTTAAAAAATAACTTTACTGTGAAGTAACTGTAAGAAATACTGATGTTTCTTCAAGATTTTTTTTACAATTTAAAAAAGTTTCCAACATTGTCGTCTTTAGTCTCTTCTTCCAAGTTTTCCGTGTGTTTCTTGTTGAGGACAGGACTAATACACAGTGTAGTGTCCACTGGAGAGGGACAGTGTCTCTAAGCTGTAAAGGAGACGTGTTTACAGCTCTGTGGCTGACAGGAAGTCCAAAGTCGAAGGGTTATTTCCCGTAAAATGAATCCTGTTTATAACGTCTTCGTCAGGACATCCTGAGGGACCCCGAACACTTACAGCTATGTCCAGAGGACAAAGTCCTTCACAATAAGACAAGAGTCGCTCCTAATTTTATAATCTCAAGTGTGTTAGGGTTACAGAAAGTCCCCGATGTCGTCTTCAGGACGTCGCACTTTAATCCTCGTGTTGTCTGCTCGTCAAAACTGAAACTCAAGTCTTTTGTTGACGCTTTTTAACTTTTTCTTACGTTTTTGTTCCTTTTTTCAATGTTTGTCGCTGTTTTTGACGTTTAACACTACGTAACACGAACTTATTAACTTTAGTTTTACAGTTAATTACAATCATGTTATTTTGGGTAATTAAAAAGAACATTAATATAGGACAACATGGGGACAACATGAAGACAACATGAAGACAACATGAGGGCAACATGGGGACAACATGGGGACAACATGAGGACATCATGAGGGCAAATGGGGACAACATGAAGACAACATGAAGACAACATGAGGGCAACATGGGGACAACATGAGGACAACATGGGGACAACATGAAGACAACATGAGGGCAACATGGGGACAACATGGGGACAACATGAGGACAACATGAAGACAACATGAGGGCAACATGGGGACAACATGGGGACAACATGAGGACATCATGAGGGCAAATGGGGACAACATGAAGACAACATGAAGACAACATGAGGGCAACATGGGGACAACATGGGGACAACATGAGGACAACATGAAGACAACATGAAGACAACATGAAGACAACATGAGGACAACATGAAGACAACATGACGACAACATGAGGACAACATGAGGGCAACATGAGGGCAACATGAGGACAACATGAAGACAACATGAAGACAACATGAGGACTACATGAGGACAACATGAGGGCAACATGAGGGCAACATGAGGACAACATGAAGACAACATGAAGACAACATGAAGACAACATGAGGACAACATGAGGACAACATGAAGACAACATGAGGACTACATGAGGACAACATGAGGACAACATGAGGGCAACATGAGGGCAACATGAAGACAACATGAGGACTACATGAAGACAACATGAGGACAACATGAAGACAACATGAGGACAACATGAGGACAACATGAGGACAACATGAAGACAACATGAGGACAACATGAGGACAACATGAAGACAACATGAGGACAACATGAAGACAACATGAGGACAACATGAGGACAACATGAGGGCAACATGAGGACAACATGAGGACAACATGAAGACAACATGAGGACAACATGAAGACAACATGAGGACAACATGAGGACAACGTGTGTCTATGTCCACACAAAAGCTGTATATTGATGTGCGTGTGTGCAACGTAAAGGAAATCTAATAAAACCGTGATATCTGATATAAAGGATAAAACCACCATGTTTGTAGTTTTTTCCTCATTCTATCAGAAACTCTTCTTCTGTGGTCCTGCCTCACCCCATTCTTCCTGAAGACGCTGTTCATCCACTTGGTGAAGGTCTTCTTTGGACCGTCATCCTCTGCTCCTGCAGCTCTCGCACTCGGCCCGCCCCGTCCTCCTCGCCCTCCATCCTGATTGGCTGACAGGGTTCACAACCATAATCAGGGAAACTACATATTTACATATGTTGAGGTGCAGGTGCAGATCAGTGAAATAACAGAAAAAGTAGACCCTGACCTGAACCTGTACCCCTGACCCCCTAGCCCCTATATCTACCCATGATATAGAGCAGTGTTTCTCAAAGGGGGGTACATGTTCCCCTAGGGGTACTTTGGAGGACTACAGGGGGTATGTGTCCCCCTAGGGGTTTACAGGGGGCATAAGTATACACCCCCCTATGTTAAAATACAGGGGGCATAAGTATACACCCCCCTATGTTAAAATACAGGGGCATAAGTATACACCCCCCTATGTTAAAATACAGGGGCATAAGTATACACCCCTATGTTAAAATACAGGGGCATAAGTATACACCCCCCTATGTTAAAATACAGGGGCATAAGTATACACCCCCTATGTTAAAATACAGGGGCATAAGTATACACCCCCCTATGTTAAAATACAGGGGGCATAAGTATACACCCCCCTATGTTAAAATACAGGGGCATAAGTATACACCCCCCTATGTTAAAATACAGGGGCATAAGTATACACCCCCCTATGTTAAAATACAGGGGCATAAGTATACACCCCCTATGTTAAAATACAGGGGCATAAGTATACACCCCTATGTTAAAATACAGGGGCATAAGTATACCCCTATGTTAAAATACAGGGGCATAAGTATACACCCCCTATGTTAAAATACAGGGGCATAAGTATACACCCCTATGTTAAAATACAGGGGCATAAGTATACACCCCTATGTTAAAATACAGGGCATAAGTATACACCCCTATGTTAAAATACAGGGGGCATAAGTATACACCCCCTATGTTAAAATACAGGGGGCATAAGTATACACCCCCTATGTTAAAATACAGGGGCATAAGTATACACCCCCTATGTTAAAATACAGGGGCATAAGTATACACCCCCTATGTTAAAATACAGGGGCATAAGTATACACCCCTATGTTAAAATACAGGGGCATAAGTATACACCCCTATGTTAAAATACAGGGGCATAAGTATACACCCTATGTTAAAATACAGGGGCATAAGTATACACCCCTATGTTAAAATACAGGGGCATAAGTATACACCCCTATGTTAAAATACAGGGGCATAAGTATACACCCCTATGTTAAAATACAGGGGCAGTATACACCCCCTATGTTAAAATACAGGGCATAAGTATACACCCCCTATGTTAAAATACAGGGGCATAAGTATACACCCCCTATGTTAAAATACAGGGGCATAAGTATACACCCCTATGTTAAAATACAGGGGCATAAGTATACACCCCCTATGTTAAAATACAGGGGCATAAGTATACACCCCCTATGTTAAAATACAGGGGCATAAGTATACACCCCCTATGTTAAAATACAGGGGCATAAGTATACACCCCCTATGTTAAAATACAGGGGCATAAGTATACACCCCCCTATGTTAAAATACAGGGGGCATAAGTATACACCCCCCTATGTTAAAATACAGGGGGCATAAGTATACACCCCCTATGTTAAAATCCCATAGAGGAACATTTTTATTATTAAAGTTATTTCATGGATCAGGATAATATGCATCCTGAATTTATAACCCCACCCAGATCTCTAGGTATGGTGGGGGGTATGTGATGATATGGAGAGGGGTGGGGGGTATGTGATGGGGGTTATAAATTCATGAAAATGTCAGATTTTCACTGTTTTTCATGCGACCATTAAGCGAAGACTTAAATTAACTGGCGCTTTGCACACAATACTACGGTACTTTGTTGCGTGATGTAATTCCCGAGAGGCGGCTCTACGACACGCACACACAGGGGGCAGATCAGACAGGGGGCAGATAAGACAGAGAGCAGATCAGACAGGGGGCAGATCAAACAGGGGGCAGATCAGACAGGAAGCAGATCAGACGGGGCAGATCAGACAGGGGGCAGATCAGACAGGGGGCAGATCAGACAGGGAGCAGATCAGACAGGAAGCAGATCAGACAGGGATTAGATCAGACAGGAAGCAGATCAGACAGGAAGCAGATCAGACAGGGGGCAGATCAGACAGACAGCAGATACAGGGAGCAGATCAGACAGGGAGCAGATCAGACAGGGGGCAGATCAGACAGGAAGCAGATCAGACAGGGGGCAGATCAGACAGACAGCAGATCAGACAGACAGCAGATCAGACAGACAGCAGATCAGACAGACAGCAGATCAGACAGGAAGCAGATCAGACAGGGAGCAGATCAGACAGGAAGCAGATCAGACAGGGGGCAGATCAAACAGGGGGCAGATCAAACAGGGAGCAGATCAAACAGGGGGCAGATCAAACAGGGAGCAGATCAAACAGGGGGCAGATCAAACAGGGGGCAGATCAAACAGGGGGCAGATCAGACAGGGAGCAGATCAGACAGGGAGCAGATCAGACAGGGAGCAGATCAGACAGGGAGCAGATCAGACAGGGAGCAGATCAGACAGGGAGCAGATCAGACAGGGAAGTGCAGCTTCACAGTTGAAGTGTAAAAACCTTTCCACGTGGAGTGTACCGTGTGCAAA
>JABXJD010000154.1:552500-562500 GCA_013375575.1 Percina caprodes | reverse complement strand
GATTTCTGTTTCATGTTAAACTAAAAGGTCTCTCTGTAATAATCTGTAGATTTATTCCTGTCTCACCTTGGCCAGCCTCGCTCTCTTGATGAGATCGTTGAGTTTACGGAGCGCTGCGTTTCTCGGGAGACTCTGGATGTCCTTGAACAGGTCCTGAGACTCCGCCTCGAACAGACGCCTGAGGAGTGAATGAATGAATAAATGAATGGATGGATGGATGGATGAATGTGATGGATGGATGGATGGATGAATGGATGAATGGATGGGCGGATGAATGAATGGATGGGTGAATGTGATGGATGGATGGATGGATGATGAATGGATGAATGGATGGATGGGCGGATGAATGAATGAATGGATGAATGGATGGGTGAATGTGATGGATGGATGATGAATGGATGAATGATGAATGGATGGATGGGCGGATGAATGAATGGATGGGTGAATGAATGAATGGATGGATGGATGGGCGGATGAATGGATGGATGGGCGGATGAATGAATGAATGGATGAATGAATGAATGGATGAATGGACGAATGGATGAATGAACGGATGGATGGATGAATGAATGAATGGATGGATGGATGGATGAATGGGCGGATGGATGGATAAACTAAATATCTCCATCTATCTCGGGATGGCTGCATGGATTTGACAACATGACAAAAACATCAAACTTTGTTGTTGAAAACAAAATTTTAAATAAAAAAAAGTCAAAAATTTTGGAAAAAGCAGCAAAAGTTATTTTACAAAAAAAAGGCACAGAGAGAGGGGGGGGGGGTATTTCCAACTGTGTTGGGGGTATCTCCGACTGGACGTGCTGCGCTCATCGCTGAGTTCACGACGACGGACTGTCAGCGGAACGTTTGCGAACATTTAAAAAACATCTTTCCATCCAGAATTTTATCGGCGGCCATTTTGTCGACTCGCGCTCGTCGTCCACTCACAACGCAGCGTTCCTCCTCTCCGGCCGGCTCGCCAGCCCAGACGCCGTGCCTGTTGTTGTGTTTCCGGTCCAGCTAGATCCGGTGGGAGTTGTAGTTTTCTAACGTTACTAGTTGTTGCAACAGCATGTGGAAAAACTACAAAGATTGAAGGGCCAAAAAGAACGTTAATCTCACGATAAAAACGCCGTTAATAACGCCGTTAATAACGCCGTTAATAACGCCGTTAATAGCATAAGAAGATTTAATCCTCCAAAAGGGTTTTAAATGACGGGGTAAGATCTCGGAGGGAGGACTGACCTGTTCTCGGTGTTCTGCAGAGGTTTGGCCCAGAAGGAGCCCAGATACACTCGCACCACCTCGGGCGTGTTGATCACCTTCCCCAGCGACCACATGAGGGCGCCGTACACCCTCATCAGCTGCTGCGTGTCCACCTGAGCACACGGGCGACAGGAAGTAGTTTTACATCTCACCGACAACGCTTCACTCACTCCTTCAGAGTCACACTCACGCCTTTCTTGGTCACTTTTACGCATTTTTTTGACGTTTTTGTCGCAATTTTCTAGATTTTTTTTCCAAAGTTTCTGCCATTTTTTCCGAAATTTTGCAGCTTTTTCCGATGTTTGCGATCTTTTGTCAGTTTGTTTGTGTTTCTCATTGGTTAATTTCATTCATTATATCGTCTTCTATAAAAAGGATAAAATATTACAACCCCAAAGTTTTTTTTAGCATTTTTTGACACTTTTTTGTTGCATTTTTCAATGTTTTTCCCCCCAAAGTTTCTGCCACTTTTTTCAATTTTTTGTAACTTTTCCGACATTTATTGCATTTATTTTTTTTTTACAAAAAAAATATAAATATATGAAAAAATATTGTCAAAAACAAAAAAACTATAAAACTCCAAAAAGGTGACAAACGTTGGAAAAAGCCGAAAAAATTTGGGGAAAAAATTGCAGAAACTTTGGAAAAAAATACTGGAAAAATGCAACAAAAAGTGTAAAAACAAATGTCAAAAATGTGTCAAAAAAATTGTCAAAAAATGCAAAAAACTTCTGGATTGTAATATTTTATCCTTTAATAGCGGACTATCACTATTCACTTGCTCACTCAGGGCGTAACTTGGGGTCGAGATAGCGTATTAAAAAAACAAAAACATTCAAAAATTGTCAAAAACAAATGAAAAAAAAATGTCAAAAGGCGAAAATGTCAACAAAAGTTGTAGAAACTTCGAAAAAACGTCACGTTTGTCCCTTTTTTTCAACAATTGATGCTTTTTTGATGTTTAACACTAACTTATTAACTTTAGTTTTAGTTATTTTTGGAATTTATGGTCAATAAACCTCATTTATAGGAAATTATACCTAATGTTTGAGTTAGAAAAGCAGAAATTAGGAATTATTGAGACTAAAATTAAAGGAATGGATGTTGATGATAATCACAGACTGGAATATGTCAACTTTTACTCTCAATACTATTTCAAAAACACTTCAATTTGGTTTCAAATGCTATAAAATTGAATAAGACGCCCCAAAATTAATGAAAGTAGAGATTTGTACTTGGCAAAGAGCGTTGTGTGGAATCAATCATGTTATTTTGGGGAATTAAAAGAACATTGATATAGGACAACATGAGGACAACATGAGGACAACATGAGGACAACATGAAGACATCATGAGGACAACATGAGGGCAACATGAGGACAACATGAGGGCAACATGAGGGCAACATGGGGACAACATGAAGACAACATGAGGACAACATGAGGACCACATGGGGATGACATGGGGACAACATGGGGACAACATGGGGACAACATGGGGACAACATGAGGACCACATGGGGACGACATGAGGACAACATGATGACAACATGAGGACAACATGAAGACAACATGAGGACCACATGAGGACCACATGGGGACCACATGGGGACAACATGGGGACAACATGGGGACAACATGGGGACAACATGAGGACAACATGGGGACGCCATCTAGTGTTTCAGGACATAAAGACGGTCCACGACTACACTGGTAACACACTGTACAGCGCACGATTTACGTGAAAAGGAACTAGCTTAGAGAGCGTCTTCCTCCATCTCCTCCTCCTCCTCCTCCTCCCCCTCCTCTTCCTCCCCCACCTGGTCGGCCTTGTTGAGGACGACTCGGATCTTGTCGTCTTGTCCCTTGAAGGCTCGGATGGCCTCTGAGAACTCGTCGGAGATGTCCAGTTTGTGGGCGTCGAACAGCAGAATGATCCGGTCCACGCGCTCCCCGAACCACCGCAGGACCTCCGCAAAGTCGTAGCCTGCAGACAGGAAGCTCATCTTCATCATCTTCATCATCATCATGTCTGTGTGAACGCTCGGGATCATCCACTCAAACACCCCCCCCCCACCCCCCACCCAGGTGAACTGGCCCTTTAAGTGTAGAAAGAACAAGAGGAAAACTTCCTGACTCCCTTCACCTTTAATATCTGCAGTTTACAGGACACACACACACACACACACACACACACACACACACACACGCACACACACACACACACACACACAGGCACGCACGCACACACACACACACACACAGACAGAGGCACACACACACACCTGTATGGATGCAGTCAACCTAAATACACACACACACACACACACACGTATATGACTAAAGTCAACACGGATGCGGTCAACCTAAACACACACACACCTGTATGATTGAAGACAACACACACACACACACACACACACCTGTATGATTGAAGACAACACACACACACACACCTGTATGATTGAAGACAACACACACACACACACACACACACACATGAAATGATGTGTGTGTGTCAGCAGTGAGAGGACGGAGTTTCACGTTACACAGGAAGGTTTCAGGCCCCAGGGACACACACACACACACACACACACACACACACACACACACACACACACAATCTGATGTACTTAAACTCTCCGACAGGATTATAAGTGCCAGCTGATTACTTCACATGTTCCACTTCCTGTTAGAAAGGGAAACACCTTCACCCTAACAATACTACTTCCTGTTCTGCGGTGGAACAACTGTATTTATGTCTCGGGAAACCACGGCAGAGTTGAAGGACCCCTCCAAAACCAGACGCCACATCTCAAGAGGTACTCCTGATAAAGACTTTCAGAGAGGAGAGGAAACCGGAGAGTGAAGGGAGTAGAGCGCGACCCATAAAGGGTTCTAAGGCCGATACCAAAACCCGATATTCTGATATATCGGCCGATATATATTCATTCCCCTAACGTTAGTTATTCATGAGTTCTCACTAAAATAATTTGATCATCATTAGTTTTATTGTTGCAATAAGCGTCCTCTGGTGGACAGACTATGCAACGCCATCACTATCGGGACGTTGTAGAGCGTCCTCTGGTGGACAGACTATGCAACGCCATCACTAACGGGGACGTTGTAGAGCGTCCTCTGGTGGACAGACTATGCAACGCCATCACTAACGGGGACGTTGTAGAGCGTCCTCTGGTGGACAGACTATGCAACGCCATCACTAACAGGGACGTTGTAGAGCGTCCTCTGGTGGACAGACTATGCAACACCATCACTAACAGGGACGTTGTAGAGCGTCCTCTGGTGGACAGACTATGCAACGCCATCACTAACAGGGACGTTGTAGAGCGTCCTCTGGTGGACAGACTATGCAACGCCATCACTATCGGGGACGTTGTAGAGCGTCCTCTGGTGGACAGACTATGCAACGCCATCACTAACGGGGACGTTGTAGGCGTCCTCTGGTGGACAGACTATGCAACGCCATCACTAACGGGGACGTTGTAGAGCGTCCTCTGGTGGACAGACTATGCAACGCCATCACTAACAGGGACGTTGTAGAGCGTCCTCTGGTGGACAGACTATGCAACACCATCACTAACAGGGACGTTGTAGAGCGTCCTCTGGTGGACAGACTATGCAACGCCATCACTAACAGGGACGTTGTAGAGCGTCCTCTGGTGGACAGACTATGCAACGCCATCACTGACAGGGACGTTGTAGAGCGTCCTCTGGTGGACAGACTATGCAACGCCATCACTAACGGGGACGTTGTAGAGCGTCCTCTGGTGGACAGACTATGCAACGCCATCACTGACAGGGACGTTGTAGAGCGTCCTCTGGTGGACAGACTATGCAACGCCATCACTAACAGGGACGTTGTAGAGCGTCCTCTGGTGGACAGACTATGCAACGCCATCACTAACAGGGACGTTGTAGAGCGTCCTCTGGTGGACAGACTATGCAACGCCACCACTAAAAGCCCATCCATGGTATTTTGAGTGAGATCTGGTTTCTGAATGTCCTCTGATCCGGTTCCTGAATGTCCTCAGAATCTCCAAAATAACTACTTAATATCCCGGTTCTACTTCCTGTCCCGGTTCTACTTCCTGTCCCTGTTGTGCAGGTGTCCCTCGTCTAGAAGAAGTCTCCCCGCTGATCCAGCTTGGACTGACAGACACGGGAATTTCACCCAAGAGACCGGGGTTCATAGTTAATGTGTGTCTCTGTGTGTGTGTCTCTGTGTGTGTCCCTGTGTGTGTGTGTGTGTGTCTGTGTATGTGTGTGTTTCTCTGTGTGTGTGTTTCTCTGTGTGTGTTTCTCTGTGTGTGTCTGTGTATGTGTGTGTGTCTGTGTGTGTGTGTGTGTGTCTCTGTGTGTGTGTGTGTGTGTTTCTCTGTGTGTGTCTCTGTGTGCGTGTGTTTCTGTGTGTGTGTGTGTGTGTGTTGCTCTCTGTGTGTGTGTGTGTGTCTCCATGTGTCTGTGTGTTTGTCTCTGTGTCTGTGTGAGTGTGTGTGTGTGTGTGTGTCTGTCTCTGTGTGTCTCTGTCTGTGTGTGTGTGTGTGTGTGTGTCTCTGTGTGTGTGTGTGTGTGTGTGTGTGTGTGTGTGTGTCCGGGAGTTGATGTCACTCAGAAATCAGAAACGCCGCCATGTTGGCAGAGAGAGAGCCGAGCGCCGGAGGAACGTCGTCATGTTGGTCACTGAGTTCATTCACTGAAAACCAGAACCAGTGGAGCCAGAACTGGACTGGGCCGGGGTCCGGGGGCCGGGGGGCCGAGGGGGTATGTGTGTATATGTTTGTATATTACAATATATCGCAGAATAATGCAATATGATTAAAATCGCTATAATATCATATTGTGACACATAGGATGATATCGTATCGGGAGGCGTCTGGTGACCCCCCCCCCCCCACACCACCCCCCCACCCCACTTTGCACCAACTACAAGCTCAGTACTTGGGAGAAATGGACGTTCTCGTAGTGCAGAAAGTATATAAAATTATGTAAATGTCGGCAGTGTTTAATTGATTTTCTTTGTTTTTAGTCTGACCAAAAACAAAGGGGGGGGGGAGGGGGGGGCAGTAGCTCAGTAGGTAGGTGGGTTAGGAACCGGAGGGTCGCTGGTTCAAGTACGGAGTGTTGATTGGTAGTTGGAGAGATGCCAGTTCAGCTCCTGGGCACTGCCATTGTGTGTGTGTGTGTGTGTGTGTGTGTGTGTGTGTGTGTGTGTGCGTGTGTGCTTGCATGTGTGTGTGTGTGTGTGTGTGTTCCTGTGTGTGCATGTGTGTGTGTGTGTGCGTGTGTGTTTGCATGTGTGTGTGCATGCATGTGTTTGTATGTGTGCGTTCCTGCATGTGTGTGCATGCATGTGTGTGTTCCTGTGTGTGCATGTGTGTGTGTGTGTGTGCGTTCCTCTGTGTGTGTGTGTGTGTGTGTGTGTGTGTGTGTGTTCATGAGGAATTCAGTCTCAGCTGAGCTGATCGCTAAACGTTTCCAGATGGCGGGAACGCCCCGCCGCCACTTCCTGCGGCCCTCGGCCCTCGGCCCCCTCCCTCTAATCCTCCCTCCACCCTCTAACTGATGCTGTCATCCAGGCCGACGCAAAACCACGGCAACGGGGACGGGGGACACACCCACCACACATTCAGGGGTGTCTCCCTGCAGAATGCCGCTCACATCCAGACGTGTAGAGCTCATTAACATCATCGAACATCTCATTAATCAACAGACACGTCATCACTGCATGTCTCATACCGTCTCCGCTGCAGGTTGGTCCACATAGAGACATACAGACATACAGACATACAGACATAGAGACAGAGAAACATACAGACATAGAGACATACAGACATACAGACATACAGACATAGAGACAGAGAAACATACAGACATAGAGACATACAGACATAGAGACATAGACATACAGAGATACAGACATAGAGACATAGGCTACAGACATAGAGACATACAGACATAGAGACATAGAGATACAGACATAGAGACAGAGACATAGAGACATACAGACATAGAGACAGAGAAACATACAGACATAGAGACATACAGACATACAGACATACAGACATAGAGACAGAGAAACATACAGACATAGAGACATACAGACATAGAGACATAGACATACAGAGATACAGACATAGAGACATAGGCTACAGACATAGAGACATACAGACATAGAGACATAGAGATACAGACATAGAGACAGAGACATAGAGACATACAGACATAGAGACATAGAGACATAGACATACAGAGATACAGACATACAGAGATACAGACATAGAGACATAGAGACAGAGAGACATACAGACATACAGACATACAGACATAGAGACATAGACATACAGAGATACAGACATAGAGACAGAGAGACATAGAGACAGAGAGACATAGAGACATACAGACAGACATAGAGACATAGACATAGAGACATAGAGACCGAGACATAGAGACATAGAGACAGAGAGACATACAGACATACAGAGATACAGACATAGAGACAGAGAGACATAGAGACAGAGAGACATAGAGACATACAGACAGACATAGAGACATAGACATAGAGACATAGAGACCGAGACAAAGAGACATAGACACATAGAGACATAGAGACAGAGACATAGAGACATAGAGACATAGAGACATAGAGACACAGAGACAGAGACATAGAGACATAGAGACATAGAGACATAGAGACACAGAGACATAGAGACAGAGAGACACAGAGACAGAGAGACAGAGAGACAGAGAGACAGAGACATAGAGATAGAGACACAGAGACAAAGAGACATAGACAGAGAGACAGAGAGACATAGAGACATAGAGACATAGAGACAAAGACATAGAGACATAGAGACAGAGAGACATAGAGATAGAGACACAGAGACAAAGAGACATAGACAGAGAGACATAGAGACACAGAGACATAGAGACATAGAGACATAGAGACACAGAGACAGAGACAGAGAGACAGAGAGACAGAGAGACAGAGACATAGAGATAGAGACACAGAGACAAAGAGACATAGACAGAGAGACATAGAGACATAGAGACATAGAGACAAAGACATAGAGACATTGTGTTTCTCAGCCTGAACGTGACTTTAAATGTTCTCGTCGAGCAGAAAGGAAACAACATGACGTCTTATTAATGACTTCTAATGTCTGTCGGACCAACAACACAAAAGGGCCGTGTGTGTGTGTGTGTGCTCCTGAGTGAGTGAGTGTGTGTGCGTTGTGTGTGTGTTAGTATATGTGTGTGTGTTTGTGTGTTTGTCTGTGTGTGGCGCGTGCGTGCGTGTGTGTGTGTGTGTGTGGTGTGTGCTTGTGAGTGTGTGTGTGCGTGTTTGTCTGTGTGTGCCGCATGTGTGTGTATATGTGTGCGTGCGTGTGTATGTGTGTGTGGCGTGTTTGTCTGTGTGTGTGCGCGTGCGTGTGTGTGTGTGTGTGGTGTGTGCTTGTGAGTGTGAGTGCGTGTTTGTCTGTGTGTGTGTGTGTGCTTGCGTGCTCGTGAGTGTGCGTGTGAGTGTGTGTGTGTGTGTGTGTGTGTGTGGGTGTGTGTGTGTGTGTGTGGTGTGTGCTCGTGAGTGTAAGTGCGTGTTTGTCTGTGTGCGTGTGAGTGTGTGTGCGTGTGAGTGTGTGCGTGTGAGTGTGTGTGGGTGTGTGTGTGTGTGTGTGAGTGTGCGTGTGAGTGTGCGTGTGAGTGTGCGTGTGCGTGTGAGTGTGAGTGTGAGTGTGTGTGAGTGTGTGAGTGTGAGTGTGAGTGTGTGTGAGTGTGCGTGTGAGTGTGCGTGTGAGTGTGCGTGTGAGTGTGCGTGTGAGTGTGAGTGTGAGTGTGTGAGTGTGCGTGTGAGTGTGTGTGGGTGCGTGTGCGTGTGAGTGTGTGTGCGTGTGAGTGTGTGCGTGTGAGTGTGTGGGTGTGTGTGTGTGAGTGTGCGTGTGAGTGTGCGTGTGCGTGTGAGTGTGAGTGTGAGTGTGTGTGAGTGTGTGAGTGTGCGTGTGAGTGTGAGTGTGAGTGTGAGTGTGTGTGTGTGAGTGTGTGTGTGTGTGTGAGTGAGTGTGCGTGTGAGTGTGAGTGTGCGTGTGTGCGTGAGCATTTTCTTGATGTTCTGTTGCAACAATAAAACCAACTAATATCATACTTCAATGAGAACTCATTAATAACTTCTATACACTAGTTTCTACACCACGCTAGAATGGTTTGAAACAATGTAACCACGGCAACCAAGTTACAGCGTTATCACCCTGGAAACCGACTTCCGTTGAACCAGACAACAACAACCGAGGTCAGATATGATGAGTACTCTGGGAAGTTTTCCTAAATATATCAGAGAAAGTTACTCTCCAGACAGCTGTGCATCTCACACAGATGTGTTTCGTTTCCATGGTTTCAGATCTGCTTTTATGAACCGTGTGGTCTAAGATCAGCAGCAGGAAACGCCGAGACGAAACAGGAAGTGAGAGAAAAGAGGAATAAAGAATTTCACAAGAACATTTTACTGTGAAAGAAGTCTTTCAAAGACAGAAGTCTCTCGTTAGCATCTCGGAGGCTACTTCAGGCTACAGAAGTCTCTCGTTAGCATCTCGGAGGCTACTTCAGACGCTACAGAAGTCTCTCGTTAGCATCTCGGAGGCTACTTCAGACGCTACAGAAGTCTCTCGTTAGCATCTCGGAGGCTACTTCAGACGCTACAGAAGTCTCTCGTTAGCATCTCGGAGG
>JABXJD010000154.1:542500-545000 GCA_013375575.1 Percina caprodes | reverse complement strand
GTGTGTGTGTACAGTGGTGGAATGTAATCCTAAGTTCAAATACTTTGTTAATGTACTTAAGTAGAATCAATAGTACAGAACAATTATCTCTTTCTACCCCACTACGTCTCCCCCAATACGCCATAACGTCTTCCAGACCGCCACACGGTTGCGGTCTGCAGGAAGCCTTCAGCAGCAGCTCCTGCCCCGCCGGAGAGCCATGTCACGCATCCCACTAAGGTAGCTCCTCCGACACGTAAACATGGTTCTACATGTGGACTCTGCATCACCGGGGTCTCTACACGTGGACCGGGGTTTCTACATGTGGACTCTGCATCACCGGGGTCTCTACACGTGGACCGGGGTTTCTACATGTGGACTCTGCATCACCGGGGTCTCTACACGTGGACCGGGGTCTCTACATGTGGACTCTGCATCACCGGGGTCTCTACACGTGGACCAGGGTCTCTACATGTGGACTCGGCATCATCGGGGTCTCTACACGTGGACCAGGGTCTCTACATGTGGACTCGGCATCATTGGGGTCTCTACACGTGGACCAGGGTCTCTACATGTGGACTCGGCATCATTGGGGTCTCTACACGTGGACCAGGGTCTCTACATGTGGACTCGGCATTTAAAAAAGTGATATCTACACATCCATCGTTGCTTTATGGCGAGAGTTACACTGTAAGTACTGAGACACAGTACTTCCTCCACCATTGTGTGTGTGTGTGTGTGTGTGTGCGTGTGTGCGTGTGTGCGTGTGTGCGTGTGTGTGCGTGCGTGCGTGCGTGTGCGTGCGTGTGTGTGTGTGTCAGCTCTTTACCTCGTGACTGTGTTTCAGCCTCTAGGCAGAAAACAGCCGGGATTTAACCCTCGTGTTGTCTCCCGGGTCAAAAACATTGTCAAAAATTGGACATTTTTGTCCCTTTTTCGGGTCACCAGGAGGGTTAAAGGTCAACAGGAGGACACCAGGAAGGTTAAAGGGGACATATTTGACCCGAGGACACCAGGAGGACACCAGGAGGGACATGAGTCCCCAACATGCAGCTTTAATGAGTAAAAAGTGTTTCTTTTTTGTTTTGGTTACAACAATTACTGATAAAATGGCTCATGAATAAAGTTTTTTTTTTTTTTTTTTAATCTATTATTTTCCTGCTGGATTATTTTCTTGTCTAATCAAAGAGATTCAGTTTGTCTCAGAGGAGTCAAGAAAGTAGAAAATATTCACATTTAACACGCTGACATCACACAAGTCTTACTTTTCTTTCATAAAAAAATGAACTTTTCCATTTAATATTCAGTAAAAACAATAAATCAGCTCCGCTGTCTCCCGGCTCTGCATCAGTCCTCGTGTCAAAATCACATCTGACGCATAAATTACAAGAAAAACCGGAAATATCCCAGCTGCAGAATACAGAGACCGACCGACGGAACAATGGCTCCATAGAAACACACAGAGGAAGTATCTCATGACGCTTACTACAATCCCCATAAGCCTCAGCTGGTGCTCATGCGGTCACAATGCTCTGAAAACTACAGCTCATCCATGTGTCTGTTTGCTGACATTCACAACAAACTCAATGCGTCTCTCAGTTCACCAAGGTTAAATAATGAGAAACACCTCGAAGGGGAAACTCATACCAAACTCCCATAACAAAATAGCCTAATTAAGATCATATTGCTTTTGCCTAAAATTTCCATTTGGTAAAGAAACACTAGACACGTTTTGTACTTATGAATGTTACATTATCCACTTCGGCAAGAACCTGATCCCTCAAAACATTTAGTATCTTAATGATATTTCACGTTTTTTCACGTTGCTTTCATTGCCTCCTATCAGAACGCACAGAGCAGGCGCGTATCTAGAACTGAGAACCACGTCACAAAACTGGCGTTTTTCCTAACTTACAGATGGGATTTGGTGAATTTTATTAAAGCCGAATTTGTCCCAAAATCAGAGTTATTAGTTTGACATCTTAGATTATGCGCGGAGTCTTCTGTATCTTCATCTAAAACGAAAATAGACCTTAAATAGACAGATTTTCATACGATGACTGGCATTAAGTCCCACCAAAGATTAGATTCATTGTCAACTTTATTGTCATTACACAGGTACAAGGCAACGAAATGCAGATTTAGGTCTAACCAGAAGTGCAATAGCAGCAGGTGCAGGGTATACACTGGTTCCATAGTGCAGGACATGGATATGTACTGAATAAATATAGAGATGAATACTATTATAAACTGAATTTTACGGCTAGATTATCCTATGAATATAATATATAGATAAGTATTGTGAACAAGATTTACAGCTGGATATGTACTGAATATAATATCCGTTTTTCATGCTGCTTTCATTGCCTCCTATCAGAATTCACAGAGCAGGCGCGTCTCAAGAACTGAGAACCACGTCACAAAATTGGCACTTTTCCTAAATTACTGATGGGATTTGGTGAATTTTATTGTCGCCGAATTTGTCCCAAGATGAGAGTCATGAGTTTGACATCTCAGATTA
>JABXJD010000154.1:532500-537500 GCA_013375575.1 Percina caprodes | reverse complement strand
ATGCTATAAAATTGAATAAGACGCCCCAAAATTAATGAAAGTAGAGATTTGTACTTGGCAAAGAGCGTTGTGTGGAATCAATCATGTTATTTTGGGGAATTAAAAAGAACATTGATATAGGACAACATGAGGACAACATGAGGACAACATGAAGACAACATGAAGACAACATGAAGACAACATGAAGACCACATGAGGACAACATGAAGACAACATGAGGACAACATGGAGACAACATGGGGACAACATGAAGACAACATGAGGACAACATGAGGACAACATGGGGACAACATGGGGACAACATGGGGACAACATGGGGACAACATGAGGACAACATGAAGACAACATGAAGACAACATGAGGACAACATGAGGACACCATGAGGACACCATGAGGACACCATGAGGACAACATGAGGACAACATGAGGACAACATGAAGACAACATGAGGGCAACATGAGGGCAACATGGGGACAACATGGGGACAACATGAGGGCAACATGGGGACAACATGGGGACAACATGGGGACAACATGGGGACAACATGAAGACAACATGGAGACAACATGAGGACAACATGAGGACAACATGAAGACAACATGAGGACAACATGAGGACAACATGGGGACAACATGGGGACAACATGAAGACAACATGAGGACAACATGAGGACAACATGAAGACAACATGAAGACAACATGAAGACAACATGAAGACCACATGAGGACAACATGAAGACAACATGAGGACAACATGGAGACAACATGGGGACAACATGAAGACAACATGAGGACAACATGAGGACAACATGGGGACAACATGGGGACAACATGGGGACAACATGGGGACAACATGAGGACAACATGAAGACAACATGAAGACAACATGAGGACAACATGAGGACACCATGAGGACACCATGAGGACACCATGAGGACAACATGAGGACAACATGAAGACAACATGAGGGCAACATGAGGGCAACATGGGGACAACATGGGGACAACATGAGGGCAACATGGGGACAACATGGGGACAACATGGGGACAACATGGGGACAACATGAAGACAACATGGAGACAACATGAGGACAACATGAGGACAACATGAAGACAACATGAGGGCAACATGAAGACAACATGAAGACAACATGAAGACAACATGAGGGCAACATGGGGACAACATGGGGACAACATGAGGGCAACATGAGGACAACATGGGGACAACATGGGGACAACATGAGGGCAACATGGGGACAACATGGGGACAACATGGGGACAACATGAAGACAACATGAAGACAACATGAGGACAACATGGAGACAACATGAGGACAACATGAGGACAACATGAGGACAACATGAGGACAACATGAGGGTTAATATTTTATTTCTTTATTTAAACCCAACACGTTTTAGCCTCAGAAGCTTCTTCTTCTTCTACACCCACAGTCTGTGTTACCTGAACAGGTGTTGGGTGGTGTAGGTGATGGCGGCTCCCGTAGCGGTTCCTCCGCTCATGTAGGAGATTCTTCTCACGGCGTTGACGGAGTCCTCTTTGCTGGAGTGTTCGAACAGGCCGAACTCCAGCTTCTGATCGTAGGTGAACTGCACCGCACCTGCACCCCCAACACACAGCCAGCCAATCAGCATCTCAGTAGCTACGTATCCATCCACACGGTTTATCTGAAGTGATATCGGATGAATAATTCCTTCTGGGAACAGTAAAATATGATGGAATTAAATGAATATCAACTTAAAGGAAAAGGTCTGTATGCAGCGGGGCTGTAGTACTCAAGTCTGGTCTTGGACTTGAGTCCAAGACAACTAGGACAACATGAGGACAACACGAGGACACCATGAAGACAACATGAGGGCAACATGAGGACAACACAAGGACACCATGAAGACAACATGAGGAAAACATGAGGGCAACATGAGGAAAACATGAGGACAACATGAGGACAACATGAAGACAACATGAGGACAACATGAGGGCAACATGAGGAAAACATGAGGGCAACATGAAGACAACATGAGGACAACATGAGGGCAACATGAAGACAACATGAGGACAACATGAGGGCAACATGAGGGCAACATGAGGACAACATGAAGACAACATGAGGACAACATGAGGGCAACATGAGGGTAACATAAAGACAACTAGGACGACATGAGGACGACATGGGGGACGACATGATGAGGGACGTGATGTCGTCCCATTTTGATGATGTGATGGTAGACGGGATCCATTTTGTCTAGAAAAACTTTGTTGTTGAATGTTGTGATTCAGTGAAAATGAACAGAAACACCTTAAAATGTCTCCAACCAATCAGATACACCAGTCTGACCCTAAAACAGCGTGACAGTGTGATGTCATTACGTAACAGGTCGTTATTGGCTTTAGAGCCGCTGGATGGGAACACACTTTCACCAGCTGAGTTATTTTACCCCACTTCAGATAATCGATGGACACGTGGATGGAAACTTAGCTCCTGACTCAAAGAATCGAATCATTTCATGGTGAGAAGCTGACCGACGCGAGCGCCGACGTCGGAGACGTCGAAGCTTCTGGTGATCCCGGCCAGGAAGTCCAGGACCAGGTGGAAGTTCCCCTCTCCGACGCTGGAGGAGCCGTCGATGAGAAACCCGATGTTCACAGAGTTGTAGCAGGTTTTACCTGAAAACACAGTTGTTATGAATTAATGAAAATAACCTATCAAACAAGAAACATGTATCCTTATGTATATATGGGGGGGGGGGGTGTCTTACTGCAGAGCAGGCCGTCCAGCGAGCAGAGCTTCTGAGTGAGAGGTCTGACGTGCTTGGTGGTGCTGAACCAGCTGCTGATCAAATAACTGAAGAAGCCGTTATCCTTACACACCGCCTGAGGGAACATGGACACATGGACACATGGGAACATGGGAACATGGACACATGGACACATGGGAACATGGACACATGGGAACATGGACACATGGACACATGGGAACATGGGAACATGGGAACATGGACACATGGACACATGGACACATGGACACATGGGAACATGGTCAAACGGGAACATGGACACATGGGAACATGGGAACATGGGAACATGGACACATGGACACATGGACACATGGGAACATGGACACATGGACACACAGGAACATGGACACACAGGAACATGGACACACAGGAACATGGGAACATGGACACATGGGAACATGGTCAAACGGGAACATGGACACATGGGAACATGGACACATGGACACATGGACACATGGGAACATGGACACATGGACACACGGGAACATGGACACACGGACACACGGGAACATGGACACATGGACACATGGGAACATGGACACATGGACACACGGGAACATGGACACACAGGAACATGGGAACATGGACACATGGTCAAACGGGAACATGGACACATGGACACATGGGAACATGGACACATGGACACATGGGAACATGGACACATGGACACACGGGAACATGGACACATGGGAACATGGACACATGGACACATGGGAACATGGACACATGGTCAAACGGGAACATGGACACATGGGAACATGGACACATGGGAACATGTACTCTATGTTGGAACTATCTTCAGTGACGGAGGTTGGGGTCAACGGTTCGGTCTACGTGATGAGCAGGTCTACACGGCGTGAACCCACTAGGGACCCGCCAGGACTTCCAGGATATACCCACGTAAAGATGTGCAATGATACATACCAACATAGTTTTGTGACAGAACTTTTCCTTCAGATATTTGTTTTCACAAATACTGCGTTGAATCAGTCCTTCCAGAAACATCTGTTTGACTTGCTACATGTCTCCCCCCCCTCCCCCCCTCCCCCCTTCTCACCTAACTGTCCTGTCAAATTAAGGCAGAAAAGCCCAAAAACTAATATTAAAAATAACATTGTTTTCATGATTGTTCACACGTGGCCGGCTATTTTCTCTCTTTTTTAAAATAATGAACAGAAAATGAAGCGTGCACCTTCTTCACGAAGTCCTTGTCTCGCACCCTGGCGAGCTCCTCGGGCGCCGGTTTGGCCACCGACACCAGAAACACGTTGATGCCCGACTCCCTGGCCAACATGGCCGCCTGCTCCAGGTCGTCAGACGGCCAGCCGTCAATCAGCACCAGCATCACCCGGGGGTGCCCCCGCCTCCCGCCGTTCTCCTGGCTGAAGAAGGTCTCCGCCGTGTGCATGATGGCCTTCCCTGATCCCAACACAGGAGACACCGTAACCCTCATACTATGCTTCTGACTGGCTAGTAGTCCTTACCTAGGTACTGTCAGGACCCTCATACTATGCTTCTGACTGGCTAGTAGTCCTTACCTAGGTACTGTCAGGGCCTCATACTCTGCTTCTGACTGGCTAGTAGTCCTTACCTAGGAACTGTCAGGGCCCTCATACTCTGCTTCTGACTGGCTAGTAGTCCTTACCTAGGTACTGTCAGGGCCTCATACTCTGCTTCTGACTGGCTAGTAGTCCTTACCTAGGTACTGTCAGGGCCTCATACTCTGCTCCTGACTGGCTAGTAGTCCTTACCTAGGAACTGTCAGGGCCCTCATACTCTGCTTCTGACTGGCTAGTAGTCCTTACCTAGGTACTGTCAGGGCCCTCATACTCTGCTTCTGACTGGCTAGTAGTCCTTACCTAGGAACTGTCAGGGCCCTCATACTCTGCTCCTGACTGGCTAGTAGTCCTTACCTAGGTACTGTCAGGGCCCTCATACTCTGCTTCTGACTGGCTAGTAGTCCTTACCTAGGAACTGTCAGGGCCCTCATACTCTGCTCCTGACTGGCTAGTAGTCCTTACCTAGGTACTGTCAGGGCCCTCATACTCTGCTTCTGACTGGCTAGTAGTCCTTACCTAGGTACTGTCAGGGCCCTCATACTCTGCTTCTGACTGGCTAGTAGTCCTTACCTAGGTACTGTCAGGGCCCTCATACTCTGCTCCTGACTGGCTAGTAGTCCTTACCTAGGA
>JABXJD010000154.1:520000-530000 GCA_013375575.1 Percina caprodes | reverse complement strand
TGCTATAAAATTGAATAAGACGCCCCAAAATTAATGAAAGTAGAGATTTGTACTTGGCAAAGAGCGTTGTGTGGAATCAATCATGTTATTTTGGGGAATTAAAAAGAACATTGATATAGGACAACGGGTCAAATATGACCCCTGTCCATAAAGTTTCTATATCAGAAATTTGGGTTTCTGTCCAACTAATTGTCCATAAAGTAGCTCACACGTTACGTTAATCATCAGCTCAACACTCTCACTGGATTTGGGTTTTTTTTGTCAATTTTATAGCATTTGCCCTCTTTACCCTCTCCGTGGGGGCAGGTACAGTTTATTTTCTCCCCCTGAGCTTCCGGTCTATGACCACCAGGGGGAGGTAAACACCTTCTAATATTATTTAACATTAGAGAGCTGATGGGATATCAAATACAGACACTTTCTCAGTGCTGTTGAGTCGTTGAATCCGTTCTTTTCCTCCTTTCTTTCTCCCAGTCTTTGTTATATTTCTTCCCGTATTTCACCCACTTCATCCCAGACATTTATTCCTCCAAAAACTCTCCTACGGTCCCGTCACCATCAGTCGCTACTCGTTTTCCTAACCAGAAATCAACAGACTGCCCTGCTCTGCATCTGATTGGCTAGTACTCGTTGCCATCTGGGTTAGAGCCAATTAGAAGCAGGAAGTGGGCGGGAACAGTCTCTGCTGTCTCCAGTGTGTATGGGGAAAGGGACTACACGTTAGAAACAAGCCCAAATAAGCAACTACACTATAGAAACAAGCCCAAATAAGCAACTACACGTTAGAAACAAGCCCAAATAAGCAACTACACTATAGAAACAAGCCCAAATAAGCAACTACACGTTAGAAACAAGCCCAAATAATCAACTACACGTTAGAAACAAGCCCAAATAAGCAACTACACGTTAGAGACAAGCCCAAATAAGCAACTACACGTTAGAAACAAGCCCAAATAATCAACTACACCTTAGAAACAAGCCCAAATAAGCAACTATACGTTAGAAACAAGCCCAAATAAGCAACTACACGTTAGAAACAAGCCCAAATAAGCAACTACAGGTTAGAAACAAGCCCAAATAAGCAACTACACGTTAGAGACAAGCCCAAATAAGCAACTACACGTTAGAAACAAGCCCAAATAAGCAACTACAGGTTAGAAACAAGCCCAAATAAGCAACTACACGTTAGAAACAAGCCCAAATAAGCAACTACAGGTTAGAAACAAGCCCAAATAAGCAACTACACGTTAGAAACAAGCCCAAATAAGCAACTACACGTTAGAAACAAGCCCAAATAAGCAACTACACTATAGAAACAAGCCCAAATAAGCAACTACACGTTAGAAACAAGCCCAAATAAGCAACTACACGTTAGAAACAAGCCCAAATAAGCAACTACACGTTAGAAACAAGCCCAAATAAGCAACTACACGTTAGAAACAAGCCCAAATAATCAACTACACGTTAGAAACAAGCCCAAATAAGCAACTATACGTTAGAAACAAGCCCAAATAAGCAACTACACGTTAGAAACAAGCCCAAATAATCAACTACACGTTAGAAACAAGCCCAAATAAGCAACTACACATTAGAAACAAGCCCAAATAAGCAACTACACGTTAGAGACAAGCCCAAATAAGCAACTACACGTTAGAGACAAGCCCAAATAAGCAACTACACGTTAGAGACAAGCCCAAATAAGCAACTACACGTTAGAGACAAGCCCAAATAAGCAACTACACGTTAGAGACAAGCCCAAATAAGCAACTACACGTTAGAGACAAGCCCAAATAAGCAACTACACTTTAGAAACAAGCCCAAATAAGCAACTACACATTAGAAACAAGCCCAAAAAAGCAACTACACTATAGAAACAAGCCCAAATAAGCAACTACACGTTAGAAACAAGCCCAAATAAGCAACTACACGTTAGAAACAAGCCCAAATAAGCAACTACACGTTAGAGACAAGCCCAAATAAGCAACTACACGTTAGAAACAAGCCCAAATAAGCAACTACACGTTAGAAACAAGCCCAAATAAGCAACTACACGTTAGAAACAAGCCCAAATAAGCAACTATACGTTAGAAACAAGCCCAAATAAGCAACTACACGTTAGAAACAAGCCCAAATAAGCAACTACACATTAGAAACAAGCCCAAATAAGCAACTACACGTTAGAGACAAGCCCAAATAAGCAACTACACGTTAGAGACAAGCCCAAATAAGCAACTACACGTTAGAGACAAGCCCAAATAAGCAACTACACGTTAGAGACAAGCCCAAATAAGCAACTACACGTTAGAGACAAGCCCAAATAAGCAACTACACTTTAGAAACAAGCCCAAATAAGCAACTACACATTAGAAACAAGCCCAAAAAAGCAACTACACTATAGAAACAAGCCCAAATAAGCAACTACACGTTAGAAACAAGCCCAAATAAGCAACTACACGTTAGAAACAAGCCCAAATAAGCAACTACACGTTAGAGACAAGCCCAAATAAGCAACTACACTTTAGAAACAAGCCCAAATAAGCAACTACACGTTAGAGACAAGCCCAAATAAGCAACTACACATTAGAAACAAGCCCAAATAAGCAACTACACTATAGAAACAAGCCCAAATAAGCAACTACACGTTAGAAACAAGCCCAAATAAGCAACTACACGTTAGAGACAAGCCCAAATAAGCAACTACACGTTAGAAACAAGCCCAAATAAGCAACTACACGTTAGAAACAAGCCCAAATAAGCAACTACACGTTAGAAACAAGCCCAAATAAGCAACTATACGTTAGAAACAAGCCCAAATAAGCAACTACACGTTAGAAACAAGCCCAAATAATCAACTACACGTTAGAAACAAGCCCAAATAAGCAACTACACATTAGAAACAAGCCCAAATAATCAACTACACGTTAGAGACAAGCCCAAATAAGCAACTACACGTTAGAGACAAGCCCAAATAAGCAACTACACGTTAGAAACAAGCCCAAATAAGCAACTACACGTTAGAGACAAGCCCAAATAAGCAACTACACGTTAGAAACAAGCCCAAATAAGCAACTACACGTTAGAAACAAGCCCAAATAAGCAACTACACGTTAGAGACAAGCCCAAATAAGCAACTACACTTTAGAAACAAGCCCAAAAAAGCAACTACACTATAGAAACAAGCCCAAATAAGCAACTACACGTTAGAAACAAGCCCAAATAAGCAACTACACGTTAGAGACAAGCCCAAATAAGCAACTACACATTAGAAACAAGCCCAAAAAAGCAACTACACTATAGAAACAAGCCCAAATAAGCAACTACACGTTAGAAACAAGCCCAAATAAGCAACTACACGTTAGAGACAAGCCCAAATAAGCAACTACACTTTAGAAACAAGCCCAAATAAGCAACTACACGTTAGAGACAAGCCCAAATAAGCAACTACACATTAGAAACAAGCCCAAATAAGCAACTACACGTTAGAAACAAGCCCAAATAAGCAACTACACGTTAGAAACAAGCCCAAATAAGCAACTACACGTTAGAAACAAGCCCAAAAAAACGCCACCTGCAATATTTGTTAGTAACTTTACAGAAAAACAAGCCCAAAGTCGCTTATAATAAGCGGACTTGGCAACACTGAGCGAGGAGAGGAAGAAATGATGTGAAGTAAGGAGGGAGTTCCCACCCCCCCCTACCCCCCTACCCCCTACCCCCCCAGCCCCCCGGCGAGGTCGTCCAGGGTTGAGAGTTAATCCTCCGTCCGGCACATTCCTTCGTGGTGTTATGTTGAGGTTCAGCAGACAGCGGGGCTCACGCGGCTCGGCAGCTGCTGGCGGTGGAACACAACACACTGGCTGTGTTGGCAGCAGCGGGGGGGGGACCAAACGTCCTCTTTTGCCCCGACATGTCTTTTTACGTTCTGTCCGGGGGGGGGGTAGAAATTCATGATGTCAAATGATGTTCAAATGTCCGGTTTTCACTGTTTTTCATAGGACCAGTAAGCGTGTACTTAAACTGACTGGCGCTTTGCACACAATACTACGGTACTTTGTTGCGTCATGTTATTCCCAAGAGGACGCGCACATACAGGGAGCAGATCAGACAGGGAGCAGATCAGACAGGGAGCAGATCGGACAGGGAGCAGATCAGATAGAGGGCAGATCAGATAGAGGGCAGATCAGACAGGGGGCAGATCAGACAGGGGGCAGATCAGACAGGGAGCAGATCAGATAGAGGGCAGATCAGACAGGGAGCAGATCAGACAGGGAGCAGATCAGACAGGGAGCAGGACGACAATAAATTCCACAACACGACAACAAATTCCACAACACAACAACAAGTCACCACAACACCACAACAAGTCACCACAACACAACAACAAATTCCACAACACGACAACAAGTCACCACAACACAACAAATTCCACAACACAACAAGTCACCACAACACAACAACAAATTCCACAACACAACAACAAGTCACCACAACACAACAACAAATTCCACAACAAGTCACCACAACATTACAGCAAATTCCACAACACGACAACAAGTCACCACAACATGACAACAAATTCCACAACACGACAACAAGTCACCACAACACAATAGCAAGTCACCACAACACAACAACAAATTACACAACACGACAGCAAGTCACCACAACACGACAGCAAGTCACCACAACACAACAACAAGACACCACAACATAACAACAAGTCACCACAACACGACAACAAGTCACCACAACACGACAGCAAGTCACCACAACACAACAACAAGACACCACAACATAACAACAAGTCACCACAACACAACAACAAGACACCACAACATAACAACAAGTCACCACAACACGACAACAAGTCACCACAACACGACAACAAGTCACCACAACACGACAACAAGTCGCCACAACACGACAACAAGTCGCCACAACACGACAACAAGTCGCTTTTTTAAAAGTTTTTTAAATTTGTCTCCTTTTGAACCTTTTGTGTCTTTTCTGGACAATTGTGTTGCTTATTTTAACTCCATGCAGACATTTCCCTCCCGAGACAGTTCTCAACACAACAGCACCTCAGGGATGCTAACTACACGGCGTTGCTATGTCATGTGACGTGCAACGACAATAAAGATGAATCTAATTAGCAAAACATCAATAACAACATTACTTCTGGATCACACTGATTCGTACGAAGACGAAGACGTCCTCCTACCTGTGGATGGCCGCTCCACAGACGGAGGAGACGGAGGCGTAGATCCCCGTCCCGAACACCGAGACGCTCGTCTGCGTGCAGCCCGGAGGACACAGCACCACCACCCCGTCCTGCACCAGGTCGGCTCCGCGGGTCCCACAGGCCACCGGGTACGGAACTGGGCAGCAACACACAGAGACAAGGATGGAGGTTCGGTTCCAACACCGGGACCAGGAGCGATTGTGAGACCTCATGTAACGGAGTTAAAATGCATTTTATTCCCTCTAATTTCCAAAATGACGATACTGTGCTCCTATGTTAACAGAACCAGATCTAAGGTCTCCTGGGTTCCACAGGCCATCAGACCCCGTAATAACAGGCCATCAGACCCCGTAATAACAGGCCATCAGACCCCCTAACAACAGGCCATCAGACCCCCTAACAACAGGCCATCAGACCCCCTAACAACAGGCCATCAGACCCCCTAACAACAGGCCATCAGACCCCCTAACAACAGGCCATCAGACCCCCTAATAATGGAGGTTCTGGACGATGATAGGTAGATCTGGGTCATTTATTTAGTCTCCCAGCTGGTCTGGAACTCTATCTATCCTCCTATCTTTCTATCTGTCTCTGTCTTTCTGTTGTTCTTTCCTTCTATCTTTCTTTCTTTCCTTCTATCTTTCTTTCTTTCTTTCCTTCTATCGTTATATCTGTCTCTATCTGTCTTTCCATCTATCTTTCTTTCTTTCTTTCTCTGCCTTTCTTTCTTTCTTTCTGTCTCTGTCTTTCCTTCTATCTTTCTTTCTTTGTCTTTCAATCTGTCTTTCTTTCTGTCGTTCCTTCTGTCTTTCTTTCTTTCTCTCTGTTGTTCCTTCTCTCTTCCTTTCTTTCTTTCCTTCTATCTTTCTATCTGTCTCTATCTGTCTCTGTCTGTCTTTCCTTCTATTTTTCTTTCTTTCTCTGTCTTTCCTTCTATCTTTCTTTCTTTGTCTTTCAATCTGTCGGTCTTTCATCTTTCTTTCTGTCGTTCCTTCTGTCTTTCTGTCTTTCTCTCTGTTGTTCCTTCTGTCTTTCCTTCTATCTTTCTTTCGTTCTCTGCCTTTCTTTCCTTCTATCTTTCTTTCTGTCTTTTTTTCTTTCTATCTTCCTGATGTTTTTTCTGTCTCGGTCTTTCTGTCTTTCCTTCTATCTTCCTAATTCATCCAGAGGAACACATCTGCTCTTTGAGACGGCCGACTCGGGACACAAGGATCTTCTCTTCTCTTTCATCTTTAGGGAAAAACACTTTGAATTTCAGACGTTTTCATGACTCAGACTCAAAATAAACACGGAAAAAACGGTGTGAGGATCACGACGAGTCGAACAGGAAGGTGTAACGTTACCGCGGCCTGCAGAGAGACGGGAACCCTTCATCAGAGAGGAGGAGGAGAAGGAAGAAGAGACGCCGCACACACAAAGCTTTTCCATTGGCCGAGCCAACGGTGAGAGACAACACAGAGACAACTAGGACAACTGGATGGTGGACTTTCTGAACTGTAAAGGCTGATCCAGTATTAGGGGACCACTAAGGTCTATATAAAGAGACTTCAGATACAGTATTAGGGACCACTAAGGTCTATATAAAGAGACTTCAGATACAGTATTAGGGACCACTAAGGTCTATATAAAGAGACTTCAGATACAGTATTAGGGACCACTAAGGTCTATATAAAGAGACTTCAGATACAGTATTAGGGACCACTAAGGTCTATATAAAGAGACTTCAGATACAGTATTAGGGACCACTAAGGTCTATATAAAGAGACTTCAGATACAGTATTAGGGGACCACTAAGGTCTATATAAAGAGACTTCAGATACAGTATTAGGGGACCACTAAGGTCTATATAAAGAGACTTCAGATCCAGTATTAGGGACCACTAAGGTCTATATAAAGAGACTTCAGATACAGTATTAGGGACCACTAAGGTCTATATAAACTCTCTCTTACACACACACACACACACACACACACACCAAGATAGACAGACAGAGGGACAGACAGGCCGAGGGACAGACAGAGGGACAGACAGAGGGACAGACAGGTAATATACTGACCGCTGGATTCGGAGCCAGACGTGAAGCAGATCATGAAGAACGGGCCTGCAGACACAGATCAGATACACAAACATTACTCATGGTACTTATACATTATATTATATCATTACACTCAATACATGGTTTTAATATTTTATATATTTTCCCCCATTTCTTTATTTAAAAAAATAAATTTCTTATGTATGTGTGATATATGTGTTTGTTGTGTTATGGTTGTCTTTCCTTTGGAATTAATGAATGAAGTAAGGAAGTAAAGATTTAAGGACGTAAGTAAGGAAGTAAGGACGTAAGTAAGGAAGTAAGGAAGTAAGTAAGGAAGTAAGGACGTAAGTAAGGAAGTAAGCAAGGAAGTAAGGAAGTAAGGACGTAAGTAAGGAAGTAAGCAAGGAAGTAAGGAAGTAAGGACTTAAGTAAGGAAGGAAGGAAGTAAGGAAGTATCTATCTATAAGAAGAACAACGTACCTGTCAGCTGCAGCAGGACAGACAGCTGAGACATCTCTGCACCTGAAACACAGACCGACCTCAGATGACTGAGAAAAGACTGTCAGTAAAGGTCCACAGGTCGGTCTGTAGACCTGATTACATCATCAGGAAACGGTCCAAACCAGACTGGTAACACAGACTTAGTGGTCCCCTAATACTGTATCTGAAGTCTCTTTATATAGACCTTAGTGGTCCCTAATACTGTATCTGAAGTCTCTTTATATAGACCTTAGTGGTCCCTAATACTGTATTTGAAGTCTCTTTATATAGACCTTAGTGGTCCCCTAATACTGTATCTGAAGTCTCTTTATATAGACCTTAGTGGTCCCTAATACTGTATCTGAAGTCTCTTTATATAGACCTTAGTGGTCCCTAATACTGTATCTGAGGTGTCTTTATATAGACCTTAGTGGTCCCTAATACTGGATCTTTTTGTAGTCTCCACCAACATCTTACTAGTTTTATTCTTTCTGGAATTCATGGTCAATAACCCTCATTTGTATAGAATTATACCTGATATTAACCCTCATTTATATAGAATTATACCTGATATTAACCCTCATTTATATAGAATTATACCTAATATTAACCCTCATTTATATAGAATTATACCTGATATTAACCCTCATTTATATAGAATTATACCTGATATTAACCCTCATTTATATAGAATTATACCTAATATTAACCCTCATTTATATAGAATTATACCTGATATTAACCCTCATTTATATAGAATTATACCTGATATTAACCCTCATTTATATAGAATTATACCTAATATTAACCCTCATTTATATAGAATTATACCTGATATTAACCCTCATTTATATAGAATTATACCTAATATTAACCCTCATTTATATAGAATTATACCTGATATTAACCCTCATTTATATAGAATTATACCTAATATTAACCCTCATTTATATAGAATTATACCTAATATTAACCCTCATTTATATAGAATTATACCTAATATTAACCCTCATTTATATAGAATTATACCTGATATTAACACTCATTTATATAGAATTATACCTGATATTAACCCTCATTTATATAGAATTATACCTGATATTAACCCTCATTTATATAGAATTATACCTAATATTAACCCTCATTTATATAGAATTATACCTGATATTAGGGTTAAAAAAAGAAAGCAGAAATTATGAATTATTGTGACTAATAGTTAAGATCAGAGGAATGAAAGAGCGTTGGAAGGATCCATTTTATGGTAATTTGGTTAAAAAGAAACTCAGATTTCAGATATAGACATTTATTAAAGGGGTCAGATTTGACCCGAGGACACCAGGAGAGGAAGATGAAAGAGATGAGAGGAAGATAAAAGAGATGAGAGGAAGATGAAAGAGATGAGAGGAAGATGAAAGAGGAGAGAAAGATGAAAGAGAGGAGAGGAAGATGAAAGAGATGAGAGGAAGATGAAAGAGAGGAGAGGAAGATGAAAGAGAGGAGAGGAAGCTGAAAGAGGAGAGGAAGATGAAAGAGGAGAGGAAGCTGAAAGAAAGGAGAGGAAGAAGAAAGAGAGGAGAGGAAGATAAAAGAGATGAGAGGAAGCTGAAAGAGAAGAGAGGAAGCTGAAAGAGGAGAGGAAGACAAAAGAGATGAGAGGAAGATGAAAGAGAGGAGAGGAAGATGAAAGAGGAAAGGAAGATAAAAGAGATGAGAGGAAGCTGAAAGAGGAGAGGAAGACAAAAGAGAAGAGAGGAAGCTGAAAGAGAAGAGAGGAAGCTGAAAGAGAGGAGAGGAAGCTGAAAGAGATGAGGAAGATGAAAGAGATGAGGAAGATGAAAGAGAGAGGAAGATGAAAGAGATGAGAGGAAGATGAAAGAGAGGAGAGGAAGATGAAAGAGAGGAGAGGAAGATGAAAGAGAGGAGAGGAGGATGAAAGAGGAGAGGAAGCTGAAAGAGGAGAGGAGGATGAAAGAGAGGAGAGGAGGATGAAAGAGAGGAGAGGAAGATGAAAGAGAGGAGAGGAGGATGAAAGAGAGGAGAGGAAGATGAAAGAGAGGAGAGGAGGATGAAAGAGGAGAGGAGGATGAAAGAGGAGAGGAAGCGTGTCTTACCGTGTGTTGTCGTCTCTCTCAGGAAAACTTGAGACTTTACTCCGTGGAAACAGCCGCTAAGCTGCTGATGCTGAGCTGCTGTCGGTCGCCCAGAGAGAGAGAGGCTGGCCTTTAAATAAGCTCACACA
>JABXJD010000154.1:512500-515000 GCA_013375575.1 Percina caprodes | reverse complement strand
GGAAATCATCACAGGCCGGATTCGAACCCTGGACCTCTGCATCGTGGCATAAACCTCTCAGTACACGCGCGCCCGTTCTACCACTGAACCAACCCGGCCATAATATTCCATTATTTGCTCTTATTCTGAAAGAGATGACATCCCTCCAAGCCGTTTCCATGGATAACGAAACAGAGTATTCCTCTAATATTCCCGTTCCCGTGTAAAACAGGATTTTATCAGCGCGTTCCAGCGGTGGCGGACATGTTGGAGCGCCTGAACACAGCGTCTCTCCGTCATCCCTCAGACCAGCTTCTAGAAAAGGTCGCCCCACATCCAAAGACCTGTTGGTATCAGGGTCTTTGGTCATGTTCAACAGTAGCTGTTTCTTCTTCTTTTCTTTTGGCCGTGCATGTCTACCGCCGCCCTGCCATCTATCGGCTGCTTGGTTTGTGTACAGTAACCATAGCAACGCTAGTAAAGTTAAAAAACAGACAGGTTTCCGTCCAAATGTGCTGTAAATTCTATCGAGTTTGGAGAAAATCTGCAAAGGAAAATGCAAATAGCTGCTGTGTAGGAGCCACTGGCTCCACCGTTAGTCAGGTGGATGTAGTTCTATATTTCAGCCACTAGGGGCAGTACTGCACTGGGTGTGGCACCTCACTGGGAGTTGGGTACATTTACAGGGGTGGTGGAGTCAAGACCCAAAGAACGAGATCCAGGGTACAAGAGGCCGACATGGGTTTCCTCAGGAGGGACGTTCAGCTGGGAGGAGGTCTCGGGGAAGACCCAGGACTAGGTGGAGGGATTATATCTCTGTGGCCGAGCCACATCAACCAGCTCTGACCGGGAAATCCCGAGGCGTTCCCAGGCCAGGTTGAAGATATAATCCCTCCACCTAGTCCTGGGTGTTCCCCGAGGCCTCCTCCCAGCTGAACGTCCCTCCACCTAGTCCTGGGTTTTACCCGAGGCCTCTTCCCAGCTGGACGTCCCTCCACCTAGTCCTGTGTCTTCCCCGAGACCTCCTCCCAGCTGGACGTCCCTCCACCTAGTCCTGGGTTTTACCCGAGGCCTCCTCCCAGCTGGACATCCCTCCACCTAGTCCTGGGTCTTCCCAGAGGCCTCTTCCCAGCTGGACGTCCCTCCACCTAGTCCTGTGTCTTCCCCGAGGTCTCTTCCCAGCTGGACGTCCCTCCACCTAGTCCTGTGTCTTCCCCGAGGTCTCTTCCCAGCTGGACGTCCCTCCACCTAGTCCTGTGTCTTCCCCGAGGCCTCTTCCCAGCTGGACGTCCCTCCACCTAGTCCTGGGTTTTACCCGAGGCCTCCTCCCAGCTGGACATCCCTCCACCTAGTCCTGGGTCTTCCCAGAGGGCTCTTCCCAGCTGGACGTCCCTCCACCTAGTCCTGTGTCTTCCCCGAGGTCTCTTCCCAGCTGGACGTCCCTCCACCTAGTCCTGTGTCTTCCCCGAGGCCTCCTCCCAGCTGGACGTCCCTCCACCTAGTCCTGGGTTTTACCCGAGGCCTCCTCCCAGCTGGACATCCCTCCACCTAGTCCTGGGTTTTCCCCGAGACCTCCTCCCAGCTGAACGTCCCTCCACCTAGTCCTGGGTTTTCCCCATCTCTGTCTCTAAGGGAGACGCCCCTCCTGAGGAAACCCCTGTCGGCCTCTTGAACCCTGGATCAGTTCCAGTCCTTCTTGTATTTTCTTTTCGACTCCTGTTGTCGTGGAAATAACTCGGATGATTAATATCACCAATCAAACAGAAACTCACCTCCTGAAACGGGTTCTTGTTCCTGGGAATGGAGCTGCAGAAGAAGAAAAATGAAGAAGAAGAAGAAGAAGAAGATGATGATGAGACTTCCTGAGCTTTCCACCTGAACTAGGAGTGTACATCACACGTTTTATCATGACACCTTATTATATTCAATGCTTAACGTGATCAATGCTACTTCACCACAAAACCATCTATCACACACACACACACACACACACACACACACACACACACGTTAGGCGGTACCTCTCGCTGCCTCGTAGCATCTTTGGGTCAAAGTATCGATAGTCGTCCGTTTCCTGGAAGAGACAAACAGCTGATTCAGTTAATCAGTAACCTCAATAAAATAATAAAAAATACATCTCTCGGTGGGCTGTTGTGTGTCTCTCGGTGGGCTGTTGTGTCTCTGTCTCTCTGTGGGCTGTTGTGTCTCTCGGTGGGCTGTTGTGTCTCTCGGTGGGCTGTTGTGTCTCTCGGTGGGCTGTTGTGTCTCTCGGTGGGCTGTTGTCTCTCGGTGGGCTGTTGTCTCTCTGTGGGCTGTTGTGTGGGGATTTGTGTCTCTTTGTCTCTCTTTGTGGGCTGTTGTGTCTCTGTGGGTTTTTGTCTCTCTTTGTAGGTTGTTGTGTCTCTTTGTGGGTTTTTGTCTCTCTTTGTAGGTTGTTGTGTCTCTTTGTGGGTTTTTGTCTCTCTTTGTGGGTTGTTGTGTCTCTTTGTGGGTTGTTGTGTCTCTGTGGGTTGTTGTGTCT
>JABXJD010000154.1:492500-497500 GCA_013375575.1 Percina caprodes | reverse complement strand
TAGTCTCCACCACCACCACCTTACTAGTTTTACTACTTTTTGGAATTCATGGTCAATAACCCTCATTTATATAGAATTATATCTAATATTTCAATTAAAAAAGCAGAAATTATGAATTATTTGGATTAATAGTTGAGATCAGAGGAATGAACGTGATCAGTTGTATTCTTCTTTAAATGATGTTCATTTCTTTACCGTTTAATCTTTTATGATGCACTGTAACTTTTATTCTTGTGTTTTATCTGTTTTTATTTTTTAACTGTTTCTTCTGTGTTTTATCGGTTTTATTTTCTTTTAACTGATTTTGTGTAAAGCACTTTGAATTGCCCTGTTGCTGAAATGTGCTCTATAAATAAAGCTGCCTTGCCTTCCCAAAGAGACATTTTAAGTGCTCAGTAAGAAATAGACATGCACTGATTGAGCTGGTAACAGACCTGACAGCAGAGGTGAGCTTGGCTGTGTTGTCAGACAGCATGCTGATGGCTCCTTCATCCTCTCCCTCTAAACCCTACACACACAGACACACACAGACACACACAGACACACACACACACACACACACACACACACAGACAGACACACACACACACAAATGGAAACAACTGGACTTGTAAACTATAACAGGTTTGAAATGTCTTCAGAGACGTGAACATTGTCTATGAGAAGCAGATAAAACTTTGGGTTTTGTGTGTGTGTTTGTGTGTGTTTGTGTGTGTGCATCTGAGTGTCCATGCGCGCGCGTGTGTGTGTGTGTGTGTGTGTGTGTGTGTGTGTGTGTGTGTGTGTGTGTCTCACCATGATGCTCTTCAGGTGTTTGACCTCGTCCTCCTGGGCTCTGTAGGAGTCCAGCTCCTGCTGGACCGACTCGGCCACCTCTGGGAACGGACTGGAACACAACACCAACGCACGCACAACACCAACACACGCACAACACCAACACAACACCAACCATCAATCAGCTTCTTTCTTTCTTTCTTTCTTTCTTTCTTTCTTAACCAATTTGGAAAAAACAGGCATATACAAGGAGCGAGGGCTGTCCCGGATCACATTTATCAATTCAATACAAACATCCAACCATGAATTTTCCATTCAGATTATGATAAAATCCATTGGTGTGAAGTTTGAATGATTTCAACCACATTAAGCCAGATTCATAAAGAAGCCACATTATTTTAACACTTCGCCATCTCAGTCTCAAGTGACAGTAGATGGTGTTTGATCTTGATGGTCTTATAAAACATCTGGGTTCCTTTCCCTTCTGCCTGCATGTCTCTCTTTCTCTCTGTCTGTCTGTCTGTCTGTTTGTCTCTCTTTCACTCTGTCTGCCTGCCTGCATGTCTCTCTATCACTCTGTCTGTCTCTCTTTCACTCTGTCTGCCTGCCTGCATGTCTCTCTATCACTCTGTCTGTCTCTTTCACTCTGTCTGCCTGCCTGCATGTCTCTCTATCACTCTGTCTGTCTCTTTCACTCCGTCTGCCTGCCTGCATGTCTCTCTATCACTCTGTCTGTCTCTTTCACTCTGTCTGCCTGCCTGCATGTCTCTCTATCACTCTGTCTGTCTGTCTCTTTCACTCTGTCTGCCTGCCTGCATGTCTCTCTATCACTCTGTCTGTCTCTCTTTCACTCTGTCTGCCTGCCTGCATGTCTCTCTATCACTCTGTCTGTCTCTCTTTCACTCTGTCTGCCTGCCTGCATGTCTCTCTTTCACTCTGTCTGCCTGCCTGCCTGTCTTTCACTCTGTCTGTCTGCCTGCCTGTCTCTCTTTCACTCTGTCTGTCTGCCTGCCTGTCTCTCTTTCACTCTGTCTGCCTGCCTGTCTCTCTTTCACTCTGTCTGCCTGCCTGTCTCTCTTTCACTCTGTCTGCCTGTCTGTCTCTCTTTCACTCTGTCTGCCTGCCTGCATGTCTCTCTATCACTCTGTCTGTCTCTCTTTCACTCTGTCTGCCTGCCTGCATGTCTCTCTTTCACTCTGTCTGCCTGTCTGCCTGCCTGTCTTTCACTCTGTCTGTCTGCCTGCCTCTCTCTTTCACTCTGTCTGTCTGCCTGCCTGTCTCTCTTTCACTCTGTCTGCCTGCCTGTCGCTCTTTCACTCTGTCTGTCTGCCTGCATGTCTCTCTTTCACTCTGTCTGTCTGTCTTTCTCTCTTTCACTCTCTGTCTGTCTGTCTGTGTGTCTCTCTTTCACTCTGTCTGTCTGCCTGTATGTGTCTCTCTTTCACTCTGTATGAACGTGTTATTATAATAATAATAATAATAATAATATATTTATAGAGCGCTTTCAATCAAAAGTTCTTTACAAAAAGAAAGCTCTTAAAATACAAACAGTACAATTACACTTTAAATGGAGACAGTAAAAAGTAAACACGGCTATACAGAGACACCAGAGATAAATGAACACGCAGCAGTGAATACGTGTTGACGGCGTCTCAAAGCTCACGTTCCTGCCCCAAGGAGCGATGAGCGAGGGTGGCCCAAATGATGATCCGACCAATCAAATGCCAGGGGAGAGCCCTACAAGGAGCCAATCACGAGCCTGGAAACTCACCTGCCCTTGTGTTTCTGCCAGAACTTGTCGGCGGCAGTCAGGTCGTAGGTCTTCCTGTTCTTCTTCTTTGGCCTGGCGCCAGCAGGAGACGGATCGGCCCCCGCCCCCTCCTCCAACACCACCCTGTTCAGCTGGAAGTCCTGAACACACACACACACACACACACACACACACACACACACACACACACACACACACAGATGAAAAGAGACAACACAACACAACAAAGAGATGCAAAAACCCACAAAGAGACATCAAATGTATGGGGGAAATCTTTAAAAAAAAATGAAACCCATAACATTTTCGTGAGGAAAATTAGAAGTCTCTTATATAGACCTTAGTGGTCCCTAATACTGTATCTGAAGTCTCTTTATATAGACCTTAGTGGTCCCTAATACTGTATCTGAAGTCTCTTTATATAGACCTTAGTGGTCCCTAATACTGTATCTGAAGTCTCTTTATATAGACCTTAGTGGTCCCTAATACTGTATCTGAAGTCTCTTTATATAGACCTTAGTGGTCCCTAATACTGTATCTGAAGTCTCTTTATATAGACCTTAGTGGTCCCTAATACTGTATCTGAAGTCTCTTTATATAGACCTTAGTGGTCCCTAATACTGTATCTGAAGTCTCTTTATATAGACCTTAGTGGTCCCTAATACTGTATCTGAAGTCTCTTTATATAGACCTTAGTGGTCCCTAATACTGTATCTGAAGTCTCTTTATATAGACCTTAGTGGTCCCCTAATACTGTATCTGAAGTCTCTTTATATAGACCTTAGTGGTCCCTAATACTGTATCTGAAGTCTCTTTATATAGACCTTAGTGGTCCCCTAATACTGTATCTGAAGTCTCTTTATATAGACCTTAGTGGTCCCTAATACTGTATCTGAAGTCTCTTTATATAGACCTTAGTGGTCCCTAATACTGTATCTGAAGTCTCTTTATATAGACCTTAGTGGTCCCTATTACTGTATCTGAAGTCTCTTTATATAGACCTTAGTGGTCCCTAATACTGTATCTGAAGTCTCTTTATATAGACCTTAGTGGTCCCCTAATACTGTATCTGAAGTCTCTTTATATAGACCTTAGTGGTCCCTAATACTGTATCTGAAGTCTCTTTATATAGACCTTAGTGGTCCCTAATACTGTATCTGAAGTCTCTTTATATAGACCTTAGTGGTCCCTAATACTGTATCTGAAGTCTCTTTATATAGACCTTAGTGGTCCCTAATACTGTATCTGAAGTCTCTTTTATATAGACCTTAGTGGTCCCTAATACTGTATCTGAAGTCTCTTTATATAGACCTTAGTGGTCCCTAATACTGTATCTGAAGTCTCTTTATATAGACCTTAGTGGTCCTCTCTTAGTGTCTCTCTTTCACTCTGTCTGTCGATGGACGATGGATGGATGACAGAGGAGATAGAGGAGTAATGATGGATGGATAATGATGGATGGATGACAGAGGAGTACCAGCTCACCAGGACGTCGTGGATCAGCGCCTGATAGGTCCAGGTGTGGTGGAGGCGTGGCCATGTCCACGTTCGGTCTGCCAGGACGAACAGAGGCCTCTGGAAACTGGAGAGAACAACCGTCACACCTGCTCCTCGGCTCATTTTTATCCTGCGTCTTTGTAGTTTTATTCAACATTTGTCCCTTTTTTTGACATTTTGTTAACTATGTTTCAGTCAATTTTTTAACAATTTCTTTGTCGCTTTTTCTGATTTTTTTTGTCATTTTTTCTGATTTAAAATAATAATGTTTTTGTTAATCTTCTTTTAACATTTGTCACTTTTTTTCAACATTTTGTCATAGTTCTGATATAGAAAGTTTGTAAATGGGTAAAATTTGATCCATAGACAGATCGTCCGGGTCATGTTAGACGAGGAAACGGGACGTTGTTGGACTCCGACTACGAGGCTCCGCCTCCGACGCTGCATCCTCAGATGGACATTTAACGGTTGTTCACCTGAACTGTCCGGCGGCCATGTTGTCTCCGGTGAAGAGGCTGTTTCTGGCGTCCCGCAGGTTCTCACGCAGCTTCTTATCCAACTTCTACACACACAGAGAAAAAAAGAAGTTAGTCTCACACACTCTCACACTCACACACACACACACACACACACACACACACACACACACACACAGAGACACACACACACACGCAGAAACGCACAGAGACACACACACACACACATGCACAGAGACACACACATGCACAGAGACACACACACACACACACACACACACACACACACACACACACAGAGAGGCACACCCTCATACTCTGCTCCTGACTGGCTAGTAGTCCTTACCTAGCTACTGTCAGGGCCCTCATACTCTGCTTCTGACTGGCTAGTAGTCCTTACCTAGGTAATGTCAGGGCCCTCATTCTAATGCTGTTCAATGAAGGCATTAGAACATGTCTGCCTGTATCCCATCTAAGAGATGTTT
>JABXJD010000154.1:485000-487500 GCA_013375575.1 Percina caprodes | reverse complement strand
AATTATATTTTGAGAGATGATATTATAAGCAATGTATACAATATACATACAAACAATATACTGTACATGAAATAATAATAATAATAATAATAATAGGATAAAATACAACAGATGTTTGAATATATACAAGTTGGAAATACAAAAATGTGCAACTGCTTACATAGTAATGATAAATATGAAGATAAAGGTAATGTATAGTGCAGTATCAGTATAGTATAATATATAGTATAGTGCAGTATCAGTATAGTATAATATATAGTATAGTGCAGTATAGTATAGTATAATATATAGTATAGTGCAGTATCAGTATAGTATAATATATAGTATAGTGCAGTATCAGTATAGTATAATATATAGTATAGTGCCGTATCAGTATAGTATAATATATAGTATAGTGCAGTATCAGTATAGTATAATATATAGTATAGTGCAGTATCAGTATAGTATAATATATAGTATAGTGCAGTATCAGTATAGTATAATATATAGTATAGTGCATTATCAGTATAGTATAATATATAGTATAGTGCAGTATCAGTATAGTATAATATATAGTATAGTGCAGTATCAGTATAGTATAATATATAGTATAGTGCAGTATCAGTATAGTATAATATATAGTATAGTGCAGTATCAGTATAGTATAATATATAGTATAGTGCAGTATCAGTATAGTATAGTGCAGTATCAGTATAGTATAATATATAGTATAGTGCAGTATCAGTATAGTATAATATATAGTATAGTGCAGTATTGTGGCGTCTCAGTCTTATCTCTCTCTCTACCTATCTACCTATCTATCTATCTACCCATCCATCCATCCATCCATCCATCCATCTCTCTATCACAACAGTAACAGTTTGAGGTCTATATAACTGTTTATAAATCCTGACTCTCCCGAACAATCAACGACATTTTAAAGATATTTAATGATTTTCTCATTACTGGTAGCAGCATGCTAACTTCACACAGCTAGCCAACAGTGGCATTAGAAAGCCAATAATAGCATTAGCTAACGAGCTAAACGGCTGAATAACGCCAGGTAACTAGCTAGTTAAAAGGTAGTTAATTAGTTAATTAATTAGACTGCATGTGGAGAAGAAAGAGGGGTTTCTGTAACGTTAGTCTAACCAGTGGAGGTACTATCCTAGCGGCCGTTAGGCGGCTAACAGCGGCTAGTTAGCTGGTTAGCAGCCGTTAGCAGCCATGAATTAATCCCTCCGTCGGACTCCGGGCTGGTTAAACTCTCTGCCGCCGGTAACCGTCGCTGTCAACCGCTTAAATAACCGAAATAAAACGAAAAACAATCGTTTTGACAAACCTGTCTGCTTCTCCCTGACAGACGCCGCCATGTTGGATGTTGTTGGTGACGGAGCGCCTGATGACGTGGCCGTAGCCCGTCAGAGAGGCGGGGAAAAAAGAGGAAGTATCACTCCGCCGCAGTATCTAGAGACCAAGGAGGTAAAATCAAAGAGGTATCACTCCGCCGCAGTGGTCCCCTAATACTGTATCTGAGGTCTCTTTTATATAGACCTTAGTGGTCCCTAATACTGTATCTGAAGTCTCTTTATATAGACCTTAGTGGTCCCTAATACTGTATCTGAAGTCTCTTTATATAGACCTTAGTGGTCCCTAATACTGTATCTGAAGTCTCTTTATATAGACCTTAGTGGTCCCTAATACTGTATCTGAGGTCTCTTTTATATAGACCTTAGTGGTCCCTAATACTGTATCTGAAGTCTCTTTATATAGACCTTAGTGGTCCCTAATACTGTATCTGAAGTCTCTTTATATAGACCTTAGTGGTCCCTAATACTGTATCTGAAGTCTCTTTATATAGACCTTAGTGGTCCCTAATACTGTATCTGAAGTCTCTTTATATAGACCTTAGTGGTCCCCTAATACTGTATCTGAAGTCTCTTTATATAGACCTTAGTGGTCCCTAATACTGTATCTGAAGTCTCTTTATATAGACCTTAGTGGTCCCTAATACTGTATCTGAAGTCTCTTTATATAGACCTTAGTGGTCCCTAATACTGTATCTGAAGTCTCTTTATATAGACCTTAGTGGTCCCTAATACTGGATCTGAAGTCTCTTTATATAGACCTTAGTGGTCCCTAATACTGTATCTGAAGTCTCTTTATATAGACCTTAGTGGTCCCCTAATACTGTATCTGAAGTCTCTTTATATAGACCTTAGTGGTCCCTAATACTGTATCTGAAGTCTCTTTATATAGACCTTAGTGGTCCCTAATACTGTATCTGAAGTCTCTTTATATAGACCTTAGTGGTCCCTAATACTGTATCTGAAGTCTCTTTATATAGACCTTAGTGGTCCCTAATACTGGATCTGAAGTCTCTTTATATAGACCTTAGTGGTCCCTAATACTGTATCTGAAGTCTCTTTATATAGACCTTAGTGGTCCCCTAATACTGTATCTGAAGTCTCTTTATATAGTCCTTAGTGGTCCCCTAATACTGTATCTGAAGTCTCTTTAT
>JABXJD010000154.1:472500-477500 GCA_013375575.1 Percina caprodes | reverse complement strand
CAACATGAGGGCAACATGAGGGCAACATGAGGGCAACATGAGGACAACATGAGGACAACATGAGGACAACATGAAGACAACATGAGGGCAACATGAAGACAACATGAGGGCAACATGAGGGCAACATGAGGACAACATGAGGGCAACATGAGGACAACATGAGGGCAACATGGGGACAACATGAGGGCAACATGAGGGCAACATGTGGGCAACATGAGGACAACATGAGGGCAACATGGGGGCAACATGGGGGCAACATGGGGACAACATGAGGGCAACATGGGGGCAACATGGGGGCAACATGGGGGCAACATGGGGACAACATGAGGGCAACATGAGGGCAACATGTGGGCAACATGAGGACAACATGAGGGCAACATGGGGGCAACATGGGGACAACATGAGGGCAACATGGGGGCAACATGGGGGCAACATGAGGACAACATGAGGACAACATGAGGACAACATGGGGGCAACATGGGGGCAACATGGGGGCAACATGAGGGCAACATGGGGGCAACATGGGGACAACATGGGGGCAACATGAGGGCAACATGGGGGCAACATGAGGACAACATGGGGGCAACATGGGGGCAACATGGGGGCAACATGAAGACAACATGAAGACAACATGAGGACAACATGAGGACAACATGGGGGCAACATGGGGGCAACATGGGGACAACATGGGGACAACATGGGGACAACATGGGGGCAACATGAGGGCAACATGGGGGCAACATGGGGGCAACATGGGGGCAACATGAGGACAACATGAGGACAACATGAGGGCAACATGAAGACAACATGAGAACAACATGAGGGCAACATGGGGGCAACATGGGGGCAACATGGGGACAACATGAGGGCAACATGGTGGCAACATGGGGGCAACATGGGGGCAACATGAGGGCAACATGGGGGCAACATGGGGGCAACATGGGGGCAACATGAGGGCAACATGAGGGCAACATGAAGACAACATGAGGACAACATGAGGACAACATGAGGACAACATGGGGGCAACATGGGGGCAACATGAGGGCAACATGAGGGCAACATGGGGGCAACATGGGGGCAACATGGGGACAACATGGGGACAACATGGGGGCAACATGAGGGCAACATGGGGGCAACATGAGGACAACATGAGGACAACATGGGGGCAACATGGGGGCAACATGAAGACAACATGAAGACAACATGAAGACAACATGAAGACAACATGAGGACAACATGAGGACAACATGAGGACAACATGGGGGCAACATGGGGACAACATGGGGACAACATGAGGGCAACATGAGGGCAACATGGGGGCAACATGGGGGCAACATGGGGGCAACATGGGGACAACATGGGGGCAACATGGGGGCAACATGGGGGCAACATGGGGGCAACATGGGGGCAACATGGGGGCAACATGAGGGCAACATGAGGGTTAAAAGGGAATGGACATTGGATCTGGAACAAGAGACTATTGGTACTAAACCTTTGGTTCTATTTGTACTTTCCCTAATTAAAGGATAATTACTCAGGGCTCACCTGACCGACAGACTGTGTGTCGGGTCGAAGTCGGGCCTCCGAACCAGCTCCAGACCAGCACACAGAGCCTGGTCTCGGTCCACCTCCACCTGCACACACAGGGGGCGGAGCCTAGGGCCCAACGCCTGCAGCATCTCCTCCGGGGAGGACCCCACAGGTAACGACGGTCTGGGGGTAGACAGAGAGAGAGAAAGAGAGACATTTTTATTTTTACACAAACATTACATAATCGTGTTTCTAATTAGTTTTCTGAGTAGTACTACTACTGTTCTAGACTAGTACTACTACTGTTGTAGACCAGTACTACTACTGTTCTAGACCAGTACTACTACTGTTCTAGACCAGTACTACTACTGTTGTAGACCAGTACTACTACTGTTCTAGACCAGTATTACTACTGTTCTAGACCAGTACTAGTACTGTTCTAGACCAGTACTACTACTGTTCTAGACCAGTTCTAGTACTGTTCTAGACTAGTACTACTACTGTTCCAGACCAGTTCTACTACTGTTGTAGACCAGTTCTACTACCTTTTACAGCTGTTGGAGGAGTGGATGGGGGACAGGTGGCGTTTGGACAGCAGACTCCTCCTCTGTCCTCCCTGAGGAGACGCAACCAGGGACGCTGCAGCAGACACATGGCTCGCGTTACACAATCAAGAACTAAGAGATCTAAAAACTTTCTAAATACGTACATTATACTTTTAATTTGTATACTTTATAATTAAATAATTATAATGTAAAAACCTACAATATGTTGTATAAATAATGTATAAAAAATATATTAATTAAATGAAACAGGTAGGAAGAAAATAACGCTTGGTGGTCTCCTTTAGCGTCATATAACACGCTTGGTCCTCTCCTTTAGCGTCATATAACACGCTTGGTCCTCTCCTTTAGCGTCATATAACACGCTTGGTGGTCTCCTTCAGCGTCATATAACACGCTTGGTGGTCTCCTTTAGCGTCATATAACACGCTTGGTGGTCTCCTTCAGCGTCATATAACACGCTTGGTGGTCTCCTTCAGCGTCATATAACACGCTTGGTGGTCTCCTTCAGCGTCATATAACACGCTTGGTGGTCTCCTTTAGCGTCATATAACACGCTTGGTGGTCTCCTTCAGCGTCATATAACACGCTTGGTCGTCTCCTTTAGCGTCATATAACACGCTTGGTGGTCTCCTTCAGCGTCATATAACACGCTTGGTGGTCTCCTTTAGCGTCATATAACACGCTTGGTGGTCTCCTTTAGCGTCATATAACACGCTTGGTGGTCTCCTTTAGCGTCATATAACACGCTTGGTGGTCTCCTTTAGCGTCATATAACACGCTTGGTGGTCTCCTTTAGCGTCATATAACACGCTTGGTCGTCTCCTTTAGCGTCATATAACACGCTTGGTCGTCTCCTTTAGCGTCATATAACACGCTTGGTCGTCTCCTTTAGCGTCATATAACACGCTTGGTCGTCTCCTTTAGCGTCATATAACACGCTTGGTCGTCTCCTTTAGCGTCATATAACACGCTTGGTCGTCTCCTTTAGCGTCATATAACACGCTTGGTCGTCTCCTTTAGCGTCATATAACACGCTTGGTCGTCTCCTTTAGCGTCATATAACACGCTTGGTCGTCTCCTTTAGCGTCATATAACACGCTTGGTCGTCTCCTTCAGCGTCATATAACACGCTTGGTCGTCTCCTTTAGCGTCATATAACACGCTCGGTCGTCTCCTTTAACGTCATATAACACGCTTGGCCGTCTCCTTTAGCGTCATATAACACGCTTGGTGGTCTCCTTCAGCGTCATATAACACGCTTGGTCGTCTCCTTTAGCGTCATATAACACGCTTGGTCGTCTCCTTTAGCGTCATATAACACGCTTGGTTGTCACACACAAGTGCATCATCACTTCTAAGTAAAATTAATTAATTAATTTAAAAAATGAAAACTATTCGGCCGATTAATTGCTCGACCTCAACTGAAACCAGTTAACAAGCAGCAGCTGAGACCTTTCCCGTCGGTGGCCTGTGTGCAGTCGCTGCAGGCCCAGTCTCTGGTGTCCACCTTCAGCTGCGAACATTTCCTGTGAGTCCCTCTGGAGCCACACAGCCGGCAGCGAATCACCTCGAACCAACTGAAAGACAAAGAACATCAACCTGGTTCCACACCTGTTTCTGTCTCAGGGACAAACTCTCGCGAGATCTGGGGACCCAAAAAAGCTAAAGTCCACTAATGTCCCAGAAAGACCTCACAGAACGCCAAATATGGCCGGGTCGCCTCTGTTTTCCACATCTTTAATGACAAGCACACCAGGAAAGAGAAGGCATGAAGTGTAACAGCAGGAGTGCTTGGAGTGGAAGGTAGATACTGGGGTGGGGGTGGGGGGGGGGGGGGGTCACCAGTCGCCTCCCGACCCGATATCATCACGATACTTATGCCACGATACGATATTATTGTGATTTTAAACATATTGAAATATTCTGCGATATAAATGACGTCCCCAAAAGGAAACTTTAAAGAATAAAGCTATTTGTTGCTGAGGGGGCAAGTAAAAGTTGCCTTTGGGCAAGTAGATTTCAGACCCACTTACCCCAAAACCACCAACACTGAACCCTAAGAACAAAGCAGATAAATACCCGGTCTTAGCGGAGTGCGTCCGTCCGTCGTTGCAGAGGCAGCTGGGAGCGTCGCAGTGCATGTAAACCTCCAGCAGCTCTGAATATGCATTTTCCTCCAACTCCCATGAGGCATCTCTGCAGAAGAAGCATGACTTAGGACTCAGGCTTCTGTTTCTTTCTACCCACATATAGAATATAGAAAGCTTTTATTATCATTATATACAAGTGTAGTACCTGGGCAACGAGATGGAAGCAAAACCTTCACAGTGTCAACACGACATATAAAGTAAAGGTAGTGCAGAAAAAGAGATGGGGGGCTGGTGTACAGGCCTAAAAGCAACTATATACATATATAAAATAGCTTTGTACACAAATTATGCAAAAAGGGTTAGGTATTAATAAGAAATAAATGGTGTTGCATAGTCTGTCCACCAGAGGACGCTCTACAACGTCCCTGTTAGTGATGGTGTTGCATAGTCTGTCCACCAGAGGACGCTCTACAACGTCCCTGTTAGTGATGGCGTTGCATAGTCTGTCCACCAGAGGACGCTCTACAACGTCCCCGTTAGTGATGGCGTTGCATAGTCTGTCCACCAGAGGACGCTCTACAACGTCCCTGTTAGTGATGGCGTTGCATAGTCTGTCCACCAGAGGACGCTCTACAACGTCCCTGTTAGTGATGGCGTTGCATAGTCTGTCCACCAGAGGACGCTCTACAACGTCCCGTTAGTGATGGCGTTGCATAGTCTGTCCACCAGAGGACGCTCTACAACGTCCCTGTTAGTGATGGCGTTGCATAGTCTGTCCACCAGAGGACGCTCTACAACGTCCCTGTTAGTGATG
>JABXJD010000154.1:460000-467500 GCA_013375575.1 Percina caprodes | reverse complement strand
GCCGATAGAGATAGATCGGAGGGCTGAAATATATCGGAGGGCCGATAGATCGGAGGGCCGATAGAGATAGATCGGAGGGCTGAAATATATCGGAGGGCCGATAGATCGGAGGGCCGATAGATCGGAGGGCTGATAGATTGGAGGGCCGATAGAGATATATCGGAGGGCCGATAGATCGGAGGGCCGATAGAGATAGATCGGAGGGCTGAAATATATCGGAGGGCCGATAGATCAGAGGGCCGATAGAGATAGATCGGAGGGCCGATAGATCGGAGGGCTGAAATATATCGGAGGGCCGATAGATCAGAGGGCCGATAGAGATAGATCGGAGGGCTGAAATATATCGGAGGGCCGATAGATCGGAGGGCCGATAGATCGGAGGGCTGATAGATCGGAGGGCCGATAGAGATATATCGGAGGGCCGATAGATCGGAGGGCCGATAGATCGGAGGGCCGATAGATCGGAGGGCCGATAGATCGGAGGGCCGATAGATCAGAGGGCCGATAGATCAGAGGGCCGATAGATCAGAGGGCCGATAGATCAGAGGGCCGATAGAGATAGATCGGAGGGCTGAAATATATCGGAGGGCCGATAGATCGGAGGGCCGATAGATCAGAGGGCCGATAGAGATCTATCGGCCCTCCGATCTATCCCCAGCCAGCGGATGTGACAGAGAGCAACGAGTGCAGAGGACTCACATTCCTCCTGCGTGCTGCTGCTGCGTGCGACCTGCGACCTTCTCGCCTTCTTCTTCATGTTGGTGTGAAGCGACCTGCAGGAAACCACCAGAAAGGTCAGAGGTCAAAACGGAGTCACGTTTACAGACTTCACTGACCAAGAATCGCCACGGTGTACAACAACAACAACAACAGCAACAGCAACAACAGCAGCAACAGCAACAACAACAACAACAACAACAACTACAACAACAACTACAACAGCAGCAACAGCAACAACAGCAACAACAACAACAACAGCAACAACTACAACAACAGCAACAACTACAACAGCAGCAACAGCAACAACAGCAACAACAACAACAACTACAACAACAACTACAACAGCAGCAACAACAACAACAACTACAACAACAACTACAACAGCAGCAACAACAACAACAACTACAACAACAACTACAACAGCAGCAACAGCAACAACAGCAACAACAACAACAACAGCAACAACAACAGCAACAACAACAACAACTACAACAGCAGCAACAGCAGCGGTGGAAACATCAGGGCGGAGCAACATAGTTTACTTTTGTTATCGGCAAATAACCGAGGCGGGGAGTTCAACGCCAGTTTTTTATGCTTTATAGACATTTCTTTTCCTAAGTTTGAGGCTGTATTTTGATTTATTTTGGGGGGGGGGGACTTCGGTCAACTAGTTCTCTTTACTTTTTTTACTTGCCCGAGTGAAAGGCTGCGACTCACTCAGGGAGCATCGAGTACTTTCTGCAGTTTTTCCCTCATTTTGTATTTATTCAGGAGGTTTAAATACTTCATTTATGCACCGATTTGTCTTAATGAGCACACACACACACACACACAGATAGACACACACACACACACACACACACACACACACACACAGAGAGACACACACACACAGATAGACACACACACACACACACACACACACACAGAGAGAGACACACACACACAGATAGACACACACACACACACACACAGAGATAGACACACACACAGAGAGATAGAGACACACACACAAAGATACAAACACACACCCGCACACGCACGCGCGCACACACACACGCACAGAAATAGACACACACACACACACAAAGATACAAACACACACACACACGCACATAAACACGCGCGCACACACACACACACACGCGCGCATACACAAACACACAGAAATAGACACACACAAAGATATAAACACACACAAAGACAGACACAGACACACACACACACACAAACGCTCGCGCGAACACACACGTTACGGTAAAATAAACATGTTTCCGTGGAGTTAATGAACATGTATGTTCAGCTGAGAAACACAAACATGTCGCTGCAGTAGTATTAGTATTAGTACTAGTATTAGTACTAGTATTAGTACTAGTACTAGTAGTATTTGTACTAGTATCAGTAGACCAACAGTAACGACGGTTCAGGTTCAAACATCACACACGGATTTAACAGATAACGTTAAAACACGACAAAATGTCTGCGAGGAGACGTTGAAGAGACTCACATTACATCCGGGATGAAACACGTCAGATTACCAACATGTTCGTAACGTTTTGGAGGATTTATTCCGGTTGTTTGTGTTTACGTTTGATTATCCGTCGAGTTTTAAATTTCCCTCTTTCAAAACAAAAGGACCTCATTTCCGCTTTTTCTTCTTTGTGGATTTCTTTTACGGCAGACTAGGCCAAGCACCCACGAACAGCGCTGAGCCGCCCCGCTGGTTTCCTCCAGTGGCCACTCGCGGTATTGCAACAGAAAATTCCCCAATTTATAAGGAGAAAATGAATAATCTGAGAGAAAGTTTTCATACAAATAGCAAAAATAATAATATTTGAGACTAAAATTGTTTTTAAATATAAATTAGAAATTTTTTAAATTATTTCTGAAAAAAAAATCCCTCTCAAAATACTTTTTTATTCTCTAAAATGTATATTTTTCCTTTCAGTGTGAAGAAATGTTCTCAAAACGTTTTTCTTCTCGCTCTCAAAACCTGAAGTCTAAAAAGTCCTAAAAGCTCTCGATTCAATTTCTTGCTCTGGTTTTGGGCGGGGCCACGTTCCTATTGGCCAGTTGGGGTGGGACTACGTTCCTATTGGCCAGTTGGGGCGGGGCCACGTTCCTATTGGCCAGTCGGGTGAGCACCGTCTTGTCTTGGGAGTCCATCTGAATCATTACACCATTGTCACCGCCATAGATGCTAGCGTTAGCATTAGCTAACTACCAGCCAGCCCTCTTCTAAATAAATACCTTTTAATTAACTTATTAACAGTCAAGCTGAAACACAGGCGGTGAGCTTCAGGCTGAACAGGAAGTCACAGAAACACTCACTTCCTGTTAGGTCAGATTCCAATTCAACCCTCATGTTGTCCTCATGTTGCCCTCATGGTTATTAGGGACCACTAAGGTCTATATAAAGAGACTTCAGATACAGTATTAGGGACCACTAAGGTCTATATAAAAGACTTCAGATACAGTATTAGGGACCACTAAGGTCTATATAAAGAGACTTCAGATCCAGTATTAGGGACCACTAAGGTCTATATAAAGAGACTTCAGATACAGTATTAGGGGACCACTAAGGTCTATATAAAGAGACTTCAGATACAGTATTAGGGACCACTAAGGTCTATATAAAGAGACTTCAGATACAGTATTAGGGACCACTAAGGTCTATATAAAGAGACTTCAGATACAGTATTAGGGACCACTAAGGTCTATATAAAGAGACTTCAGATACAGTATTAGGGACCACTAAGGTCTATATAAAGAGACTTCAGATACAGTATTAGGGACCACTAAGGTCTATATAAAGAGACTTCAGATACAGTATTAGGGACCACTAAGGTCTATATAAAAGAGACTTCAGATACAGTATTAGGGACCACTAAGGTCTATATAAAGAGACTTCAGATACAGTATTAGGGACCACTAAGGTCTATATAAAGAGACTTCAGATACAGTATTAGGGACCACTAAGGTCTATATAAAGAGACTTCAGATACAGTATTAGGGACCACTAAGGTCTATATAAAGAGACTTCAGATCCAGTATTAGGGACCACTAAGGTCTATATAAAGAGACTTCAGATACAGTATTAGGGACCACTAAGGTCTATATAAAAGAGACTTCAGATACAGTATTAGGGACCACTAAGGTCTATATAAAGAGACTTCAGATACAGTATTAGGGACCACTAAGGTCTATATAAAGAGACTTCAGATACAGTATTAGGGACCACTAAGGTCTATATAAAGAGACTTCAGATACAGTATTAGGGACCACTAAGGTCTATATAAAGAGACTTCAGATCCAGTATTAGGGACCACTAAGGTCTATATAAAGAGACTTCAGATACAGTATTAGGGACCACTAAGGTCTATATAAAGAGACTTCAGATACAGTATTAGGGACCACTAAGGTCTATATAAAGAGACTTCAGATACAGTATTAGGGACCACTAAGGTCTATATAAAGAGACTTCAGATACAGTATTAGGGACCACTAAGGTCTATATAAAGAGACTTCAGATCCAGTATTAGGGACCACTAAGGTCTATATAAAGAGACTTCAGATACAGTATTAGGGACCACTAAGGTCTATATAAAAGAGACTTCAGATACAGTATTAGGGACCACTAAGGTCTATATAAAGAGACTTCAGATACAGTATTAGGGACCACTAAGGTCTATATAAAGAGACTTCAGATACAGTATTAGGGACCACTAAGGTCTATATAAAGAGACTTCAGATACAGTATTAGGGACCACTAAGGTCTATATAAAGAGACTTCAGATCCAGTATTAGGGACCACTAAGGTCTATATAAAGAGACTTCAGATACAGTATTAGGGACCACTAAGGTCTATATAAAGAGACTTCAGATACAGTATTAGGGACCACTAAGGTCTATATAAAGAGACTTTATGTGAATAAGATGTCTGAATTTCTGCTATTTACATTCCTGAAAACAAATGGAAAAATCGACATCTAGTGGATAAATATTATCAATGTTATTTATTGCACCTTTGATATAATTGTAATAATTGACTAAGCTGTAGTATACATCTATAACCAGTTTAGTCCAATATCATTAAAAACGTAATGTTCATTCTAACATATGTTGGGGCATTTTCACTCCCCCCCCCTTCATTTCTAACAGTTGGTTTGATCCTACAAAGCAGTTACTATGGAGACGAACTAACACATCACCGACAGTTTATCAACGGTAAGTTTTTAGGCGATATTTGACCTGTTTTACACACGGAGCCGTTAAATGGCGACTAATGTTAACGTTACATGAGGTTTTAATGTACTTAAAGACTCCGTAACGTCAGCCTGGTCGTATTTAGAGTCGGGTTTTACATTAAATTAGCACTCTGTAGCTAATGGCAGGAAACGACGAATAATTGATGCTAATCGACTAACGTTTCAAGGATACGAAAAATGACCAAAAACATACATTTATTGTCTAAAAATAGACACAACGATAAGAAAAATATACACATACCGACAACAAATGACCCAAAATCTCTACAAAGAGACACAAAACGACCAAAAAACATACAAAAATGACTACAAAGAGAGGTAAAATGACTAATAATCTTTGTGAATCGACAAGGAGACACAAATTACCAAAAACGTACACAAAACGAGTAAAAACGACCCTAAATGACTACAAGAGACACAAGACAGCCACAAAGAGAGAAACGCCTACAAAATATTCAAAATGACTTCAAATTACCCAAAACGCAAAAAGACACGTAGAAGAATTGATGCTAAAAGGACTACAAAGAGAGAAAAAATGACAAAAAAGACTGAAAATAGAAAAAAATCAAAAACAACCCAAATATGACCATAAAGAAAGGTGAAACTTGTAAAAATGTATTCAAAACAACTCCAGCGGACCCAGAATGACTACAGAGAGATTAAACATCTAAAAAGGATGCAACGCAACTATAAGGAGACAAAATGTCCACCAAGAGTCTACAAAAACTACAAAAGACCCAGAATGACTACAAATACAGATACATGTAGAGACAACCCTGTTTTTATTTCTGTCATTCAGGTGTTGTGCAGTCTGATATCAAAGCTTATAACATGTCTTCCTGTTGTCCTCATGTTGTCCTCATGTTGTCCTCATGTTGTCTTCCTGTTGTCCTCATGTTGTCCTCATGTTGTCTTCATGTTGTCTTCATGTTGTCCTCATGTTGCCTTCATGTTGCCCTCCTGTTGCCTTCCTGTTGCCTTCCTGTTGCCTTCCTGTTGCCCCCATGTTGTCCTCATGTTGTCCTCATGTTGCCCTCATGCTCATGTTGCCCTCATGTTGTCCTCATGTTGTTTTCATGTTGTCCCCATGTTGCCCTCATGTTGTCTTCATCTTGTCATGTTGTCTTCCTGTTGTCCTCATGTTGCCCTCATGTTGTCTTCATGCTCATGTTGCCCTCATGTTGTCCTCATGTTGTCTTCATGTTGCCCTCATGTTGTCTTCCTGTTGTCCTCATGTTGCCCTCATGTTGTCTTCATGTTGTCTTCATGTTGCCTTCCTGTTGCCCCCATGTTGCCCTCATGTTGCCCTCATGTTGTCCTCATGTTGCCCTCATGTTGCCCTCATGTTGTCTTCATGTTGCCTTCCTGTTGCCCCCATGTTGCCCTCATGTTGCCCTCATGTTGTCCTCATGTTGCCCTCATGCTCATGTTGCCCTCATGTTGTCCTCATGTTGTCTTCATGTTGTCCCCATGTTGCCCTCATGTTGTCCCCATGTTGCCCTCATGTTGTCTTCATGCTCATGTTGCCCTCATGTTGTCTTCATGTTGCCCTCATGTTGTCCTCATGTTGTCTTCATGTTGCCCTCATGTTGTCTTCCTGTTGTCTTCCTGTTGTCTTCCTGTTGTCCTCATGTTACCCCCATGTTGCCCCCATGTTGCCCTCATGTTGCCCTCATGCTCATGTTGCCCTCATGTTGTCCTCATGTTGTCCCCATGTTGCCCTCATGTTGTCTTCATGTTGTCCTCATGTTGTCTTCCTGTTGTCCTCATGTTGCCCTCATGTTGTCTTCATGTTGCCCTCATGTTGTCCTCATGTTGCCCTCATGTTGTCCTCATGTTGTCCCCATGTTGCCCTCATGTTGTCTTCATGTTGTCCTCATGTTGTCTTCATGTTGTCCTCATGTTGTCCTCATGTTGCCCTCATGTTGTCTTCATGCTCATGTTGCCCTCATGTTGTCTTCATGTTGCCCTCATGTTGCCTTCATGTTGTCCTCATGTTGTCTTCATGCTTATGTTGCCCTCATGTTGCCCTCATGCTCATGTTGCCCTCATGTTGTCCCCATGTTGCCTTCCTGTTGTCCTCATGTTGCCCTCATGTTGTCCTTATGTTGCCCTCATGTTGTCTTCATGTTGTCCTCATGTTGTCCTCATGCTTATGTTGCCCTCATGTTGTCCTCATGCTTATGTTGCCCTCATGTTGTCTTCATGCTCATGTTGCCCTCATGTTGTCCCCATGTTGCCCTCATGTTGTCTTCCTGTTGTCCTCATGTTGCCCTCATGTTGTCTTCATGCTCATGTTGCCCTCATGTTGTCTTCCTGTTGTCCTCATGTTGTCTTCCTGTTGTCCTCATGTTGTCTTCCTGTTGTCCTCATGTTGTCCTCCTGTTGTCCTCATGTTGCCCTCATGTTGCCCTCATGTTGTCTTCATGCTCATGTTGCCCTCATGTTGTCTTCCTGTTGTCCTCATGTTGTCTTCCTGTTGTCCTCCTGTTGTCCTCCTGTTGTCCTCATG
>JABXJD010000154.1:450000-455000 GCA_013375575.1 Percina caprodes | reverse complement strand
TCTCTGCCTCTCTCTGTGCCTCTGCGTCTCTGTCTCTGTGTCTCTGTCTGTTTCTGCGTCTCTGTGTCTCTGTGTATCTGTCTCTCTGTGCCTCTGACTCTGCGTCTGTGTCTATGTCTCTCTGCCTCTCTGTCTGTCTCCGTCTCTCTGCCTCTGTATCTGTCTCTCTGTCTATGTCTCTCTGTGTCTCTGTCTCTCTGTGTCTCTGACTCTCTGTGTCTCTCTGTGGACAGAAAGCAGCGCTGACGCTGAAGACCAAAGACGAGCTGAAGGAGAAGCAGCTGCAGAGCCAGGAGGCCGAGCAGCTGTGCAGCGCCGAGACGCAGCAGCTGTCTCTCCTGCTCCACCGAACGCAGGACCTGGTGGCGAAAACGGACGCAGATATGAGGAAGGTGAAGACGCTGCAGGTCAGTGAGACGTCACGTCGCACAACACACACCAACACACACAACACACACCAACACACACCAACATAACAAACATAACAAACCGCCTCTTTCTCCGGAAACACGTTCAACTCCGGTGCAGGAGAGACGGCGTGCAGCGGACGCAGAATAACAGTAAAACAGCCTTTAACGTTACGCTGATCCGAGCCTCCGCCTCGTCTCCCAGGACACCGTCATCAGTCTGCGGGACACGCTGAGCTCCAGTCAGACGGAGAACTCGTCGGTGGAAACCGATCTGTCGGCCGCCAGGAACCAGGTGAACAGGAAGACTCACGAGCTGCGCGACCAGCTGAGTCAGGCGCACGCCACCGCCAGGAAACAGCTGACCCAGCTCACCGTGCAGAGCGCCGCCGCCGCCAAGAAGCTGCAGGCGCTCATCGCCAAGGTGACTTCCTGTTTGTCTGTGTGTGTCTGTGATTGTGTTTCTGTCTGTGTGTCTCTGAGCCTGTGTTTGTTTGTGTCTGTGCACATGTGTGTGTAGGTTTCACTTCCTGTTTGTCCACAGCTGCGTCCTCCCTGTCAGAGTTCACTTCCTGTTTGTCTACAGCTGTTTGTCCTCTGTGTCCTCTCTCCTCTGTCCTCTCTGTCCTCCGTGTCCTCCCTGTCCTCATCCCTCCGTCCCCCGTGCTGACCCAGGGTCAGAAGGTGTTACGAGTGGCTGAGACGTGTCGTAAGCTGCAGAGCGAGCAGAGGGAAACGTTGTCGTCATTCTTCTCGTTGGAGGAGCTCCAGAGACCCGAGACGGAGACGGAGGAACCAGTGAAGGTAGGAGGGGGGGGTCACCAGGGCTCATGATGTCATCACAGTACTAACATCCCGATACGGTCTGTGTGTTTGTCTCTCTATATGTGTGTGTGTGTGTGTGTCTGTCTCTCTATATCTGTGTGTGTGTCTCTATATCTCTGTGTGTGTGTGTGTGTCTCTATATCTGTGTGTGTGTGTGTGTGTGTGTGTGTGTAGATGTGGGAGCTGCAGCACGTGACGCGGAGCATCAACGTGGCCGTGCTGCAGCGAGCGGCTCTGAGGAAGCAGCGAGAGGATCTGATCCTCGAGAACCAGCAGCTGAGGGAGCTGCTGCGTGAGCACCTGGACGCCATGACGCTCAGCACCACCCCCACCACCACCAGCCCCCGCCGCCACGCTCTGCTGGCCGTGTGCCAGGCGCCGACCACCGCCGTCCTGCCCGCCGCCGACAGGCGGCACACCGTCATCGAGGCCGCGCACGCCGTCAAACACGCGCTGTGACGTCATTCATACGTCAAAGCTTCAAAAAGGATTTTCATCAAAATAGTTTTTTCTTTTGTGAAATATTAAAAATAAACTGTGATGTCATACTTCAGTTCCCTTTTTATATTTTAAATTATATTATAAATATATTATATATTATATAACTGTTCAGGCAACATAGACACTGATGGGGGAGACAGTATGTAATTCATGGCTCAATTTAAACGAGACCAGAACTTTCTGGACGGGGTCTTTAACCAGAACCAGAACTTTCTATCAGAACGTAACAAACGTTAAAAAGTAACAAATGTTGGAAAAAAGCCATAAAAACGCTGAAAATATTGACAAAAAATTCATAAAAATATAAAACAAATAAATGTAAAAAAGTGACAACACAATAATTTTTTAAGTGAGGAAAAAAACATTAAAAACTTCATAAAAACTTCATAAAAACATAATATAAAAATAATAAATTGGAAAAAGTGACAAAAAGCCAAAAGGTGACAAAAAATTAAATAAAAAAAGAAAGTGAGAAATAAATTGGGGAAAAAACACGTTAAAAAAATTGAGAAAAACAAAAAAACAACAACAATCTTATTCCAATTATTTCCAAATTGTTTGGAAAGAAGGCGACAAAAAATAGGAATAAAATCAACAGGTGGTGTAGTGTAGAATAAAAACAGGTGGTGTAGTGTAGAAGAAGGTGTAGAATAAAAACAGGTGGTGTAGTGTAGAATAAAACAGGTGGTGTAGTGTAGAAGGATGTAGAATAAAACAGGTGGTGTAGTGTAGAATAAAACAGGTGGTGTAGTGTAGAATAAAACAGGTGGTGTAGTGTAGAATAAAACAGGTGGTGTAGTGTAGAATAAAACAGGTGGTGTAGTGTAGAAGAAGAAGGCGGAGAAGGCGAGCGGCGGCTGCTGTACAGGAACGCCATTTAATATTATTATAGACATTTTATATACATTTCAACAGTTTCTATGTGGAACAATCTTTAAAATCTGCTGTTTATCGTCTGGAAAAAACAAAAAAACAACAAAAAATTACAAAACTCAAACTGATCAGAAGTGTTTTCTCCATTTTTCTGGAAGACTAGAAAAAATACTTTAATCGTTTTAATCATGCAGTTACACAAACCCAACGAGGCTTCAGTTAACAGGAAAGATTTCTGACCAATCAGGAGACGCCGACTCATCCCTTCAGTTTAAAAAACTACTTTAAATTAAAAAATCTGACTCCTGGGGGATGTTCAGCCAATCAGGTGGCAGCTTTTGTTTTGAATGAGGCGTCTGATTGGACCGTTTCTCCTTAAAACTCCAACTTTGTTCCTTAAAAGGTCAGAACGAGACTTTAAAAAAAACATAAATAACTTTATTAACTCGTTTGTTGACGATGTGAAGAGGAAACCGTGAAGTGAAGAAGAGGAGGAGGAAGAGGAGGGAGGAGGAGGAGCAGGAGGAAGAAGAGGAGGGAGAGGAGGGAGAAGAAGGAAGGGAGGAGGAGCAGGAGGAAGAGGAGGGAGGAGGAGGAGCAGGAGGAAGAAGAGGAGGGAGGAGAAGGAAGGGAGGAGGAGCAGGAGGAAGAGGAGCAGGAGGAAGAGGAGGAGGAGGAAGAAGAGGAAGAGGAGGTAGAGGAGGAAGAAGAGGAAGAGGAGGGAGAGGAGGAACGTCTCCTATCCTTCCTCCGTCTCCTTTCCTTCCTCCGTCTCCTTTCCTTCCTCCGTCTCCTTTCCTTCCTCCGTCTCCTTTCCTTCCTCCGTCTCCTTTCCTTCCTCCGTCTCCTATCCTTCCTCCGTCTCCTATCCTTCCTCCGTCTCCTTTCCTTCCTCCGTCTCCTTTCCTTCCTCCGTCTCCTTTCCTTCCTCCGTCTCCTTTCCTTCCTCCGTCTCCTTTCCTTCCCCGCTGAGACTCCGTGTGATGACTGGACGGGTGAGCGAGTACCCAGAATCCTTTGCGGTGCCGTTAACGAGACGTTTCCCACGTTTATAAAAACGATTAAAAAACTAGATTATTTTACACAAACAGAAAACCGTCGCTACGGCAACGCTGCACGCTGCCGGGCTCTGATTGGCCCGCTCGGTCGGGGGACGGAGAGATGACTGAGACGCATCAACCAATCCTCTGTTGGGGACAGCCGTCCAATCAGCTCGCACCTCGCCAGAGACGCAGACAGGAAGTCTGACGCAGTTTCAACACAAGTTGAAGTTTTTATCTTCTTAAAAACACGAAAAAAGAAAAATTTTACGGTCTAAAATATTTTAAAATACTTTAAAATATTTTAAAATACTTTAAAATATTTTAAAATAGTACGGATTGATTCTCCTCGTTTTCATTCAGTAAATAAAGGATGCACCGAGTCCAGGGGTTGGCTGAATACTGGGCCCTGACGCTGGTCGCCGTGGCGACGCAGCCGTCATCGTTGGTTACGGGAAGGTGTTGACGTAGGCGGTGCGTTCAGTGGGAGTCGTGAGTAACGTCGCTGTCTGACATCTCGCCACTTAAATAGTCAGAGAGAACATCTGGTTGATTTTCAAAATAAAATACCCCGTGCTCACGGCGGATCATTTCTCCCTAACTCCACCTTGAACTCACCACAGAGCTGTCCCCCCTCTGCTCCTCTGGATGGAGACTAGCTGCTGCTGGTTTCTGGTTCTAGTCTACGAGATCCCGGGGATCTCGGGGGATCTCAGGGGGATCTCGAGACTTCAGCCTTCATTCACGGCCGCAGCCGTTCCAACAGATCTGGACCTGGTGGTGTTGACGGAGCGACTCTAAAGGAGGACGCTCGAGTCGGGCCGTGTGTTCAACCTGCAACGCTGATTTGTCCCGTGGTGGCGGGGACCCTAAACGCTACACAACGTCGCCGTGGTTACAACATCAGGTATGAAACATCTGAAATAAAACCAGTTGTGCATGAAGGCATCTCCAGACAACAGCAACATGAGGTCCGGTTAGGGAGGACGGGCCCAGCCCAGGACGCTGGGTGCCTCGATGCAGTTACCGTGGTAACGGACTAAGGATGGGAGGAGGATTCGGTTTTCGGGTTGGGACTGAGAACACTTCCTCCAGCTGGAATAAAAACAACGTACCAAAGTCTCATAACATGGGCCCTTTAAAGTCCAGGGGACGGGGTACTCTGCCTAACCCCAGAAACCTGGATCCGGTGCATCTCTTTCTAGTTCCCCTCCAGGCTGCGGTACCGGTTACCGTTGTTTTACCGGCCGCTTATTTCAGAAAGAAATCGACCGAATGGCAGCGATCGGTGACGTAACGGTGCGTTCAGGGGCTGTAGTACGTATGGCTGCTGCGAGGGCTCGTGTTCAGCAAA
>JABXJD010000154.1:437500-445000 GCA_013375575.1 Percina caprodes | reverse complement strand
GTCCGTGTGTGTCCGTCCGTGTGTGGCTGTGTGTCCGTCCGTGTGTGTGTGTCCCTGTGTCCCTGTGTCCGTCCGTGTGTGTGTGTGTGTGTGTGTGTGTGTGTGTGTGTGTGTGTGTGTACACATGTGGCTGTGTGTCCGTGTGAGTCCCTGTGTCCCTGTGTCTGTGTGTGTCTGTGTCCCTGTCCGTGTGTCCGTGTGCGTGTGCGTGTCCGTGCCCGTCCGTCCGTGTGTGGCTGTGTGTGTGTCTGTGTCCATGTGGCTGTGTGTGTGTCTGTGTGTGTGTGTTCATGTGGCTGTGTGTGTGTCATGTTCATGTGGCCGTGTGTGTGTCCGTGTGAGAGTGTGTGTGAGAGTGTGTGTGTGTGTGAGAGTGTGTGTGTGTCCGTGTGAGAGTGTGTGTGAGAGTGTGTGTGAGAGTGTGTGTGTGTGTGAGAGTGTGTGTGTGTCCGTGTGAGAGTGTGTGTGTGTGTGTGAGAGTGTGTGTGTGTCCGTGTGAGAGTGTGTGTGTGTGTGAGTGTGTGTGTGTCCGTGTGAGAGTGTGTGTGTACCGTATGTATCGTAGGGGTCCACATTAGAGCTGGGGATGTTCCACCACTGGATGGTGGAGTCGATGCCGCCGCTGAAACACTGTTCCCCGCTGGACGTCATCGTCAAGGACAACACGGGACCCCTGGAGACAGACAGACAGACATCAGAGGTTCTTAATGTTGACCAGAGACGTCCTGTTGGACTACAGTGTGTCTCTCTCTGTCTGAATCAGACGTCCATCTCACGTCTCCAGCCTGTGCAAAACGCTGCTGCGTCGCATTCGTTCAAATACGCCGCACTTCTGCTGCACAAATTGCCGATTCCCGCGTAAAATAACGCGGGGCGGGGCTTGTATGTTTCATAATCGCCGTCAGTCACAAACATCTCAGCAGGACGTTGTGAATGTCTTGTGTTGACTTAACACAAGAGCAGCCATTTCCCCCCGTTGCCACGGCAACGTTATGAAGCGACGTAATTACGCAACAAGACAAAGTCTCTTTTTCATCAAACTAGTTTTAGCAAGTTCTCTCCCCCCCCTCTCTCTCTCTCCTCCTCACTGGAACATCGTTAGCAACATTTCAAAATGACTACATAAAACATTAAAGAGCAGTGTGTGTGTGTGAGAGAGAGAGTGTGTGTGTGTGTGAGTGAGAGAGTGTGTGTGTGATACGTACACATGGGCTCTGAATGTATAGACGGGCTCCACATCAAAAGAGGCACTTCTGTAAAACAAAAAGACAGTTATTGAACACTCCTCCTCCTCCTATACAGTATTAGGGACCACTAAGGTCTATATAAAGAGACTTCAGATACAGTATTAGGGACCACTAAGGTCTATATAAAGAGACTTCAGATACAGTATTAGGGACCACTAAGGTCTATATAAAGAGACTTCAGATACAGTATTAGGGACCACTAAGGTCTATATAAAGAGACTTCAGATACAGTATTAGGGACCACTAAGGTCTATATAAAGAGACTTCAGATACAGTATTAGGGACCACTAAGGTCTATATAAAGAGACTTCAGATACAGTATTAGGGACCACTAAGGTCTATATAAAGAGACTTCAGATACAGTATTAGGGACCACTAAGGTCTATATAAAGAGACTTCAGATACAGTATTAGGGACCACTAAGGTCTATATAAAGAGACTTCAGATACAGTATTAGGGACCACTAAGGTCTATATAAAGAGACTTCAGATACAGTATTAGGGACCACTAAGGTCTATATAAAGAGACTTCAGATACAGTATTAGGGACCACTAAGGTCTATATAAAGAGACTTCAGATACAGTATTAGGGACCACTAAGGTCTATATAAAGAGACTTCAGATACAGTATTAGGGACCACTAAGGTCTATATAAAGAGACTTCAGATACAGTATTAGGGACCACTAAGGTCTATATAAAGAGACTTCAGATACAGTATTAGGGACCACTAAGGTCTATATAAAGAGACTTCAGATACAGTATTAGGGACCACTAAGGTCTATATAAAGAGACTTCAGATACAGTATTAGGGACCACTAAGGTCTATATAAAGAGACTTCAGATACAGTATTAGGGACCACTAAGGTCTATATAAAGAGACTTCAGATACAGTATTAGGGACCACTAAGGTCTATATAAAGAGACTTCAGATACAGTGTTAGGGACCACTAAGGTCTATATAAAGAGACTTCAGATACAGTATTAGGGACCACTAAGGTCTATATAAAGAGACTTCAGATACAGTATTAGGGACCACTAAGGTCTATATAAAGAGACTTCAGATACAGTATTAGGGACCACTAAGGTCTATATAAAGAGACTTCAGATACAGTATTAGGGACCACTAAGGTCTATATAAAGAGACTTCAGATACAGTATTAGGGACCACTAAGGTCTATATAAAGAGACTTCAGATACAGTATTAGGGACCACTAAGGTCTATATAAAGAGACTTCAGATACAGTATTAGGGACCACTAAGGTCTATATAAAGAGACTTCAGATACAGTATTAGGGACCACTAAGGTCTATATAAAGAGACTTCAGATACAGTATTAGGGACCACTAAGGTCTATATAAAGAGACTTCAGATACAGTATTAGGGACCACTAAGGTCTATATAAAGAGACTTCAGATACAGTATTAGGGACCACTAAGGTCTATATAAAGAGACTTCAGATACAGTATTAGGGACCACTAAGGTCTATATAAAGAGACTTCAGATACAGTATTAGGGACCACTAAGGTCTATATAAAGAGACTTCAGATACAGTATTAGGGACCACTAAGGTCTATATAAAGAGACTTCAGATACAGTATTAGGGACCACTAAGGTCTATATAAAGAGACTTCAGATACAGTATTAGGGACCACTAAGGTCTATATAAAGAGACTTCAGATACAGTATTAGGGACCACTGAGGTCTATATAAAGAGACTTCAGATACAGTATTAGGGACCACTAAGGTCTATATAAAAGAGACTTCAGATACAGTATTAGGGACCACTAAGGTCTATATAAAGAGACTTCAGATACAGTATTAGGGACCACTAAGGTCTATATAAAGAGACTTCAGATACAGTATTAGGGACCACTAAGGTCTATATAAAGAGACTTCAGATACAGTATTAGGGACCACTAAGGTCTATATAAAGAGACTTCAGATACAGTATTAGGGACCACTAAGGTCTATATAAAGAGACTTCAGATCCAGTATTAGGGGACCACTAAGGTCTATATAAAGAGACTTCAGATACAGTATTAGGGACCACTAAGGTCTATATAAAGAGACTTCAGATACAGTATTAGGGACCACTAAGGTCTATATAAAGAGACTTCAGATACAGTATTAGGGACCACTAAGGTCTATATAAAGAGACTTCAGATACAGTATTAGGGACCACTAAGGTCTATATAAAGAGACTTCAGATACAGTATTAGGGACCACTAAGGTCTATATAAAGAGACTTCAGATACAGTATTAGGGACCACTAAGGTCTATATAAAGAGACTTCAGATACAGTATTAGGGACCACTAAGGTCTATATAAAGAGACTTCAGATACAGTATTAGGGACCACTAAGGTCTATATAAAGAGACTTCAGATACAGTATTAGGGACCACTAAGGTCTATATAAAGAGACTTCAGATACAGTATTAGGGACCACTAAGGTCTATATAAAGAGACTTCAGATACAGTATTAGGGACCACTAAGGTCTATATAAAGAGACTTCAGATACAGTATTAGGGACCACTAAGGTCTATATAAAGAGACTTCAGATACAGTATTAGGGACCACTAAGGTCTATATAAAGAGACTTCAGATACAGTATTAGGGACCACTAAGGTCTATATAAAAGAGACTTCAGATACAGTATTAGGGACCACTAAGGTCTATATAAAAGAGACTTCAGATACAGTATTAGGGACCACTAAGGTCTATATAAAGAGACTTCAGATACAGTATTAGGGACCACTAAGGTCTATATAAAGAGACTTCAGATACAGTATTAGGGACCACTAAGGTCTATATAAAGAGACTTCAGATACAGTATTAGGGACCACTAAGGTCTATATAAAGAGACTTCAGATACAGTATTAGGGACCACTAAGGTCTATATAAAGAGACTTCAGATACAGTATTAGGGACCACTAAGGTCTATATAAAGAGACTTCAGATACAGTATTAGGGACCACTAAGGTCTATATAAAGAGACTTCAGATACAGTATTAGGGACCACTAAGGTCTATATAAAGAGACTTCAGATACAGTATTAGGGACCACTAAGGTCTATATAAAGAGACTTCAGATACAGTATTAGGGACCACTAAGGTCTATATAAAGAGACTTCAGATACAGTATTAGGGACCACTAAGGTCTATATAAAGAGACTTCAGATACAGTATTAGGGGACCACTAAGGTCTATATAAAAGAGACTTCAGATACAGTATTAGGGACCACTAAGGTCTATATAAAGAGACTTCAGATACAGTATTAGGGACCACTAAGGTCTATATAAAGAGACTTCAGATACAGTATTAGGGACCACTAAGGTCTATATAAAGAGACTTCAGATACAGTATTAGGGACCACTAAGGTCTATATAAAGAGACTTCAGATACAGTATTAGGGACCACTAAGGTCTATATAAAGAGACTTCAGATACAGTATTAGGGACCACTAAGGTCTATATAAAGAGACTTCAGATACAGTATTAGGGACCACTAAGGTCTATATAAAGAGACTTCAGATACAGTATTAGGGACCACTAAGGTCTATATAAAGAGACTTCAGATACAGTATTAGGGACCACTAAGGTCTATATAAAGAGACTTCAGATACAGTATTAGGGACCACTAAGGTCTATATAAAGAGACTTCAGATACAGTATTAGGGACCACTAAGGTCTATATAAAGAGACTTCAGATACAGTATTAGGGACCACTAAGGTCTATATAAAGAGACTTCAGATACAGTATTAGGGACAACTAAGGTCTATATAAAGAGACTTCAGATACAGTATTAGGGACCACTAAGGTCTATATAAAGAGACTTCAGATACAGTATTAGGGACCACTAAGGTCTATATAAAGAGACTTCAGATACAGTATTAGGGACCACTAAGGTCTATATAAAGAGACTTCAGATACAGTATTAGGGACCACTAAGGTCTATATAAAGAGACTTCAGATACAGAATTAGGGACCACTAAGGTCTATATAAAGAGACTTCAGATACAGTATTAGGGACCACTAAGGTCTATATAAAGAGACTTCAGATACAGTATTAGGGACCACTAAGGTCTATATAAAGAGACTTCAGATACAGTATTAGGGACCACTAAGGTCTATATAAAGAGACTTCAGATACAGTATTAGGGACCACTAAGGTCTATATAAAGAGACTTCAGATACAGTATTAGGGACCACTAAGGTCTATATAAAGAGACTTCAGATACAGTATTAGGGACCACTAAGGTCTATATAAAGAGACTTCAGATACAGTATTAGGGGACCACTAAGGTCTATATAAAGAGACTTCAGATACAGTATTAGGGACCACTAAGGTCTATATAAAGAGACTTCAGATACAGTATTAGGGACCACTAAGGTCTATATAAAGAGACTTCAGATACAGTATTAGGGGACCACTAAGGTCTATATAAAGAGACTTCAGATACAGTATTAGGGACCACTAAGGTCTATATAAAGAGACTTCAGATCCAGTATTAGGGACCACTAAGGTCTATATAAAGAGACTTCAGATACAGTATTAGGGACCACTAAGGTCTATATAAAGAGACTTCAGATACAGTATTAGGGACCACTAAGGTCTATATAAAGAGACTTCAGATACAGTATTAGGGGACCTCTAAGGTCTATATAAAGAGACTTCAGATACAGTATTAGGGACCTAGATCTATATAAAAGAGACTATTATTATTATTATTATTATTATTATTATTATAATAATGTAGAGGTACTTTTTGGCAGGGACGGTCTTGGTGAGGTTCCACAGTTTGAGGGTGTGGTCCTCGGACACGGTGACCAGACAGGGCTCCACGGGGTGGAAGGCCAGCGCTCGGACGCCGTCAAAGTGGCTCCTCAACGTGTACTTGGGGTTCCACGTCTTCCTGAACGAAGACTCCTTATTGGACGGCAGCTGAGGGTCAGGAACACAGATTGGAATGAATGACATGCGTGAGGGGGTGTGTCCTTTAACCGGCGCCGGGTGGAGGCTCGGTCTTACGTCGTAGCTGTAGTCGGTTTCATCATTGGTGACGGTGAGGTCGGCGAGGTCGCCCAGGCCGAGCACGCTCTCCAACACGTCGTCTGAGCCGCCCAACAGGAAGGACTTCCCCCCCCCAGGAGCAAACGGGAGAGGCTCCGCTGCAGAGACACACACACACACACACACATATTAGGACTTAAAACGTAACCTTATTTTCTTTCTCCGGATGTTACATAGTTAAAATGTTCGTGATATAAGGAGATGTAATGGTGAACAGTAATAATGAATACGTAGTAGCAGGTGCATGCTGGGACAGCAGGCTGATGGTAGCGGATGCTAACTGAGAGGGGGTATCGCAGTGGTAGTACTGTATCGATACACAGCCGCCAAGTATGGATCTGTTATTATATATATTATATATGTGGTGGTCAGTTTGTCTCATTCTGCAGCGATAACATTGAAGATGAACAAACAGAGAAAAGTTTCTTTTTAGATGAAACGTGTTGATAAGTTTCCTTTTGGGGAAAAATAAGAAAATTTGGAAAAAATACAAGTTGGAGAAAAGGTTATAAATTACAATATATACCAGAATATTGCAATATGTTTAAAAACGCATTCATTTTGTATCGTGGTGTAAGTATTGTGATGATATCGTATCGGGAGGCGTCTGGTGACCCCCTCCATTTGTTTCTGTGCTTGACTTCCTGTCCCCCCTATCTGCCGTGTGCTGAGTTGCCGTGGAGCTCTCCGGCGTCCGGCCAATAGAAACCGTGCGTCTGTGAGAATACACACGTTGACTTTAATGGAAACCTGATGGTTCCGCATCCTGTGGAAATTGGGGGTCAAGGGTCTCTTGTTTTGGTCCGATTGAACCTGGACTAGTCAACGCAGGTGTGAGATGTCCCCCCGTGTCTCTCACCCCACTCCGTCCCGTCTCCGGAGCTCCGAGCCTCGCCGGCTCCCTCTCCGTCCTCCGCCGTCACCAGGAAGTCAAACTCCTTCAGAGCCTCCTCCGTGTCGGCGTCGTCCTCCGACGCCAAGCCCTCGTTCCCCACCTGCAGGACGGAGGACACACGTCAAGGACACGGCAAGGAAAGGACTGGACTAAATAACAAATTAAAGGAATGGATGTTGATGATAATCACAGACTGGAATATGTCAACTTTTACTCTCAATACTATTTCAAAACACTTCAATTTGGTTTCAAATGCTATAAAATTGAATAAGACGCCCCAAAATTA
>JABXJD010000154.1:410000-430000 GCA_013375575.1 Percina caprodes | reverse complement strand
CCACTACGCTCCATCACCCTACCACAGGAGGTCTTAGTCTACCACTACGCTCCATCACCCTACCACAGGAGGTCTTAGTCTACCACTACGCTCCATCACCCTACCACAGGAGGTCTTAGTCTACCACTACGCTCCATCACCCTACCACAGGAGGTCTTAGTCTACCACTACGCTCCATCACCCTACCACAGGAGGTCTTAGTCTACCACTACGCTCCATCACCCTACCACAGGAGGTCTTAGTCTACCACTACGCTCCATCACCCTACCAGTCAGACTACCATGAAGAATGTGACCCAGTTCCCTCATTATTCAACTGAGCCAACTATGAATGCAGCACGAGACTGGCGAGGCTGGTACAGACTGTTGTTGGAGTCCTCTCCAGTGAAACAGACACACTTTACACCCTTTAGCTGTCAGCATTTTAACCCCGTTTAATCAAGCTGCTAATGTTAGCCTAACATTAGCTGCCTCCAAGTGTAGTGTTTAATAGCGTTAATGTGCGGTGATGTTTCAGTTGCCTCTACCGTCTGTTTCTTAGCATCAGAGAGCGGCGCAGAAGGCGTTTCAGGGGCACCAAAATCCACATTGCTATTCCATCTCACAGATAACGCTCGTTAAGGTATTAGCATTCACATTGATCTAACATTGGGTTGTGTCCGGATCACCAAATATGTTTTACTGTGAAGAAGACTGCGAAAGTAGGTTTTTGAATCTCCCGTTTATGGGAAATTGTGAACAAATAAAAACTCTTTGGATCTACACGGTTCACGTTGATGCCATTTTCACATTCAAAACGGATATTTTTGCCAAAAAGCGACTAGTTTGCGGATATGTATAAAACTAACTTTCTGTCATATTTGCTGAAACTGACCCTGTGTTCCACTAGAACTACATGAAGCAGGTCTGCTCCTCTAGCGCCACCTACAGCCTGTGGTGCTCCCCGATCAGATGCAACACACACACACACACACACACACACACACACACACACACACACACACACACACACACACACACACACACACACACACACACACACACACACACACACACACACACACACACACACACACACACACACACACACACACACACACACACACACACACACACACACACACACACACACACACACGGCTGTAGGTGGCGCCAGAGGAGCAGACCTGCTTCATGTAGTTCTAGTGGAACATAGAGCCGAGGTCCCGCCCTTCTACCTCCAGCCCATGGGACCTTAATTTCATAGAAAGGGGAGAGACTAATTATTGTTGATCCCGTTTGTATTGAGCCATGGATTATAGAATATGGTTTTCATCTTAAAGATCATTTTTGGACTGAAGTCTCCGTTTATTGTTTAACTGTTGAAGTATAAAATGCGTCATTAGAAAGACTTCACACCTCAGTGTTGCATGGATGACGCCTCGCTGAAGCTACGTCCGTGTATCGTACCGTTACGAGCAGCGGCTCTCGCTCGTTCTCCTGCTTCTCTGCTGAGAACATCACATCAGGGAAGGTAACGTTACAGGGGCCCTGGAACAGGGCTACGCTAGCCAGCTAGCCAGTAGTGTATCAGTCTAGTAACGTAATGGAGATCAGACGAGAGATGTAGTCCACAGAGATGTAGTCCAGAGAGATGTAGTCCACAGAGATGTAGTCCAGAGAGATGTTGTCCAGAGAGATGTTGTCCAGAGAGATGTTGTCCAGAGAGATGTAGTTGTAGTTCAGAGATGTAGTCCAGAGAGATGTAGCTCACAAAGAGATGTAGATGTAGTCCACGGAGATGTAGATGTAGTCCACAGAGAGAGAGAGAGATGTAGTCCACAGAGATGTAGATGTAGTTGTAGTCCACAGAGAGATGTGGTCCACAGAGAGATGTAGTTCAGAGATGTAGTCCACAGAGAGACGTAGTTCAGAGATGTAGTCCACAGAGAGAGATGTAGTCCACAGAGAGAGATGTAGTCCACAGAGAGAGAGAGAGAGAGAGAGATGTAGTCCACAGAGAGACGTAGTTCAGAGATGTAGTCCACAGAGAGAGAGAGAGAGAGATGTGGTCCACAGAGAGATGTAGTTTAGGGATGTAGTCCACAGAGAGAGAGATGTAGTCCACAGAGAGACGAAGTTTAGGGATGTAGTCCACAGAGAGAGAGAGAGAGAGAGAGAGAGAGAGATGTGGTCCACAGAGAGATGTAGTTCAGAGATGTAGTCCACAGAGAGACGTAGTTCAGAGATGTAGTCCACAGAGAGAGAGATGTAGTCCACAGAGAGACGAAGTTTAGAGATGTAGTCCACAGAGAGAGAGAGATGTAGTCCACAGAGAGATGTAGTTCACTTGGCTTCACTAAGCGTTACTATGACCTCCACCTAACAGACTTTCTTTGGTTGAAAAACGATCTTTTAAGTAGACCAACATGTGTAATCCATGGCTCAATTCCAACAGGATCAAAAATTATTTGCCTCTCCCCGTTCTTATTTTTACTTATAAAAAAGGACCATGAGGTCTACAGGAGGGGGCGGGACTTTGGCTCTTTATTCTCCCTTGTGGGGGGAGGGGCTTAGGAGACGTTTTGGTCTTGAGTCCTGGATCTTCACAACCCTACCTGCAGCACCTTTAATGATGTCTGGTGGTGATGATCACCAGCAGATGGGTGGTGAACGTGACCCAACGCAGACGCACCTGAACGCAACACCGCAGACTCAGATCATTAAAATCAATGAAACCATAACGGACATGTTGAGTATGACTGACAGTTTTTCTTACCTTTCCTGTTTTAAAGCGTATTCTAACATTTTTATTCTTCTAACCAGGTCGTTCTTCAGGTTCTCCTGACCTTTCCTCTCGCCCTGCAGGAACGCTATCCTCGCCTGCAGACACAGAGAGAGAGACACACACACACACACACACAGAGAGAGAGAGACACACACACACACACACACACACGGTTAATTAATGTCGTCATCAAACCAACTGATTATCAGAAGTCAAAGGTGAACTCATGAGCCAGCTGTGTGTGAACCTGGAGGAGGCAGTCTGGGTCAGTATCAAGTCATGTGGTCTACTGAGGGTTTACTGTGGAGTCACGGTCTCTCAGTGACCTCCATGTCAGACGCTGAGTCATGTTGAAAGGTGGAGAACAGGAAGCATGAGCGGGTCACATGTCATGTGACGACAGACCAACAGCCTACATGTGTGGAGCCTAATTATTTCATGTATATCTTATCAGATCATGTGTAAATATACAAAAACATGTTTTTTCCTTTTGGCTCTTTAATCAAGTCGTAGAGAGAATTGCGATGCATCTTATGCTGTTGCCCCCATGTTGCCCCCCCCCGACAAAGACAATCAAGTGTCCTAAAACAGAAAGAGACAACATGTCAACATATCTCCACGAGGCACAGCAACGGCCAGCTGTCTCCAGGAAGCAGAGCCCGAGTTCATATGAGGAAACAAGTCAAGTCTGTCTCGCTCTCTCTTACTGCTCTCTCTCTCTCTGTCTGCCTGTCTCTCTGTGTGTGTCTCTCTCTCTCACTCTGTGTGTCTCTCTCTCCCCAACTGTCTGTCTCTCTCCAACTGTCTCTAACTGTCTCTCTATCAAATTGTCTCTCTCTCGGTGTCTCTCTCCCCATCCGTTTGTCTCTCTCTGTATCTGTCCATCTGTCTGTCTCCCCATCTGTCTGTATCTGTCTGTCTCTCTCTCTGTATATTTGTCTGTCTCTCTCTCCGTATCTGTCCATCTGTCTCTCTCTCCGTATCTGTCTTTCTCTCCGTATCTGTCCGTCTCTCTGTTTCACTCTCCGTTTGTCTCTCTGTCTGTCACTCATCTGTCTCTCTCAGTCTGTCTGTCTCTCTCTGTTTGTCTGTCGGTCTCTGTCTGTCTCTCCTCTGTCTGTCTCTCGCCCCGTCTGTCTGCCTGCCGTCTGTCTGTCTGTCTGTCTGTCTGCCTCTCTCTCTCTCTCCCAGTCTGTCTGCCTGTCTGCCTCTCTCTCTCTCCCAGTCTGTCTGCCTGCCTGTCTCTCTCTCTCCATCTGTCTGTCTGTCTGCCTGTCTCTCTCTCTCCATCTGTCTGTCTGTCTGCCTGCCTGTCTCTCTCTCTCCATCTGTCTGTCTGCCTGCCTGTCTGTCTGTCTCTCTCCCCCCGTCTGTCTCTCTGTCCGTCCGCCTGCCTGTCTGTCTCTCTGTCCGTCCGCCTGCCTGTCTGTCTCTCTGTCCGTCCGCCTGCCTGTCTGTCTCTCTGTCCGTCCGCCTGCCTGCCTGTCTCTCTGTCCGTCCGCCTGCCTGCCTGTCTCTCTGTCCGTCCGCCTGCCTGCCTGTCTCTCTGTCCGTCCGCCTGCCTGCCTGTCTCTCTGTCCGTCTGCCTGCCTGTCTGCCTCTCCGTCCGCCTGCCTGTCTGTCTCTCTCTCCGTCTGTCTGTCTCTCCGTCCGTCTGCCTGCCTGTCTGCCTCTCTCTCTCCATCTGTGAGCAGCTGCTCCTGAAACCAAACCCTGATGAAGGCCAAGGAGGCTAAGAGCTATTTATACTCAAACACACATAGGGTGCTCTTTGCCAGGGTGCCCATGGCAACAGCAGGGACTTGGATGCAAACGGGGGGCTGGGACTTCTAGTGAAAAGTCCCCATGACGACGGGGAAACCAGAGGTCCTACCCCGGCCAAGAGAGGAGGACTACATCAGACTGCAGTAACTCAGCCAGCTCTGATTCGACGGTTCTGTGACTGACAGCCACAGACCCCCGAGATCCCTCTGACATACCATAAGACGTGTGTGTGTGTGTGTGTGTGTGTGTAAACAGATAAATGTCTGAAGCTTGTTTAGCATCGAGGACATCTGCTGATGAAAGGGAAAATTCCTCCAATAAAAACACTGTCAAACACAGCAGTGATGTCACTGTGAGTCCTCAACATTTACAGGACACACACACACACACACACACACACACACTTTTACTGCTCCTAATCTGGATGTATTATAAGCAGAGCCCGACCGATATATCGACGGATTAAATCGGCCAATATTAGGCATTGCACAAACTATCAGTACTGTTATTTATAATGGCAGAGAGAGAGAGAGAGAGAGAGAGAGAGAGGGAGAGAGAGAGAGAGAGAGAGAGAGAGAGAGGAGAGAGAGAGGAGAGAGAGAGAGAGAGAGGGGGGGAGAGCGAGAGAGAGCGAGAGAGAGAGATAATGTTATGAGTGATGGCGTTGTATAGTCTGTCCACCAGAGGACGCTCTACAGCCACCAAACGTTGCCAGGCAACACAGTCGAGTCCCTGTATGGATGCTGTATAGTTTGCTTACTATACTCATGATTTTTTGCTGTCCTGCAGTTTGTGTACAGAATTTGTACCGTGTATCCGGGTGTCTCCCCCGTCACCGTGGCGACGGCCGTCAGTCAGTCCCATGTTGAGCTAATGTTTGCTGTGTCACTGAACTTTGAGCCAAAGCCGTTACGCAGCTTTCTCATTATTAAAGACTGAATTATTTAAAGGGCCCATTTTAGGAAATAATCCCTTCTTCTGGGATTTGGTTATTTTGTGTCTCTGGAACGAACGAACACACACACAGTCTCTCACACACTGTCACACACACACACACACAGTCTCTCACACACTGTCACACACACACACACACACACACACACACACACGTCCCTGTTGTGCAGGTGTCCTCATCTAGGAGTCTCCCAGCTGATGCTGCCTCTGACTGACCAAAGCTGGAGAAGGAGTTATCAGCTGATGGATCTCACTGAGCTGCTGAGCATGTGCAGCTCCCAACAAAGATAGGAGAGAAAAGAGATGTCTCACTCTGGAGATAAAACTAGAGAGATGTCTCACTCTGGAGATAAAACTAGAGAGATGTCTCACTCTGGAGATAAAACTAGAGAGATGTCTCACTCTGGAGATAAAACTAGAGAGATGTCTCACTCTGGAGATAAAACTAGAGAGATGTCTCACTCTGGAGATAAAACTAGAGAGATGTCTCACTCTGGAGATAAAACTAGAGACGAGAGATGTCTCACTCTGGAGATAAAACTAGAGAGATGTCTCACTCTGGAGATAAAACTAGAGAGACGTCTCACTCTGGAGATAAAACTAGAGAGACGTCTCACTCTGGAGATAAAACTAGAGAGACGTCTCACTCTGGAGATAAAACTAGAGAGATGTCTCACTCTGGAGATAAAACTAGAGAGACTTTAAAGGTGTTGAAGGTAAGATTGTGAAGATCCAGGATTTAGCCTAAAAATTTGAACATCGACGGCTTCACAGTCCCTCTCCACCTGTGATGTCACTTTCACGTCACATTTGCGCGCCACCTTGGGTGCGGCTAGTATACTGGCCACTTCAGACCCAACAGTTACAGGTCAGCGGACAGTTAGTCTCGCTTTACCAGACTCTACTCCAGCGCTGAAGGCGGGTCTGGGTGCTCCACGTAGCATTCGGGGATGGGAGGAAAACCTGCTCTGGTTTATTGGCATTTCTTTAAACCAATAAGAATCGCCATGGGCGGTGCTAAACTCCACAGTTGCGAGAGAAAATTCTAGCTAGCTGTCTGGATTTACCCTGCAGAGACCTGAGGACCAGGTAACCATAGTCCTCAGAGTGGACAGATAGTCTAGCTAGCTGTCTGGGTTTACCCTGCAGAGACCTGAGGACCAGGTAACCATAGTCCTCAGATTGGACAGATAGTCTAGCTAGCTGTCTGGATTTACCCTGCAGAGATCTGAGGACCAGGTAACCATAGTCCTCAGATTGGACAGATAGTCTAGCTATCTGTCTGGATTTACCCTGCAGAGACCTGAGGACCAGGTAACCATAGTCCTCAGATTGGACAGATAGTCTAGCTATCTGTCTGGATTTACCCTGCAGAGATCTGAGGACCAGGTAACCATAGTCCTCAGAAATCAGCCCAATTTAAAATTCCACAACACGCAGAAAGCGGAAGGAAACGGAAAATACATCCGGTGGAATTTCCTAGCTAAGACCTAGCTGCAGCGGGTCAGTGGACCGCTAACGTTAGACCTAGCTGCAGCGGGTCAGAGGACCGCTAACGTTAGACCTAGCTGCAGCGGGTCAGAGGACCGCTAACGTTAGACCTAGCTGCAGCGACTCAGCGGTCCGCTAACGTTAGACCTAGCTGCAGTGGGTCAGTGGACCGCTAACGTTAGACCTAGCTGCAGTGGGTCAGTGGACCGCTAACGTTAGACCTAGCTGCAGCGGGTCAGGGGACCGCTAACGTTAGACCTAGCTGCAGCGGGTCAGAGGACCGCTAACTTTAGACCTAGCTGCAGCGGGTCAGAGGACCGCTAACGTTAGACCTAGCTTAGACCACAGAAAACAACCGTATAGGAAGTTAAGCATGGCAATTTTACACATAAAAATGTCCGCCTGCTCTGACCATTCTGCTACGTCGATTTGATTCTACCCATTCTATTTCTCTGGTGGGACACAAAGAGATCCGGTACTTTGAGGTGAACTACAGAAGTCTGGGCCGAGGCAGTAATCTGTAGACGGCAGCTGCTTATAAGTCTCTCAGCTTAGGCCTGAAGTCACGTCACGCCTCCCCGCCCGCTGCACCTGCTGAGCATGAATCAAGCGCTCCTCAGGGAGCAGGAGTGAGGTCAGAGCTCAGGGGGGGGATGATGAAGAAGAAGAAGGGGGGCTCAGTGGCCCAGATTTACCAGGATGACAGATCAGGATAGACATGGGGGAGCATCAGGGCCGTTCCTGCGAACAACTGGCGTCATTAGCACGCACACTCACACACACACGCACGCACACACACACACACACACGCACACACACACACACACACAAGCAGCATACAGAGTGTCTATGAGTAAAGTTGGGTTTCTATTATATTTCTTTTAATGTGAGATAACCACTAATACAGGTAACATTTCTGGCAGTGCAGGATTATGAGGACTCAGTACTTCATGCAGCACTAAGATCTGACACCAATTCTAGTTTTCATACTCATCCCTGTAGCTTGTATGACAGAGTTGGTAAATAATATATAATAATGGGTATTGCTATTTGTATGTATATATGTATGAATGTATGTTTGTGTGTCTCCTTTGTGTTATTTCTGGGAGTCAGTTTGTCTGTATTTGTTTGTGTGTTTGCTTTGTACCCCTCTTGTAATGTGTTGTGTGTACTTTTTAATCTGGACATTGACAAATGTAATAAGAAATAATGAATGTATATTATTAAGGGAAATGTTATTACACACAGGCCTGAACTACACACATGCTCAGGTCCTATACATGCTAATAGAGAGATGTCAGAGAGTGTGTGTGTGTGTGTGCGTGTGTGTGGGGGGGGGGTCCATGGAAAGGCGCCCTGAGCAGTTGGGGGTTCGGTGCCTTGGCTTCTCTCCAGCTACCAGTCCACCACCATGCTTTGGTCCGTACAGGGACTTGAACCAGCGACCCTCCAGTTCCCAACCCAGCTCCCTACTGACTACTTTGCACAACAATGCGAGTATTGGTATATTCTTCTTTTTAAGACCATTCTGTGGAAACTGCCTCCTTACTTATTATTAATATATTACTATATTACTTATGTTCTCTCCTGACTCCTGAAGTGACCTCCAGGACATGGTGTGTTTCTGTAGATCCCACCCCCGAGTCCCAGAGACCTGATCCTTTATGGAAAGCTCTGTGAGAGAACTGTTGTTGGGACTCGGCGCTGTATAAATAAAATGTAATTGAACGTAATCTTCGATCAAATGGGCCAATCAGCAGAGATGGCAAAAGTACTTCCCATACTCAGGTAGAAGTACAGATACTTGTGTTAAAAAATACTCTGGTAAAAGTACTGATTTAACTTCTTTACTCAAGTAAAAATAACAAAGTACAAGCTTGGAAATGTACTTAAAGTATAAAAGTAACCTTGTAAATGACTATTTGCACAATATCAAGAACTACAGACCAACAACAATAGGCTTAAATGAACTGACAACAGTAACACACACACACACACACACACAAATGTCTTGTGTTGTCCTCAAAGACATTCAGAGAGAAGAGACTAGAAAATGTTTAAACACACCGACATCACACAAGTTCACCAAGTGATTGATTATCAAAATATTTGACGATTCATTTAATATTTGACAAATGATCCTTTAATGTTTGATGCATTAATGCAGCGTCAGTAACAACAATATTAACTCGGCCTGTGTGTGTCTGTGTGACTGTGTGTGTGTGACTGTGTGTGTGTGTGAGACTGTGTGTGTGTGATTGTGTGTGTGTGTGAGACTGTGTGTGTGTGATTGTGTGACTGTGTGTGTGAGACTGTGTGTGTCTGTGTGACTGTGTGTGTGTGACTGTGTGTGTGTGTGAGACTGTGTGTGTGTGATTGTGTGACTGTGTGTGATTGTGTGACTGTGTGTGTGTGTGAGTGTGTGTGTGTGACTGTGTGTATCGGTGTGTGTGTGTGTGACTGTGTGTGTGTGAGACTGTGTGTGTGTGATTGTGTGACTGTGTGTGTGAGACTGTGTGTGATTGTGTGAATGTGTGTGTGTGTGAGTGTGTGTGTGAGACTGTGTGTGTGTGATTGTGTGACTGTGTGTGTGAGACTGTGTGTGATTGTGTGACTGTGTGTGTGTGTGAGTGTGTGTGTGTGACTGTGTGTATCGGTGTGTGTGTGTGTGTGTGACTGTGTGTGTGAGACTGTGTGTGTGTGACTGTGTGTGTATCGGTGTGTGTGTGACTGTGTGTGTATCGGTGTGTGTGACTGTGTGTGTGTGACAGTGTGTGTGTGACAGTGTGTGTGTGTGTGTGTGTGTGTGACTGTGTGTGTGTGTGTGTGTGTGTGTGAGACTGTGTGTGTGACTGTGTGTGTGTGTGTGTGACTGTGTGTGTGTGTGTGACAGTGTGTGTGTGACAGTGTGTGTGTGACAGTGTGTGTGTATCGGTGTGTGTGTGTGTGTGTGTGTGTGTGTGTGAGACTGTGTGTGTGTGTGTGTGTGACTGTGTGTGTGTGTGTGTGTGACTGTGTGTGTGTGTGACTGTGTGTGTGTGAATCGGTGTGTGTGACTGTGTGTGTGTGTGAGACTGTGTGTGTGTGTGTGTGACTGTGTGTGTGTGTGTGTGTGTTATTTCAGGCCAGTCTACTTTTAGCGTCCAGCTGGGATCAGACTGTCAGAGCTGGGCCCAGTAGGCCAGGACGCCTCCCTCCCTCCTCCCCCCTCTCTCTCTCCTCTCCCTCCCTCCTCTCCCTCCATCTCACTCTCTCTCTCTCTCTCTCTCCCTCCCTCCTCTCTCTCTCTCCTCTCAGTAAGTATATATATTTAAGTATATCAGTAATTGTTTAGTTTTAAGTTTTTTTGTTATTTTATTTAAAAAAAATTAGGTTCTGTCTTTATGTTGCTGTTAAACACTTTGTTTATATGCAACTTTTCAGAACATAGTTACAAAGAATATTTATTAGAACACACACACACACACACACACACACACACACACACACACACACACACACACACACACACACACACACACACACACACACACACACACACACACACACACACACACACACACACACACACACACACACACACACACACACACACACACACACACACACACTTTTATGGCGCGCTGGAAACAGCAGCGACCACAGACTCATCTTCAGGCTGCAGAAAGCCCTTTACGACGGGGAGCTGAAGCATGTCTCTGCTCTCTTCAAAGCCACCAGACTCCATTGATAAAAACAGTGATTTAAACTCACATAAGAAGGGAGTTGCTGCTCTGCCGCTGTTGGTTGGTTAGTTGTGTTACCTCCTAACCCTTTAAAACGCCAACGTCACAATAACACTAACTAAGTAAGCCAGAACTGGCAGCGGCTGACGTCAACGCTTGGATTTGATTGGTTGAGCTACTGGGGGAGAGGACTCTGTGGGGGATGTCAGAGAGGAGGACGCTGTCCAAACTACATGTCATCTTGGACAATGTCTCGCACCCACTCCATGGCCTGCTGCTCAAACACAGGAGCACTTTCAGTGAAAGACTCATTCTCCCAAAATGCATCACAGTAAGTCATTCCTGCCTGTGGCCATCAAACTTTAAAACTCCTTCATCTAAGTCACACACACACACACACACACACACACACACACACACACACACTTTGTGCAATAACACTGGCTTTAAATGCGTGCAATACCCTACTGCTACCGTTATCATTATTATTATCCACCATTACAACTAAAGTATGTAAATACTGTATCCTATTCCTTTAACAATGTAAATACTGTACATATACACACTGCTTATATTTCTTCATATTTCTTCATATCTATACAATTTGTGCAACTGTAACACAGAACTTTCCTTCGGGGATGAATAAAGTGTTTCTGATTCAGCGTGTAGCGTTAGATGATATGACCTTTGGAAGCTTTATGAACTATTTCAATAACGTGTTTTGCTTGTTTTCCTCTTTTTCTTGAGTAGACCGTAGACCGTGCTGATGTTTCCTACTGCATGTCCACATTCTTCAATAAAGTTTGACTTAAATAAAAAATGCAGCTCTGTCAACATGCAGAATAACAGTGTTTTGATGACGTAGTCAAGGCAACAGCCCCGAGCGAGGACCTCCACCAGAGTCCCAGATAAACACATGAGACCTGGTCACTGCGTCACAGAAACCCTTTCTGGTATTTCATATCTGGTCCCCCCGAGACCCGATATGTATTTCATGTCTTTTTATCTTCGCCAGTGTCAAGTTTCTAGATGGAGAGATTATATCTCCACCCTGGCCTGGGCACGCCTCGGGACCCCCCCAGTCGGAGCTGGTTGATGTGGCTCGGCGAAGGGAAGTTTGGGGTCCCCTGCTGGAGCTGGTCCCCCCCCCCCGAGACCGGATATGAGGATGAAGATGGATGGATGGATAACGAGGAAGTTTCAAGACAGTTCAAATAATCACTCGTTCCTCCGCTCAGTTCTTTCAGGTTTTTATGCGTTTTCACCACATCTGAAGAAGTGTTCAGATTATGCAAATTAGGGTTTAAAAGCGTCTGTGGGATTTTTAAAGAGCCGATATAAGGGCCAGCATATCTCCTTGGATTAGGATGGCACCAAGATCTTGGTTGCAGCTGTCGCCGTGGTGGTGGTGGGGGGGGTGGATACAGCATAGTATCGCGATACTTTCAATACTGTATCAATACACAGAAGCCAAGTATGGATCTGTTATTATATATATTATATATGTGGTGGTCAGTTCGTCTCATTCCGCAGCGATAACATTGAAGATGAACAAACAGAGAAATGTTTCTTTTTAGATGAAACGTGTTGATAAGTTTCCTTTTGGGGAAAAATTATAAGTTGGAGAAAAGGTTATAAATTCCAATATAACGCAGAATATTGCAATATCTTTAAAATCGCAATAGTATGGAAGTGAGATGTCTCACTCTGGAGCCAAAACAGAGACCTAACCACAGGGTGAGACCAGGATCTGCAGCTGTTCTGGTCCAACCTCCAAATACAACTATGATCCTAAAAACGAGCAGAATGTGGGCGCTTTAACGACAGTTTGAGGGGTTTTTCTTTGGGATATACTGATATAATCTGGGATGTTTGATAAACATCAGAAACGCTGGACGCCCCCCCCGTAAGGTGCTGAGAATAAGACGAGGATTTACCTGACTGTTTTTCTACTTTAGGACAGAAACTGTTTAAAAACTCTGACTTTTAGCTGGATAATCAGCTGTGTGGCTGCTGTGTTTTGGTGCATCCTGGATGGAAGTGGGACAAAACAAAACTTTAAAGATACTTTTTAAAATATGGGTGCCTGTTCTATACAGAGGCCCAGTCCTCAACATAGTGGCCGCGTGTTAGAGAATATATATATAAAAATACCATTAATAAGACCATTAAGAGCTTGTACTGCCTTTAGAGTTTGATGGCTGTCCTCCTACAGCCCGTCAGCGTTGACAGGAAGGAATGTCATCACCTTCGGCTGCGTGCTCGCCGCTTATCAGGAACCGCGGCGGAGTCATGCTGAAGGCATCCAGAGTCCCAACGCAACAAGTCAGAGCAGAGCAAACAATGTGTACCGAGACCCTGTCATCACTCCCACACACACACACACACACACACACACACACACACACACACACACACACACACACACACACACACACACACACACACACACACACACACACACACACACACACTTCAGTCCGCCTTCTGCAGGGTGTGTAATGACAAAGACCTGAACTCTTTCCAACACACACAAACACACTTTAATTTTACAATAACCTAATTTTGATAGCTCTGATTAAAATGAAAAAGTTCAACAGGAAAATTACATACAAAAATTTGACAGTTGAAGGTGTTTTTCACTGTTTTTTTAAGTTAAATAAATGCAAAAATCTTTCCAAAAATCAATGAGTAATCGTGTTAAATCGTGGTTTCGCTGTTAAATAATTAATTATGTTTTTCTTTATCAAGCATCTCTTAAAATAATGACTTAGTGCCTCAAAATGACGTCGCTAGTTTCTCAAAATATCGAGATTGTTATTTTGATAAAGTTTCTCATTGTTTTAGGACATTACTAGCTAGGTTATTAAAATTACTTTTAGGATATTTTTTTTCTCGTCACATTGGAGAAAGGAGATAACTTGGAGATAAGTTTCAATGAAGATGAAAATGAAGAAAAAAGAAATAAGTGTACAGTTGTGACAGCGCTGTGGAGCTAACGGTTAGCTCTAGTCAAGCTAACGGTAACCAAAGCTGCTCTGACCCGTTAGCTTAGCCACTTAGCAACCTAGCCAGCTACCGTTAGGTTACATACATTTAGTTAGCTGTGACCGTTAACGACAATTTAACGGGCGGTATTTAGAAACTACATGTGAAGATAAAAAAAGATAACGTGGTGTTATAACACCTTTAATAACACGGTTACCTTGGTTACATCCGAGAGCATTGTTGTTGATTGCGGCTAAAGGGGATACATCAATGGCCGGAAGTTACGCAAAATTACGCAAAATCTAACTAAATCTATGCTAACAGAAAATAATATATATAATATAATTGTAGTACTTTCACCCAGGGAACTTGTCTTCGTTCCTCGGGTGTGTTTTAATCCAACCCGTGATATTTGTAGTGACTTGCGTTAAACTTAACGGTCGTAACGGTAACGTTAGCGTTAGCTGTTAGCTTAGCTTGGAAGTTAGCCTAGCTAAATCACTGCTGGGCTAACTGTGCTAACTGTGCTAACCTGGAGCTCGGCCCTCTCCACTTCCCAGTGCGCTCTCTCCATCTCGAACCGGGCCCACTCGTGCTGGATGTAGTGCAGGATGCCGGGGATAGTGTACTGCTGCTGGGGCCGGGGCAGCTCATCTTGCTGGTGCGGCACCATGATTCCTCCACCACCGATCGACGGATTAGCGCCGCTGTTGTTGCTCCCTTGCTGCTGCTGCGGCGGAGGCTGTCTCGGGGAGCCGACCCCTCCTCCTCCGGTCTGCTCATCCATGTTTTTTTTTCTTTTCTTTTCTTTTTTAGAAAAGTAGAAGGAAACAAGCAGCCACGCTCCGCTGAATGATTAGCGTCCCCTCCTGAAGTCCGTGTCTCCGCTCCGTGTCTGTCACGCTGGCTCCACCGCGGTGTGCGAGGCTGGCTGCCCCCGGAGGGCTGCGGTGAGTGCGGCTGGTTGCGGACGCGGTGTTTGTGTGTGGCTCTAACCGGCCGCCATTACTGCTCTCTCTCCCTCTCTCTCTCTCTCTCCCTGGATCCGATGATTACGGAGGGAGAACCCAGCCGCGATGCATGACGGGAAAAATCCATCCTGCTTTTTTTAATCCACCTCTGTAACGTTCACTGCAACGGGAGAAAGTAGGAAACGAAAAACTATTTTATTTTTATTTTTATTTTTATTTTTATTTTTATTTTTATTTTTATTTTTATTTTTATTTTTACTATTTTTTTAAATTTTAAATTTTTAAATTTTTAATTTTTTAATTTTTTAATTTTTTAATTTTTTAATTTTTTAATTTTTTAATTTTTATTCATTCAGATACATAATACAATACAAATATACAAACAAACAAGGCATTTAAAAAAAATAAAAATAAAAAAAGGATCTTTTGCATCAGGTCGAGCATATAATCAAAACATACATAAAGCAACATATACATAAAAAAATCTACATTAAGAAGGAAAAAATAAGACAAAAATAGAAAATAAATAAAACAAATAAATAAATAAAATCTCAAACTAAGTTAAAAGATTTGAGTAAATAAACCAAATCATGGGCTTTTCCATTCTTAACTCGTTTATATACAAAAGGTTTAATGAAACAAAATAATAGATATTAAAATAATAATAGATTTTTTTTTTAATTAAAGATCCATATCAAACAAGGCACATTGCAAACATATTCAGTCAATTTTACAACATGAATTGAACATAGAGTACAACATTGATAATTTTCCAAAAAATAAAACAAAACAAAAATAAATAAAGGGAAAAGAGACCAAGGGACTCAGCAGTCGACACTAAGGAATGAGTTTGCATAAAGAGGGACTGAATATGTAAATAATCACTACTTTTAGCGTGTATAGAGCAGCATATCTCCACCAGACTCCATGTAAATAATCACTACTTTTAGCGTGTATAGAACAGCATATCTCCACCAGACTCCATGTAAATAATCACTACTTTTAGTGTGTATAGAGCAGCATATCTCCACCAGACTCCATGTAAATAATCACTACTTTTAGTGTGTATAGAGCAGCATATCTCCACCAGACTCCATGTAAATAATCACTACTTTTAGCGTGTATAGAGCAGCATATCTCCACCAGACTCCAGTAAATAATCACTACTTTTAGTGTGTATAGAGCAGCATATCTCCACCAGACTCCATGTAAATAATCACTACTTTTAGTGTGTATAGAGCAGCATATCTCCACCAGACTCCAGTAAATAATCACTACTTTTAGCGTGTATAGAGCAGCATATCTGCACCAGACTCCATGTAAATAATCACTACTTTTAGCATGTATAGAGCAGCATATCTCCACCAGACTCCATGTAAATAATCACTACTTTTAGCGTGTATAGAGCAGCATATCTCCACCAGACTCCATGTAAATAATCACTACTTTTAGCGTGTATAGAGCAGCATATCTCCACATGTAAATGGGTGAATTAAGAGTTTATTCAAACCAAATCAGAGTGGGGATTGTTGGAACAGCGAAAAACACAAACCTAGACGGTTTTTCATAATTATATTTAGTTTCTTTCAACTTTGAATGAAGTGTTTTATACGATGATAAAATTACTGTTTATTCACATGAAGTCTGGTTGGTTTGGTGATGGAGATTTTGGGGCTCTTTGAAAAAGTTTTCTGCAAAAAAAAAAAAAGACTAATTAAATACTTAGTACACACAAATAATGTTATTAATTGGTTGTTTTTACTTTATTAGCAGTCACATTTGATTAAAAATGTGTAATAACATTGAATGTTTTGGTTTTCCTTTTACTTTAATAAATCCATAATAAAGATAGTACTGTGTAATATATATATATATATTATATACTCATATACTCATACACTATATATACTCATATATACTATACATATATACAGTATATACTTTTATATATATATATATATATATATATATATATATATATATATATATATATAGACAGTTAAAGAAATGTCCTTATCCATGTTTTCGTGAACGCACTAGATGAGAGCTCTACTGAGCATGCGTCAGAAATGCTAACATCTCTAGCTAGTTAGCTCCATAGATATAGCTGGCGCTGGAAACTGAAACCTCTTGTTTGTTTCGCAGTGAAATGACTTTAACTGAATGTATCTGTGAGTGTCGGAACGGCAGCGACGCCTCAATGATGTAACAACCCCATTTTAAAGAAGCTAACACTCTTAGCCCAACGACCGTTAGCTTGTTGTTGTTGTTGATGATGAGGCTCCTTTAGCTACAGTTTAGCTAACAGCTACCAGCTACCGGCTACCGGCTACCAGATACCGGTAAGTTTAAGAACCATTCATGACATTAACCGATACGTGACACCGTCTAAGGCTATTTAGAGGAGTCCGACTATGTTAACCGCGTTGTTAACGGTTATAAATTCAGTTTGCTGCCTTCGAGTGCTCCTCGGAGATTCCGAAGTCCCAGGAACGGAAGCCGTGTGGAGGGAGAGAGAGAGAGGAAGATAGGAGGGACGGATGGAGAGGGAGTGAGGAAGGGTAGAAGAGAAATGGAGGGATGAAGGGAGAGAGAGAAGGAAGGAGAGTGAGAGAAGGAAGCGAGTGAGAAAGGAGAGATGAAGGGGTATGTGCGTGTGTGTGTGTGTGTAAGTGTTGTTTTTGTCGCTTCTTAAACATTTTTGGTGTTCTTTCCTATTCTTCATGTTCAGAGTCCCAGGAGTCCTCGGTGTTCCAGGTGTCCTCGGGTCCCAGGTGTCCTCGTGGTCCCAGGTGTCCTCGGTGTTCCAGGTGTCCTCGGGTCCCAGGTGTCCTCGTGGTCCCAGGTGTCCTCGGTGTTCCAGGTGTCCTCGGGTCTCAGGTGTCCTCGTGGTCCCAGGTGTCCTCGGTGTTCCAGGTGTCCTCGGGTCCCAGGTGTCCTCGTGGTCCCAGGTGTCCTCGGGTCTCAGGTGTCCTCGTGGTCCCAGGTGTCCTCGGGGTCCCAGGTGTCCTCGGGTCCCAGGTGTCCTCGGTGTGCCAGGTGTCTGTTCTCAGGTCCAAGGTGTCCTTGGTTCCCAGGTGTCCTCGGGTTCCAGGTGACGCCGGTGTTCCAGGTGTCCCTGGGTCCCAGGTGTCTCCGGTGTCCCCGGTGTTCCAGTTGACGCCGGTGTTCCATGTGTCCTCAGGTCCCAGGTGTCTCCGGTGTCCCTGGTGTCTCCGGTGTCCCTGGTGTCCTCGGGTCCCAGGTGTCTCCGGTGTCTCCGGTGTCCTTGGGTCCCAGGATGATAAAGTTCCTGCTCATGGTGAACCGGCAGGGCCAGACCCGGCTGTCCCGGTACTACCAGCCGGTGGAGCTGAGCCGCAGGGCGGCGCTGGAGGCCGACGTGGTCCGCTGCTGCCTGAGCCGCAAGAAAGACCAGGTACCCGTCTGTCCCACTGTCTGTGAAGTACACACGCTGGAATGTAACTAAGTACATTTATTCCAGTACTGTACTCTAGTCCAAAATTTGAGGTACTTGTACTTTACTTTCTGTGTGTGTGTGTGTGTGTGTGTGTGCAAAAGAGACAGAAAGAAAGAAAGAGACAGAACGGCAGAAGGAAAGACAGAAAGAGGGAAAGAAGGAAATAAAGACAGAATGAGACAGAGACAGAAGACAGGGTCCTTTACTCCAACATGGAGGATCCTTCTTTACTTTTACTACATTCTCCCGATGAGACTGCAGGACTCAATACTACTGTATCAGAGTATTTTAGTGTGATATTAGTACTTATACTGCAGTAACATTTTCTCTCTCTGCTGTCCTCTGTCCTGTCCCCTCTGCTGTCCTGTCCCCTCTGCTGTCCCCTCTGCTGTCCTCTCTGCTGTCCTGTCTTCTGTCCTGTCCTCTGTCCCTTCTGATGTCCTGTCCCCTCTGATGTCCTGTCCCCTCTGCTGTCCTGTCCCCTCTGCTGTCCCCTCTGATGTCCTGTCCCCTCTGCTGTCCTGTCCCCCCTGCTGTCCCCAGTGCTCCTTTGTGGAGTATAAGGACTTTAAGCTGGTGTACCGTCAGTACGCTGCGCTCTACATCGTGGTCGGAGTCTCGGACAGCGAGGTGAGAAACATCACCACTCTTCATCATCTTCATCATCTTCATCATCTTCATCATCTTCGTCATCTTCGTGTGTGTGTGTGTGTGTGTGTGTGTGTGTGTGTGTTTGTGTGTGTGTGTGTGTGTGTGTGTGTGTGTGTGTGAGTGTGTGTATGTGTGTGTGTGTGTCTCTCTGGTTGTGTGTGTGTGTGTCTCTGTGTGTTTGTTTGTGTGTGTGTGAGTGTGTGTCTGTGTGTGTGTCTCTGTGTGTTTGTTTGTGTGTGTGAGTGTGTGTGAGTGTGTGTGTGAGTGTGTGTGAGTGTGTGAGAGCTGTTCATCTGTCTACTTCACACGTGGTTTCCGTGGTAACCACTACATTTGGGTTTGGAGCAGAAACTCATTAAAAGGCATTTCTACCCTTCACAATAAAAGCCCAGCTTAGATTCATTCCCCTCTGAAACAGTTTGATTATTTGGTGATGAAGGTGTTCTGTGATTGGTCCTCAGAACGAGCTGTCCGTCTACGAGCTGGTTCAGAACTTTGTGGAGGTTTTGGATAAATACTTCAGCCGCGTGGTGAGTTCAGACTTTAATCTATGAAAGGAGTTCTTAGTCTTATATAGACCTTAGTGGTCCCTAATACTGTATCTGAAGTCTCTTTATATAGACCTTAGTGGTCCCTAATACTGTATCTGAAGTCTCTTTATATAGACCTTAGTGGTCCCTAATACTGTATCTGAAGTCTCTTTATATAGACCTTAGTGGTCCCTAATACTGTATCTGAAGTCTCTTTATATAGACCTTAGTGGTCCCTAATACTGTATCTGAAGTCTCTTTATATAGACCTTAGTGGTCCCTAATACTGTATCTGAAGTCTCTTTATATAGACCTTAGTGGTCCCTAATACTGTATCTGAAGTCTCTTTATATAGACCTTAGTGGTCCCCTAATACTGTATCTGAAGTCTCTTTATATAGACCTTAGTGGTCCCCTAATTCTGGATCTAGATCACATGACAGGTTAAGTCTTTGTTTTGTTTGTCTCCTGCAGAGTGAACTGGACGTATCCTTTAACCCGACCAATCACAGCTGCTCTCTGTCTGTCAGCACCACTTCCTGTGTCTATGTGTAGTTTTGTGTGTATAGTTTGCCTACTTCCTGTGTGTGTGTGTAGTTCTTCCTGTCTGTATGTGTAGTTCCTCTGACTCGGCGTCTCAGATCATGTTCAACGTGGACCGGGTCCACATCGTCCTGGACGAGATGATCCAGAACGGACAC
>JABXJD010000154.1:397500-405000 GCA_013375575.1 Percina caprodes | reverse complement strand
GGACCTTGGAGGACGGACAGAACTGGAAGTTCAACCTGGGGACAATGAAACGAGACGGTCAGCTGTCTGTCTGTCCGTCTCTCTGGAGACGGACGTCATCTTCACATTACCATGGAGACCAAAAGCGGATGACTCCATGTGAATGTGCCGTTGGCCAATCAGGAATCGACTTCTGAAACATGGTTTCTGACGGTTTTTCCCGCCGTTCTTTGAACCTTTTTGGACATTTTTAGGACCCGAACCCGCTACGCACCAACGGGAAAATATGCTAATATACAACATTTTAACCCTTGTGTTGTCTTCCCTCAAAACTGAAAATCAATATCTTTGTCACTTTTTTTGATGTTTAAACGCTAACTTATTAACTTTAGTTTGTTATTTTTGGAATTTATGGTCAATAAACCTCATTTATAGGAAATTATACCTAATGTTTGAGTTAGAAAAGCAGAAATTAGGAATTATTGAGACTAAAATTAAAGGAATGGATGTTGATGATAATCACAGACTGGAATATGTCAACTTTTACTCTCAATACTATTTCAAAAACACTTCAATTTGGTTTCAAATGCTATAAAATTGAATAAGACGCCCCAAAATTAATGAAAGTAGAGATTTGTACTTGGCAAAGAGCGTTGTGTGGAATCAATCATGTTATTTTGGGGAGTTAAAAAGAACATTGATATAGGACAACATGAGGACAACATGAGGACAACATGAGGACAACATGAGGACAACATGGGGACAACATGGGGACAACATGGGGACAACATGGGGACAACATGAGGACAACATGAGGACAACATGAGGACAACATGGGGACCACATGGGGACCACATGGGGACCACATAGGGGCAACATGAGGACAACATGAGGACAACATGGGGACCACATGGGGACCACATGGGGACCACATGGGGACCACATGGGGACCACATGAAGTCAACATGGGGACAACATGAAGACAACATGGGGACCACATGGGGACCACATGAGGGCAACATGGGGACCACATGGGGACAACATGAGGACAACATGAGGACAACATGGGGACAACATGGGGACAACATGGGGACAACATGGGGACAACATGGGGACAACATGGGGACAACCTTCCCCTTGACCTAGCGTGTCGCCGTAGCGTAGCGTGACGCCGCGTCCCTGGCGCGCGTCGCCGTAGCGCGTCGCCGTAGCGCGTCGCCGTAGCGTGTAATGTACGTCTTACCCCAGGTCGTCGATGCTGAGCGGCGGTCCGGAGCCCAGCGGGTTCCTCAGCATCAGGTCCTGCAGCCTGGTGTTCTTCTCATCTTCAGATAAACTCTTACTGGACAGGAGCTGCCTCCTCTTCACCGACAGGTCCTTCACCTCCTTCAGGAAGCTCGCCCTGCGGGGGAGATAGAGCGTTATAAATGACTTTCAAGGTTTTTACTTTTATTGTTTCAAATATTTTATTACGGAGCTTCATTTCAGAATATCACAACAGAAGATACACACACACACACACACACACACACACACACACACACCCCCCCCACACACACACACAGAGAGTGAAGAGGAGATTACTGCGTTTCTGCTGCAGCCTCAAAGCGTCTCACCTGTGCGGGTTGACGAGCTGAAAGTCGTCCGCGGTGAGGATGCCGTGGTACCAGGCGGGCGGTTTGGGTTTGGGAGGATCCATGATGAACTCGGACTTGGAGTCTTCGTCGAAGCTGCCCACGGAGTAGGTCTCCTGGCTCTCCTCGGTGGACGCCTCCGACTGCAGCTCCGACAGCAGCAGGAAGGGCTGCGGGTACGGCGGGTACGGCCTGTCGGCGTCGGGGCCGTGCGGCGAGCTGCGGCCCGGGTACAGCAGCTTGCTCATGTTGGACTTGATGTCCCCCATGCAGAGGAGTTTGAAGAACGGCTGCGAGATCGGCAGGTCCACCAGACGGTTGTCCTGGATGCACTTGGCCAGGAAGACGCCCAGGAAGTGGAAGAGTTTGGATATCCGATCCAGCTCCTCGCTGTCCTGGGGGAACGGCGCCGGGAACAGGCCGCAGGAGCGCTGCACGTAGAAACCGGGGGGCTTCAGGCCGCCACCCAGGTCCACCTGGAACACACAGACACGGGACGGGGGTCAGATTACTGCGGAGGATTCACTACAGATGATTGGAAAAGCCTCCGGTACTGATTAAACGCTGGTATGCTGAGTCTTGAGATGCCGCTCCAGACGCAAAAACACACCATAAAATGTTAAAGGTCCCATGACATGGTGGTCTTTGGATGGCCCCCCTAATACTGTATCTGAAGTCTCTTTATATAGACCTTAGTGGTCCCTAATACTGTATCTGAAGTCTCTTTATATAGACCTTAGTGGTCCCTAATACTGTATCTGAAGTCTCTTTATATAGACCTTAGTGGTCCCTAATACTGTATCTGAAGTCTCTTTATATAGACCTTAGTGGTCCCTAATACTGTATCTGAAGTCTCTTTTATATAGACCTTAGTGGTCCCCTAATACTGTATCTGAAGTCTCTTTATATAGACCTTAGTGGTCCCTAATACTGTATCTGAAGTCTCTTTATATAGACCTTAGTGGTCCCTAATACTGTATCTGAAGTCTCTTTTATAGTCTCCTTTTTGGGGACCACTAAGGTCTATATAAAGACTCCAGATACAGTTTTTTCCAAAGTATTTGAACCTGTCTGTGGTCTCTGTTCTTATCTCCACCGCCGGACTAGTTTGGTACGTTAGTGAGTGTTGGTCCCACCTGCCGGGACTCGTCGTCGGGGAAGTCGTCGTCACAGAGCCAGATCCCCAGCGACGTCCTCTGAAACTCTGCAGCCACCAGAGCATAAAACTCCAGAGTCGGACCGAGACCTGTTCCCTCTTCACCCAGGAACTCCACCTGGTCTCACACACACACACACACACACACACACACACACACACAGAGACACACACACACACACACACAGAGACACACACACACACACACACACACAGAGACAGACACAGACACACACACCTTTATTGTAATCAGAATGCCAGTTTTCTCAAATATTTTGTGAAACAAAAAGCGTTGAAAAACAACCAAAAGCTCAGAAAAGGCAACAAAAAGCAATAAAACATCGCAAAAAGCAACAAGAAGTGACAAATAAAATGACATAAATCGTGAAAAGCAACAAACACTAACGTGACAAAGCCATAAAAGCGTAAAACAAGGGACTTGGACTAAGAGATGAATGAAGGACCCCTTCACCTCCAGCACCGACTTCCTGTCCGCGTGCAGCTGCATGACGGACTCGGCCCATTCCATCATGGCCTCCCCGCGGGGGACTTTGACTCGCTCGTGTTTGAGCCGGCCCACCCTGAACTCTCCGGGGTCGTCCCGCCGCACCGTGGTGGGCGGCCGCGAGCGCTCCATGGTGGCCTCCCGCCGGTTCTGGAGCCACACGATCGCCCTGCAGACACGCCGGGGTCAGAGGTCACAGAGAGAGTCGGTTTAAGAGACATATGGGGGTGGGCGTGTGTGTTTGTCTCCATCTGTGTGTGTGTATCTCTGTGTGTCAGTGAGTGTGTCTGTCTGTGTCTCCGTCTGTGTGTCTCCGTGTGTCTGTGTCTCCGTGTGTCTCCGTGTGTGTGTCTCCATGTGTGTGTCTCCGTCACCGTGTGGGTCTCTGTGTCTCCGTTTGTGTCTCTGTTTCTCCGTCTGTGTCTCTGTGTCTCCGTCAGTGTGTGTCTGTGTCTCCGTCAGTGTGTGTCTGTGTCTCCGTCCGTGTGTGTCTGTGTCTCCGTCAGTGTGTGTCTGTGTCTCCGTCAGTGTGTGTCTCTGTCTCCGTCCGTGTGTGTCTCCGTCTCCGTGTGTGTCTCCGTCTCCGTGTGTGTCTCTGTCTCCGTGTGTGTCTCCGTCTCCGTGTGTGTCTCTGTCTCCGTCTGTGTGTCTCTGTCTCCGTCTGTGTGTCTCCGTCTGCGTGTGTGTCTCCGTCTCCGTGTGTGTCTCTGTGTCTCCGTGTGTGTCTCCGTCTCCGTGTGTGTCTCTGTGTCTCCGTGTCTGTCTCCGTCTCCGTGTGAGAGAGAGACAGAGAGACTGACCTGGACGCCCCGAACGCTGTGCAGGTGAAGTAGAGCTGCCGGGTCTCGAAGGGGATGAGGAAAGGACACTTAGAGGTCAGCTGTTCACACCATTCAGGCAGAGCTCCGCTGGCCAGAGCCAGAGGCTCCTAGGACACAGGAAGCAAGGAAACAGGACACAAGGAAACACTCAGTTTAACCCTTTGAACTCTGCAGTAGAAAAGGTGCCAGTGAATCATTTCCAGGAGTACGTTCACATGCTTTGTATCCCTAAATGAGTACAACTGAAGCTAAATAAAACACACAAAGCATGTTCATCCAAAAGATTCCTAAATGTAGAAATAAGAATTATAACACTCCAGAAGTTATTTAAACTCCTTATTTTTGTTTTTGAGATAGTTCGAGTGCATTTTGATAGTTTCATTAATAGAACTGGTGTCAGGTGGTTTTGGACTGGATGTCTGCGTCATCACAGGCGTCCAACGTGACTCCAGCTGGGCGCCCGGGGGGCTCAGCTGGTAGAGCACGCGCTCGTTTATAGAGGTTTACTCCTCGACGCAGCGGCCCGGGGTTCGACTCCAACCTGCGGCCCTTTGCTGCATGTCACCCCACCCCCCCACCATGTATTCAGCTGTCCTGTGAAATAAAGGCCCAAAAAATAAACTGAAAAAAATTATAATAAAATGAAACATCGGTCAAAAAGCACCGAAAACGTCAGAAAAAGCAACCCAAAAAACTAATAATACAACAATGTCATAAAGCCCTAAACAAGTGATTTAGCATTGATAGAAGAACCAAAAACAATCAAACTAAGCGACAAAAACGTCAGAAAGTGTCGGCAAAAGTGACAAAAACTTCAGAAAAAGTGAGAAAACTTTAAAAAATTTAAAATTAAAAAAATTAATAAAAATTGTAAAAGTACGAAAATATCATAAAGCCCTAAAAAGTGATTTAGCATTGATAGAAGAACCAAAAACAATCGAACAAAGCGACAAAAACATCGGAAAAAACAAAAAAAACTGTAAAAATACGACAATGTCATAAAGACCTAAAAAGTGATTTAGCCAAGATAGAAAAAAAGAACCAAAAACAATCAAACTAAGCGACAAAAACATCGGAAAAAGTGTCGGTAAAAGTTGAAACTTCCGAAATAGCGACTAATAGAACCCGAATTAATCTGAGAGCCGGATCTAAGTCTGTGAGGGGCCGGATTTAAGTCTGTGAGGGGCCGGCTCTAAGTCTGTGAGGGGCCGGATTTAAGTCTGTGAGGGGCCGGATTTAAGTCTGTGAGGGGCCGGCTCTAAGTCTGTGAGGGGCCGGATTCAAGTCTGTGAGGGGCCGGATTTAAGTCTGTGAGGGGCCGGATTTAAGTCTGTGAGGGGCCGGCTCTAAGTCTGTGAGGGGCCGGATTTAAGTCTGTGAGGGGCCGGCTCTAAGTCTGTGAGGGGCCGGATTCAAGTCTGTGAGGGGCCGGATTCAAGTCTGTGAGGGGCCGGATTCAAGTCTGTGAGGGGCCGGATTCAAGTCTGTGAGGGGCCGGCTCTAAGTCTGTGAGGGGCCGGCTCTAAGTCTGTGAGGGGCCGGCTCTAAGTCTGTGAGGGGCCGGCTCTAAGTCTGTGAGGGGCCGGCTCTAAGTCTGTGAGGGGCCGGCTCTAAGTCTGTGAGGGGCCGGCTCTAAGTCTGTGAGGGGCCGGATTTAAGTCTGTGAGGGGCCGGCTCTAAGTCTGTGAGGGGCCGGATTTAAGTCTGTGAGGGGCCGGCTTTAAGTCTGTGAGGGGCCGGCTCTAAGTCTGTGAGGGGCCGGCTCTAAGTCTGTGAGGGGCCGGATTTGGCCCACAGGTCGTAAGTTTGACAGCTAGATTGATTTCAACAGGATCACGAAAACAACGATCTAAGGGCCAACATCGAGCTGCCGTCACACACCAACACCTGAACACCTGAAACAAGTCGCTGGTTAAAAAAATCTGCTTTCTTGGGACAGGAAGTGTTTTCTGAACGGACCTCGATCTGCTGCAGGATCTTTGTTGTGATCTTCTTACTGGTGAACTCCTCTGGAGACGCGTTGAACTGCAGCTCGTCAAAATCTGCACAAAAACGAACTTATAAATTACAAATATACAATGACATCAGAAAGTATTAAGACATTCATCTAATAGTTGTTGCTGCTGACAGACTCAGATTATTATTCTAAGTGTGTGACAACATTATGGAAAGGATCTCTACAGAGATAGACCTTTAGTTAAAGAGGAAGATCCTTTTATCTCCACCAGACTCCATGTAAATAATCACTACTTTTAGTGTGTATAGAGCAGCATATCTCCACCAGACTCCATGTAAATAATCACTACTTTTAGCGTGTATAGAGCAGCATATCTCCACCAGACTCCATGTAAATAATCACTACTTTTAGTGTGTATAGAGCAGCATATCTCCACCAGACTCCATGTAAATAATCACTACTTTTAGTGTGTATAGAGCAGCATATCTCCACCAGACTCCATGTAAATAATCACTACTTTTAGCTTGTATAGAGCAGCATATCTCCACCAGACTCCATGTAAATAATCACTACTTTTAGTGTGTATAGAGCAGCATATCTCCACCAGACTCCATGTAAATAATCACTACTTTTAGTGTGTATAGAGCAGCATATCTCCACCAGACTCCATGTAAATAATCACTACTTTTAGAGTGTATAGAGCAGCATATCTCCACCAGACTCCATGTAAATAATCACTACTTTTAGTGTGTATAGAGCAGCATATCTCCACCAGACTCCATGTAAATAATCACTACTTTTAGCGTGTATAGAGCAGCATATCTCCACCAGACTCCATGTAAATAATCACTACTTTTAGCGTGTATAGAGCAGCATATCTCCACATGTAAATGGGTGAATTAAGAGTTTATTCCAACCAGACCAGAGTGGTGATTGTTGGAACAGTGGAAAGATGAACCAAGACGGCTTTTGGTAGTTTTATTTAATTTCTGTTCACTTTGAATGAAGTGTGTTTTACGATGATAAAAGTAGTGATTATTTACATGGAGTCTGGTGGTTTTGGTGATGGTGGTTCATGTTAAACTAAAAGGATCTTACTCTTTAACAACATTATGGAAAGGATCCTGACAGAGATAGACCTTTGAGTTATACACTTAGAATAATAATCTGAGCATGTCAGCGGCAGAAACAGAAATGGAAGGAGCGCAATTGCCCATTAGCGTTAAATTGCAGCTTGTTTCGTCTCACTGGACCAATTTCAAAGATTGTTGTTCCCATCAGTCACTTAGACACAAAAACGTGGGAAAAATGAGAAAATGAGCCATAAACAATCTTGGATGCAGAAAAGAAAATCTAAGAGTTGTGTGTGTGTGTCTGTCTGTCTCTGCGTGTGTGTGTGTGTGTGTGTGTGTCTCTCTGTCTGTCTGTGTGTGTGTGTGTGTGTCTGC
>JABXJD010000154.1:380000-395000 GCA_013375575.1 Percina caprodes | reverse complement strand
GACCAGAGCAGAGAACTGTCTCTTCAGGACGAAGTCGTCGTCCCACGTCCTCCTGCGACCTCCTTTGGTCTCGTACTCCTCCTCCTCCTGCAGGGAAGAGACGGCACACACTCATCCCGTCATGCTGCCAGGGGAGTGGTGATCTACGGGGAGAACCTCCAGATCCGACTAACGGACTAAACTTTGACATCTACCCATCTGAGATCCTCTGATCTTATATTTGTGCCTTTTAAACTGAAACGTATGTATAATTTGAGATAAATGAGGTCCGTTGATCATGAATTCCAAGAATAAATGTAAAACATATTCTTAAACCAGCTCAGGGTTTTTAAAAAAGCACCAAAAGCTGGAAAAAGTGACAATTAATTAAGAAAACATCGTAAAAAGTGACAAATAAATCAGAAAAGGCGACAAAAACATCGTAAAAAGTGACAAATAAATCAGAAAAGGCGACAAAAACATCGTAAAAAGTGACAAATAAATCAGAAAAGGCGACAAAAACATCGCAAAAAGTGACAAATAAATCAGAAAAGGCGACAAAAACATCGTAAAAAGTGACAAATAAATCAGAAAAGGCGACAAAAACATCGTAAAAAGTGACAAATAAATCAGAAAAGGCGACAAAAACATCGTAAAAAGTGACAAATAAATCAGAAAAGGCGACAAAAACATCGTAAAAAGTGACAAATAAATCAGAAAAGGCGACTAAAACATCGTAAAAAGTGACAAATAAATCAGAAAAGGCAACTAAAACATCGTAAAAAGTGACAAATAAATCAGAAAAGGCGACAAAAACATCGTAAAAAGTGACAAATAAATCAGAAAAGGCGACAAAAACATCGTAAAAAGTGACAAATAAATCAGAAAAGGCGACAAAAACATCGTAAAAAGTGACAAATAAATCAGAAAAGGCGACAAAAACATCGTAAAAAGTGACAAATAAATCAGAAAAGGCGACAAAAACATCGTAAAAAGTGACAAATAAATCAGAAAAGGCGACAAAAACATCGTAAAAAGTGACAAATAAATCAGAAAAGGCGACAAAAACATCGTAAAAGTGACAAATAAATCAGAAAAGGCGACAAAAACATCGTAAAAGTGACAAATAAATCAGAAAAGGCGACAAAAACATCGTAAAAAGTGACAAATAAATCAGAAAAGGCGACAAAAACATCGTAAAAAGTGACAAATAAATCAGAAAAGGCGACAAAAACATCGTAAAAAGTGACAAATAAATCAGAAAAGGCGACAAAAACATCGTAAAAAGTGACAAATAAATCAGAAAAGGTGACAAAAACATCGTAAAAAGTGACAAATAAATCAGAAAAGGCGACAAAAACATCGTAAAAAGTGACAAATAAATCAGAAAAGGTGACAAAAACATTGGAAAAGCACAAAAAGAATTCTATTTTGACCTGGAGGGCCAAGTTATGACAGAATAACAAACGAAATCTGTGGTTTTTTGTCCTGATTTCAGCGGTACCGCAGCATTAAAATAGGCAGAATTTAGCAGACTACATGCGTTTGTGGGTAAATTCAGTTTAGTTTCATGTTTTAAATTAGTTGCACTTCCTGTGGGAAACGCTGCGTCCACAGGTTCTGATCCTCACACACAAGAACAGAAAGGCGTATTACCAGGACCTCCTCGTACTCCTGGTCCTCCTGGTTGTCGTCTTCGTTCTCGTCGTCGTCGTCGTCCGGCTCCGGGAGGTCCTCCTCGTCGTCCAGCTCGGCCAATAGCGTGTTGGCACGGCAGCTGTCCAGGAAGTCTGTGAGATTACCAAAGACCACATCAGCTGTGTTAGACACACTTCCCTATCCTCCTAGATCTGTAGCGCTGTTCCCATTCTCAGTTCATTCACTATATAGTCCACTAGAAAATACCCACAATGCACCGCTAGTTTGCCGCGTACATACAATGTACACTCCATTTTACGCCCTTATCCCACAATGCAACGCAGCCATGTTTTCCCTTCAGAGAAGAAGAACCCGCAGACTTTCTTTCATAGACAGACTAATATAATAATATATATATATATATATATATATATATATATATATATATATATATATATATATATATATATATATATATATATATATATATATATATATATATATATATATATATATAGATAGAGAGAACTTAACCCTTGTGTTGTCTTCAAAATCAACACTTTTGTTGATGCTTTTTTTTCAATGTTTGTCCCTTTTTTTGGCTTTAACACTACGTAACACTAACTTATTAACTTTAGTTTTAGTTATTTTTGGAATTTATGGTCAATAAACCTCATTTATAGGAAATTATACCTAATGTTTGAGTTAGAAAAGCAGAAATTAGGAATTATTGAGACTAAAATTAAAGGAATGGATGTTGATGATAATCACAGACTGGAATATGTCAACTTTTACTCTCAATACTATTTCAAAAACACTTCAATTTGGTTTCAAATGCTATAAAATTGAATAAGACGCCCCAAAATTAATGAAAGTAGAGATTTGTACTTGGCAAAGAGCGTTGTGTGGAATCAATCATGTTATTTTGGGGAATTAAAAAGAACATTGATATAGGACAACATGAAGACAACATGAGGACAACATGAGGACAACATGAGGACGACATGAGGGCAACATGAGGGCAACATGGGGGCAACATGGGGGCAACATGGGGGCAACATGGGGGCAACATGAGGGCAACATGGGGGCAACACGGGGGCAACACGGGGGCAACATGGGGGCAACACGGGGGCAACACAGGGGCAACATAATTGAATTGCCTTGTTGCTTTCGCCTCGCCATTAATATAATATAATATATTAATATAAAACATCCTTTTGCAGCCAACGCTGTCTGCGTGAAGTTCTGAAAAACTGAAACCACTTCATCGGCGTTACCATGACTACCTCTGATGGAAACATCTGACGGTTGCTGCTTCTCGGACGATTTACAGCACAAGTCCTGAGAAGACCTTTAATATCCAAACTACACTGGTGTTGTAACTGAAAGGCATCTAACTGATAGATAATGGAAACTATAATCAAATCTGGACTCTCAAATCAGAAGATCACCGGCGTGCCCCCCCGCCCCCAACTCATAGTCACCTGCAGAAAAGCAGAGGACAGGAACTGAATCATTAATAAGTTAGTAACTAGTTAGTTGATGCAGGCGGTGCGTGTGTATGTGTGTTTGTGTGTGTATGTGTGTTTGTGTGTGTGTGTGTGTGTGCGTGTCTGTAACCAACCATAGAGCGAGAACTCTGCCTCCTGGCCCGTGTCGCTCTCGCTGGACGTGGACGTCAGGCTGGTGGTCAGGGTGTTGCTGAGCAACTGGCCCACCGACAGACCCGTGGTTGCCGTGGCTACGTTATTGCTGCTGGTTACTATGGAGGTTGACATGGTAACAGTGGAGTTGGTGCCGGTGGTGGTGAGGTTAGGAAAGCTCTGAGCGCCCATGAGAGGAGAAGCTGCAAACAGACAGACAGACAGACGGAGGCGGTTAGTCGGAGACAAAGCAGCTGCTGATTGGCTGGAGGGTGCTGCTGATTGGCTGGAGGGTGCTGCTGATTGGCTGGAGGATGCTCATGCTTTTCGCTCAGTTGCAAAGATTAATCCATTAGTTGTCAACTATTATTTTAATTGCCAACTACTTTCATAATCGATTAATCCATTTGAGTCATTTTTGTGATGTCAGCTTATTAAATGTGATTTTTTTTGTAGTTTCTTCACTTGACAGTAAACTGAATCCTTTCTTTCATCCTTCAGTCTGTATTTTTTCCTTCATCTGTACTAGAGCCGGTCCGATATTATGAAAAAAATATCTCAAATAAAACCTTGAGATAGGGACGTCATGGTTGCCAGGGAGACAACACAAGGGTTAATCCTGTTGCTACAAAAGTATTTCCTCCTTTAAATTTGGTGTGATAATAGTTCTGAACAAGTTACCTCCTGACATCTATATATAATGCATCCATCTATCCATCTATCCATCATCCATCCATCCATCCATCCATCCATCCATCCCCCGACCGATAAAGTATTTTTAAGGCTGATAAGAATATTTGATTTCCAAATCCAATATATTTTTTTAAATCCAGAAATGCGTTACAAAACATAACCAGATTCCCCTAACATGGGTTATTTGTAGTTATTTATGAGTTCTCACTAAAATAATGTGATAATAATTTGTTTTGTCACAACAGAACATCAAAATATATTAAAGTTTTGATAAATAAAATGTAGAAAAATACAAACTTAAGATATGAAACTTAAAGTCCTTTAAACAAAAACACAAATGTCTATATATCTGCATATATCTCTACCTACCTATCTACATATCTACCTACCTACCTACCTACATACATATCTATCTACATATCTATATCTAATAAAGACGTAGCTTGTTTTGAATTAACCTCAAAATGGACATTTTCCGTCCTTACTGCTTTGATGGACCTTCCCTGATTTTGCAGTGTGTCCCTTCATGTTGAGCACGTTGGATACGGGCTGCTCGGCTGACTGTGATATTTCAGATGCTTCTGTTGTGCGTTTGTTAGTAATATGTTAATAAGAATATGAACTCACTGGCGGTGCTCATGACGTTGCGGCCCAGCGTGTTGGTGTTGTTGTCGCTGCTGCTGCGGCTCAGGTTCATGTTGTTGGTAGCGTTGGTGCGCGACATGTTGGGGGCGCGGCGGACGAAGGACTCCATGAGGCTGGCCTCCCGCGACGACAGGTTGGGCACGCTGGCGCTGGAGCTCATGGGCGCGCCGGCGGCCAGCAGCGAGCTGACGGACAGCCGGGCGTTGGCCGCCGAGCACAGCGGCCGCTGGGACGGCGCGTCCTTGCTGGACGACTCCGACACCGAGCTGACGTCGGGGGAGCTCACGCTCACCAGCCCCATGGAGATCGCCGTCGCCGGATCCGTGGATGAGTCCTTGTTTCTGGCGTCATCGCCAGGCACGGGTGTGTCGGCGGTGAGCGTGCCGGAGCTGGACACCGAGCCGGACCCGCCCTCCGCGGACGACAGCACGACGATGGGCTCGGAGCCGACGCCGATCCCCGCCACGCCGGAGTCCAGCAGCAGGCCCTCGGCCCGCCTCTCCAGACGCAGGCCGCCGGCGGCGCCCGGCAGCCCCACGGAGGAGCTCAGGCTGATGTCAGAGGACGAGGCGACGCTGCAGACGGAGCTGCTGCTGCCCTTCCGGCTGGAGGAGCGGCGCCACCCCGCCCAGCGCCACCGCCCGCCCTTGTCGGGACAGTTATTTTTCACCAGGCTGCTCCACGACTGCTGTTGTGAGGACGATGAGGTGGACGAGGACGAGGAGGACGTGGTGGTGGTGGTGCCGCCGCCGGCCGCCGGCACCGCTGAGGGTCCCACCGTGGAGGAGGCGGGGCCTGAAACAGTGGATGAGACAGGTTTGGGTGACGGCGCTGTGGCAGCCGACTCAGGGTCGTACCCTGGAGCAAGCTTGAGGTCAAACTTCCCTTCAGCGCCCATACGGTAAGAGTTAGAGCCGCCAGAGTCCCAGGTTACATCAATCCAGCCTGGATGGACAGAGAGATAGGAGGGAGACGGACGGATGGATGTCAGAGACCCGGCAGAGAGAGAGAGAGAGAGAGAGAGACAGGTAGAGAGAGAGAGACAGACAGCAGAGAAGCAGCTTACAGTCAGAGCAGCTCCACACTGGACCACATCACTGTGTGAAATGTTCTATCGCTGTGGCTCATGATTATTCTCCGCTTATTTAAATCCTTCCTGTTATGACTAGGAAACACACACTGTGTGCAGCTAAGAATGAGGGAAGGTAGAGGGGAGGGAGAGAGGAATGGTGAGGGGAAGAGAGAGAGAGAGACAGAGGGAGGAAGGGAGGTAGGGAGGGGGATATGGGAAGATAGGGGGAGAGGGAGACAGGAATGGCAAGGAGGAGAGAGGGGAAGTGGGGGAGAAAGGAGGGAAATAGAGGGAGGGAGAGGGCAGGAGAGACGGGGATGAAGGCAAAGGGGGAGAGCGAGAGAGAAAGGGGGAGAGGGAGGGAGAGATGGGGAGAAGGGGGAGAGATGATGGAGGAAGGGAGAAAGAGGAATGGTGAGGGGGAAAGGGACGAAGTATTCAACCTGAGGATTTTCCTTTTGTACGCACCCACACACACACCCATGCACCCCCCCCCACAGACAGACAGACACACACACACACACACACACACACACACACACACACACTTAAGAACATGTTTGATATCTATATTAACTACATTTTCAAACCAATCAAATCTGAAGTAAAAAAAATAAAAAATCTGAGCAACGACTCTTAAATCAGAGTCAACGTGGCCTTAGACTGCTGGACTTTAATATAAGCCAGATGAATCTTTTAATGTACATATATTATTGTCATATGGGGCGGGTTAAAGAACAATCTGCCGACATGTGTTTAACCTCCCCTCGAGGAGGGTTTGGTCCAGGTGGAGCAATGAAAGAGAGAAAAATATGAACACAGTCACAGAAAATGACAATAAAAGCAAAAGTAGAAAAAAACAAAAATTCTGCAAAAGCGTCAAAAGCCACAAAGAAAGAAACCAACAATAACCCTGGTGCATGATTTCTGTAAAATGATAAATCGACGTCTCTTCGCTCTGATCTGAGTAAAGACAGAAACACCGAGAGGAGCGAGAGGCAGAGAGGAAGAGGAAGGAGGAAGAGGAAGGAGGAAGAGGAAGCCCATTACCAGGACACCTGTTGGGAGAGGTTAAGTAAAAAGGGATCAGGTCAGTGAGATGGTCACAGCGCTGGAAGACGTAGTCACATCCTACTACTGTGAAAGTACTAATACCACACTGTAAAAAATACTCACATGTTAAAGTCCTGCAGTGAAAATGTTACTTCACTGGACCGTAGTAGTGGATATCTGTTATTATAACGTAGTAGTGAGGGTGTAACGTAGATATCTGGTATTATAACGTAGTAGTGAGGGTGTAACGTAGATATCTGGTATTATAACGTAGTAGTGAGGGTGTAACGTAGATATCTGTTACTATAACGTAGTAGTGAGGGTGTAACGTAGATATCTGTTACTATAACGTAGTAGTGAGGGTGTAACGTAGATATCTGGTATTATAACGTAGTAGTGAGGGTGTAACGTAGATATCTGGTATTATAACGTAGTAGTGAGGGTGTAACGTAGATATCTGGTATTATAATGTAGTAGTGAGGGTGTAACGTAGATATCTGTTACTATAACGTAGTAGTGAGGGTGTAACGTAGATATCTGGTATTATAACGTAGTAGTGAGGGTGTAACGTAGATATCTGGTATTATAACGTAGTAGTGAGGGTGTAACGTAGATATCTGTTACTATAACGTAGTAGTGAGGGTGTAACGTAGATATCTGGTATTATAACGTAGTAGTGAGGGTGTAACGTAGATATCTGTTACTATAACGTAGTAGTGAGGGTGTAACGTAGATATCTGGTATTATAACGTAGTAGTGAGGGTGTAACGTAGATATCTGGTATTATAACGTAGTAGTGAGGGTGTAATGTAGATATCTGTTACTATAACGTAGTAGTGAGGGTGTAACGTAGATATCTGGTATTATAACGTAGTAGTGAGGGTGTAACGTAGATATCTGGTACTATAACGTAGTAGTGAGGGTGTAACGTAGATATCTGGTACTATAACGTAGTAGTGAGGGTGTAACGTAGATATCTGTTACTATAACGTAGTAGTGAGGGTGTAACGTAGATATCTGTTACTATAACGTAGTAGTGAGGGTGTAACGTAGATATCTGTTACTATAACGTAGTAGTGAGGGTGTAACGTAGATATCTGGTATTATAACGTAGTAGTGAGGGTGTAACGTAGATATCTGGTATTATAACGTAGTAGTGAGGGTGTAACGTAGATATCTGGTATTATAACGTAGTAGTGAGGGTGTAACGTAGATATCTGTTACTATAACGTAGTAGTGAGGGTGTAACGTAGATATCTGGTATTATAACGTAGTAGTGAGGGTGTAACGTAGATATCTGGTATTATAACGTAGTAGTGAGGGTGTAACGTAGATATCTGGTATTATAACGTAGTAGTGAGGGTGTAACGTAGATATCTGTTACTATAACGTAGTAGTGAGGGTGTAACGTAGATATCTGTTACTATAACGTAGTAGTGAGGGTGTAACGTAGATATCTGGTATTATAACGTAGTAGTGAGGGTGTAACGTAGATATCTGGTATTATAACGTAGTAGTGAGGGTGTAATGTAGATATCTGTTACTATAACGTAGTAGTGAGGGTGTAACGTAGATATCTGGTATTATAACGTAGTAGTGAGGGTGTAACGTAGATATCTGGTACTATAACGTAGTAGTGAGGGTGTAACGTAGATATCTGGTACTATAACGTAGTAGTGAGGGTGTAACGTAGATATCTGTTACTATAACGTAGTAGTGAGGGTGTAACGTAGATATCTGGTATTATAACGTAGTAGTGAGGGTGTAACGTAGATATCTGTTACTATAACGTAGTAGTGAGGGTGTAACGTAGATATCTGGTATTATAACGTAGTAGTGAGGGTGTAACGTAGATATCTGTTACTATAACGTAGTAGTGAGGGTGTAACGTAGATATCTGGTACTATAACGTAGTAGTGAGGGTGTAACAGATATCTGGTACTATAACGTAGTAGTGAGGGTGTAACGTAGATATCTGTTACTATAACGTAGTAGTGAGGGTGTAACGTAGATATCTGTTACTATAACGTAGTAGTGAGGGTGTAACGTAGATATCTGGTACTATAACGTAGTAGTGAGGGTGTAACATAGATATCTGGTACTATAACGTAGTAGTGAGGGTGTAACGTAGATATCTGTTACTATAACGTAGTAGTGAGGGTGTAACGTAGATATCTGTTACTATAACGTAGTAGTGAGGGTGTAACGTAGATATCTGGTACTATAACGTAGTAGTGAGGGTGTAACAGATATCTGGTACTATAACGTAGTAGTGAGGGTGTAACGTAGATATCTGTTACTATAACGTAGTAGTGAGGGTGTAACGTAGATATCTGGTATTATAACGTAGTAGTGAGGGTGTAACGTAGATATCTGTTACTATAACGTAGTAGTGAGGGTGTAACGTAGATATCTGGTATTATAATGTAGTAGTGAGGGTGTAACGTAGATATCTGTTACTATAACGTAGTAGTGAGGGTGTAACGTAGATATCTGGTATTATAACGTAGTAGTGAGGGTGTAACGTAGATATCTGGTATTATAATGTAGTAGTGAGGGTGTAACGTAGATATCTGGTATTATAACGTAGTAGTGAGGGTGTAACGTAGATATCTGTTACTATAACGTAGTAGTGAGGGTGTAACGTAGATATCTGTTACTATAACGTAGTAGTGAGGGTGTAACGTAGATATCTGTTACTATAACGTAGTAGTGAGGGTGTAACGTAGATATCTGGTATTATAACGTAGTAGTGAGGGTGTAACGTAGATATCTGGTATTATAATGTAGTAGTGAGGGTGTAACGTAGATATCTGGTATTATAACGTAGTAGTGAGGGTGTAACGTAGATATCTGGTATTATAATGTAGTAGTGAGGGTGTAACGTAGATATCTGGTATTATAACGTAGTAGTGAGGGTGTAACGTAGATATCTGGTATTATAACGTAGTAGTGAGGGTGTAACGTAGATATCTGGTATTATAACGTAGTAGTGACGGTGTAACGTAGATATATACGTATAGTATCTGTGGCTTCATGTATGTTACAGTCTCTGTTATTGATTAGCTTCAGATACAACACACACGGAGCTGCTCATGTTGAAGAAGAAAAAGGTTAATGCAGAAACGCTGTCTCTTGTTCAGGAACCTGCTGAGGAACACATCACTGTTGACTGTGGGCAGATATTCCAACCAGCAGGTCTTGCAGTTTAATTTTTGGGGTTAATTGGTACTCACGCTCTGACATTTGTGTACAGGAAGTTTTGATTTCTGGTTGTGCGGAGGCTCCACGCAGAGCTTTTCACCACAGCCTACGTCAGTGGCCAGATGATTACACGTGTGTGCTGCTGTGTGTCGAGCCGGTGTGTGTGTGTGTGTGTGTGTGAGAGGTGATGTCAGGCTACGGTGTAGGGCCGCGTCTCCACGTACGGAGCCACGGCGTAGACTTTAATATAGTATAAATCCCACTTTGTTATCTTTAAATATAGAAAATGTGCAGAAGTCATTTTCATTTAGTTTCTGAGATGCAACATGTGGTGAATTAAGAAACCAATGATTGAACCGGCTTTACTGTTCCAGAGAGCTTAAAGGGCCCATATGATGAAAGAAACCATGGAAACCTATTCTGGTCCAACCTCAAAATACACGAGCATGATATGGGCCCTTTAACCTAAAGGTAAAACGACTTACACTAAAATGGGAACTTAAGAAAAGCTTGCTGGCACAAATATCTTCCCACAGTCAAGCCTCTGGTACAGAAACAAAGCACCGGACTCTTTTTGACAAAAACCATAAGCCAAGAAGAAGCTATGAACCCCCCGACCTGGACATTTGTTTTTCTGAGTCATAATTACAAATGAAAAACCTTTTATCAAGGTCAAGGTCGTCTTTTTTGACCCTTTTGTGGCTTTCTCCCCGATGATTTTGTCAATTTTTCTGAGCCTTTTGAAATGCCCGTGGGTTTTTCTGATGAAACTGTAGAAAGGGGTCAGACTAGACCCGAAGACACCAGGAGGGTTAAACACTGAATCCCTGCAAATGAAAGCGGTAACCTGGCTGGTTGCTAGCGAAGGAATCCTCCGTTGAAGCTGCAGGATTAATAAAACCTTTGGCTCGTCTGTTTTTCAGCGTCTTACCGTTGTGAGCCTCCCCGGTGACGGTGCCCTCTCCGGACGGGTTGCCGTCCTGGTCGCGCCACTTCCAGTCGATGCCGCGGACGACCCGCGCCCCCGGGACGATGTACTTCATCACCTGGGAACGGAACAGGCGGCGCTGGCGACGGAGGTTCGCCTCCGCCTCCTTCACAGCTTTACCTGACGGAGGAGGATGTTAGCGTGAGTTATTTGTGGGACTCTGAACATAACAGATACACGTTACACCTCACCCAGGGATGGAAACTAATAGTAAGAGTCAATCTGAGACTAGAGGCACTGACAAGGAGACGATTTACCCCGATCCCCCCCACCCTACAGAGAGATATTCTGCAAATGGGTAAAATTAGTTTCGATACAGGTAATCGTGGTAGTCTAATATAGGCCGAGCATGCCTTCACATGTACATACTAACATGCAGGACATGAATGCTCAAAGACAAAAAAATATAAAAATAAAATAAAAATCAGGAGAGAATATAAGAGCAACAACAAACAGGATGTTAGTTTTTACTCCAAAGTGACGTTTAATGGGGGTGGTGGGGGTGTCACCACACGCCTCCCGATATCATCACAATACTATATATAGATATGAAAATGAATAGAAACACCTTAAAATGTCTGAAATCCATCCGATATACCAGTCTGACCCTAAAACAGCGTGACAGTGTGATGTCATAACGTAACATGTTCTTATTGGCTGTAAAGCCGTTGGATGGAACCAGAGTTATTTTACCCAACTTCAGATAATTAGCTGGACACGTGGATGGAAACTTAGCTAGTGTGAAACGCCCTCAACGCTGTGATCTTCTCATGTCTCACACACACACACACACACACACACACACACACACACACACACACACACACACCCTTACCGAGCTGGTCCTCGCAGACGGCGGTGACGGTGCCGTACAGCTCTAGTCCCGACAGAGACAGGTAGTGGGTCTGCCCGCTGGCGTTCTTCCCCATCTGTTTGATCCGGATGTGTCTCCAGCCCTGCTTCTCCTCCTTGGACGGGTCCAGAGGCCACGTGGCCGTCGACCTGAGACACATGGGAGTCAATGGGATGCTAACAAAATGAATGGGAGTCAATGGGATGCTAACAAAATGAATGGGAGTCAATGGGATGCTAACAAAATGAATGGGAGTCAATGGGATGCTAACAAAATGAATAGCAGTCAATGGGATGCTAACAAAATGAATGGCAGTCAATGGGATGCTAACGGCGGGTGAATGCTAGGTAGCATCAAAATGGCGCCATAGGCGCTGTCATACCCCGGTTCGTTGAGGCTGCAGTCGTCTACGTGGTTGTAGAGAGTCGTCCAGTTCTGACCGTCCTTCGACACCTGAAACACCCAGTTCCTCAGCGCCGAGCGGCCATAACCCCTGGGGAGGGGGGAAAAAAATAACGTTATCCTAATACATATATTTGGTTGTTACCTCGGTGTATGTTCGGTTTATTACCCGGCGTGTCTCTGTCTCAGGGTGTACGTTCAGTTTAATCCCCGGCATTTCTCAGGGTGTGTTAGGTTCATTACCTGGCGTGTCTCAGGGTGTGTTAGGTTCATTACCTGGCGTGTCTCAGGGTGTGTTAGGTTCATTACCTGGCGTGTCTCAGGGTGTGTTAGGTTCATTACCTGGCTTGTCTCAGGGTGTATGTTAGGTTCATTACCTGGCGTGTCTCAGGGTGTATGTTCGGTTTATTACCCGGCGTGTCTCAGGGTGTGTTAGGTTTATTACCTGGCGTGTCTCAGGGTGTGTTAGGTTTATTACCTGGCGTGTCTCAGGGTGTACGCTGAAGGAATGACCCAGAGACCGAGGTCGACAGCGAACCAGGCGTTCTTGTCGTCGTTTGTGTGGCAGTTGAGGGCGGAGCTATCCCGACTCAGGATGTCCTCCAGCCGCCCGTAGGGGAGGTTACGCCCCTCTGATGATGTCACCACCACCAGGCCGTAGGCGGCGGGATTTACCCACTCGTAGGCTGTCCTGAGTGGAACAAAATCAATAACAAGGCGTCCATTAAGACAAAAACTGAACTGAAGTCCAGTCGTGATGAAGATTCAAAACTATGATCTAAAACTACCTCAGATAAAGAGCAGAATCTGAAATCTATTGATTAACTTACCTCAATAAATCATATTTTAATATTCATTAAACTCTTTAATAAGACTTTACATTTTATTATCAGAACTTTAATATATTTTGATGTTCTGTTGTGACAATATAAAAAATTGTATTAGTGAGAACTCAAATAACTACAAATAACTAATGTTAGGGAAATCAGTTTGTTATACGTTTCTGGTATATCGACATATTGGATTTTTAAATAACCCAATATTCGTATCTCGTATACTCTACTTTAAAGTAAAATACTTCAATACTTGAAGTACAGAAGGATTTCCTTACTTGGCGTTGGTGCCGACCCAGTAGATGATCCCGTTCTCGTCGAAGTCGTGCTGGTGTCTGAAGGTGAAGGTCTGTCCTTCCCTCAGCTTCCTCACGAACACGAAGGACGAGCGCTCAAAGTCGTACCACTGCTTCGCCACCTGGGAGGAAGAGAGCCGCAGGTTCAAGTCCCAACCTTCAGTACACTGACACCTTATAGTGAAGCTACATGTTGTGGTTTGGACTATTTCTACTGTATAGTCAGTACTTTAGCTACTATTTCTACTGTATAGTCAGTACTTTTAGCTACTATTTCTACTGTATAGTCAGTACTTTAGCTACTATTTCTACTGTATAGTCAGTACTTTTAGCTACTATTTCTACTGTATAGTCAGTACTTTAGCTACTATTTCTACTGTATAGTCAGTACTTTTAGCTACTATTTCTACTGTATAGTCAGTACTTTTAGCTACTATTTCTACTGTATAGTCAGTACTTTTAGCTACTATTTCTAATGTATAGTCAGTACTTTTAGCTACTATTTCTACTGTATAGTCAGTACTTTTAGCTACTATTTCTACTGTATAGTCAGTACTTTTAGCTACTATTTCTACTGTATAGTCAGTACTTTTAGCTACTATTTCTACTGTATAGTCAGTACTTTTAGATATTACAACTGTGTAGTCAGTACTTTTAGCTACTATTTCTACTGTATAGTCAGTACTTTTAGCTACTATTTCTACTGTATAGTCAGTACTTTTAGCTACTATTTCAAATGTATAGTCAGTACTTTTAGCTACTATTTCTACTGTATAGTCAATACTTTTAGCTACTATTTCTACTGTATAGTCAGTACTTTTAGCTACTATTTCTACTGTATAGTCAGTACTTTAGCTACTATTTCTACTGCGTAGTCAGTAGTCAGTACTTTTAGATACTATTTCTACTGTATAGTCAGTACTTTTAGCTACTATTTCTACTGTATAGTCAGTACTTTTAGCTACTATTTCTACTGTATAGTCAGTACTTTTAGATACTATTTCTAATGTATAGTCAGTACTTTTAGATATTACAACTGTGTAGTCAGTACTTTTAGATACTATTTCTACTGTATAGTCAGTACTTTTAACTACTATTTCTACTGTATAGTCAGTACTTTTAGCTACTATTTCTACTGTATAGTCAGTACTTTTAACTACTATTTCTACTGTATAGTCAGTACTTTGTTAATATTTCTACTGTATAGTCAGTACTTTTAGCTACTATTTCTAATGTATAGTCAGTACTTTTAGCTACTATTTCTACTGTATAGTCAGTACTTTTAGCTACTATTTCTAATGTATAGTCAGTACTTTTAGCTACTATTTCTAATGTATAGTCAGTACTTTTAGCTACTATTTCTAATGTATAGTCAGTACTTTTAGCTACTATTTCTACTGTATAGTCAGTACTTTCAGCTACTATTTCAACTGTATAGTCAGTACTTCTAGATACTATTTCTACTGTTAAGTCAGTACTTTTAGCTACTATTACTGTTAAGTCAGTACTTTTAGCTACTATTACTGTTAAGTCAGTACTTTTAGCTACTATATAGTCAGTACTTTCAGCCACGTATTTCAGCAGTTAGGTCAGTAGTACTACTCACCATCTTCAGCAGGTACTGCTCCAGAGACTCCACGGTGGCGAGCGGTTCCATCTTCAACATGCGGCCCGTTCGGTCGATCAGCGCCGTCTCACCGG
>JABXJD010000154.1:357500-375000 GCA_013375575.1 Percina caprodes | reverse complement strand
TTGTGAAAATAAAATAAATCAAATCAAATGCTGAAAATGTCATGATATGAAGAAGATGTGGACGGTGCAACATGGCAGCTCTGCTCACTTCTTTCACTGAGTGATTGTAAAGATTTATCAAGAATATGTCGAGGCGTCTCCTCTCTAACTGTGACGTTTTGGGGATGTATTTGTTGTGTGTTCTATGAAAAACCCAAATGTACTGTCCTTCTATATAACTGTCTTTCTGTACCTTGTTCTTAATCAAAAGATAGTTAAAACAACAGCCTACACAAATCCCTGTCATTGCCTTCATGGTAGCACTAGGCTTGGTAGCAGGTGGAGGTGGTGGAGCTGGTGGAGTTCACAGTTTACCTAATAGAAGGCAGCATGGTTTGCTGAAAGGTTTGTGCAAAAACAGGCAGCAGTCTCCTCAGGTAGATGGGGGCCATCTCTGGGTCTCCTTTGGGCTCACTGCCCTCCTCCTCCTCCTTGTTCACATCTTTCTTCTTCTTGTCGTCGCCCTTGTTCACCGGACACATCCAGTCACCTGAAACACACGGTTCATCTTACGTCAATAACAATAACAATAATAATAATAATAATAATTCAAGTTATTGGCCATGGGTCAGGGGAGGGGGAGGTTCATTTCAGTTCATAAAAAAAGAAAGAAAAGAAAGCTTTGGATTCCTGTATGCACTTTATGTTTGTGTCATGCACTTGATAATTAAAAGTTATAAAAAATAATAATGCATGTTATTTGTTAGGTAAGGGCCAGGACTGCACAATTAATAGCAATTATAGATAATAGTAACAGCAGTAGTACTAGTAGTATCTGGCAGTACGCAGTAGTATTTGTGTGTGTACTAACTGGGGTACTGCAGTAGTAGTACTAGCAGCAGCAGTATTTGTGTGTACTAACTGGGGTACTGCAGTAGTAGTACTAGCAGCAGCAGTATTTGTGTGTATACTAACTGGGGGACTGCAGTAGTAGTACTAGCAGCAGCAGTATTTGTGTGTATACTAACTGGGGGACTGCAGTAGTAGTACTAGCAGCAGCAGTATTTGTGTGTACTAACCGGGGGACTGCAGTAGTAGTACTAGCAGCAGCAGTATTTGTGTGTATACTAACTGGGGGACTGCAGTAGTAGTACTAGCAGCAGCAGTATTTGTGTGTATACTAACCGGGGGACTGCAGTAGTAGTACTAGCAGCAGCAGTATTTGTGTGTGTACTAACCGGGGGACTGCAATAGTAGTACTAGCAGCAGCAGTATTTGTGTGCATACTAACCGGGGGACTGCAGTAGTAGTACTAGCAGCAGCAGTATTTGTGTGCATACTAACCGGGGGACTGCAGTAGTAGTACTAGCAGCAGTAGTATTTGTGTGTATACTACCTGGGGACTGCAGTAGTAGTACTAGCAGCAGCAGTATTTGTGTGTATACTAACCGGGGGACTGCAGTAGTAGTACTAGCAGCAGCAGTATTTGTGTGTGTACTAACCGGGGGACTGCAATAGTAGTACTAGCAGCAGCAGTATTTGTGTGCATACTAACCGGGGGACTGCAGTAGTAGTACTAGCAGCAGCAGTATTTGTGTGTATACTAACCGGAGGACTGCAGTAGTAGTACTAGCAGCAGCAGTATTTGTGTGCATACTAACCGGGGGACTGCAGTAGTAGTACTAGCAGCAGCAGTATTTGTGTGCATACTAACCGGGGGACTGCAGTAGTAGTACTAGCAGCAGCAGTATTTGTGTGCATACTAACCGGGGGACTGCAGTAGTAGTACTAGCAGCAGCAGTATTTGTGTGCATACTAACCGGGGGACTGCAGTAGTAGTACTAGCAGCAGCAGTATTTGTGTGTATACTAACCGGGGGACTGCAGTAGTAGTACTAGCAGCAGCAGTATTTGTGTGTATACTAACCGGGGGACTGCAGTAGTAGTACTAGCAGCAGTAGTATTTGTGTGTATACTAACCGGGGGACTGCAGTAGTATTTGTGTGTACTAACCGGGGGACTGCAGTAGTATTTGTGTGTATACTAACCGGGGGACTGCAGTAGTATTTGTGTGTATACTAACCGAGGGACTGCAGTAGTATTTGTGTGTATACTAACCGGGGGACTGCAGTAGTATTTGTGTGTACTAACCGGGGGACTGCAGTAGTATTTGTGTGTATACTAACCGGGGGACTGCAGTAGTATTTGTGTGTATACTAACCGGGGGACTGCAGTAGTATTTGTGTGTACTAACCGGGGGACTGCAGTAGTATTTGTGTGTATACTAACCGGGGGACTGCAGTAGTATTTGTGTGTACTAACCGGGGGACTGCAGTAGTATTTGTGTGTATACTAACCGGGGGACTGCAGTAGTATTTGTGTGTACTAACCGGGGGACTGCAGTAGTATTTGTGTGTATACTAACCGGGGGACTGCAGTAGTATTTGTGTGTACTAACCGGGGGACTGCAGTAGTATTTGTGTGTACTAACCGGGGGACTGCAGTAGTATTTGTGTGTATACTAACCGGGGGACTGCAGTAGTATTTGTGTGTACTAACCGGGGGACTGCAGTATTGCCACCACCTCGCTGTGTCCTCGCTCCCTGGCCTTGTCCAGAGGAGTTTTCCCGTCCTCGTCTCTCAGGTCAGGGTTAGCTCCATGACGCAACAGAGTCTACACACACACAAACACAAACACACACACACACACACACACACACACAGGCAGACACACACACACACACACACACACGCGCAGACACACACACACGCAGACACACACACACACACGGGCAGAAGGTTAGAACAAAACATAACCAGCGGTGGGCGAAGTATTCAGATCCTTCACTGCAGTAACAGTACTAATACCACACTATAAAAATACTGTTATAAGTAAAAGAAGTCCTGAGTCTTCCTGAGTCTTCCTGAGTCTTCCTGAGTCTTCCTGAGTCTTCCTGAGTCTTCCTGAGTCTCCCTAAGAATCCTTTTAATATCTCCCAGGTGCCCTGGAGGACTCTGTTCACTTCCAGCGCTGAAGAAGAACATTTCACAGAATCTGACCACTTCATTCACCGTGCATCGCCTCTCTGTGTGTTCTGTTACCTTGGCTACTTGTGGGCGTCCAAAACAGGCAGCGTAGTGTAGTGAAGACGACCTTTGACCTCTGTTGACGTCCGCGCCCCTTTCACATAGAAACTCCACCTGGAACAACAACAAACCGATACTCCGATCAAATTCATCCTCCAATAGTTGTTAAAGCAGAACTCTCTGGCGCCCAGATAGCTCAGCTGGTAGCGCGGGCGCCCATGTATGACGGTTTACTCCTCGACTCAGCAGACCCGGGTTCAACTCCGACCTGCGGCCCTTTGCTGCATGTCACCCCCCCCCCCTTCACCTGTCCTGTCAAATAAAAAGGCCTAAAAAGCCCAAAACTGATCTAAAAAATATAGCCCAACTCTCGCCAAACTACAACCTCGGGTGTTTTTGTGAGTCAAACTTTAGTTAAAAAGAATTAGGACGGAAACGCCATTTTTAAGATGGACTGTATTCTCGTTTTTGGGTCAAATGGCCTTTTGAATGGGAGAGCTAGGGCGCTACTATAATGGCATCAACATATCTATTTATAAATCACCTGATTTCTAGGGGGGGGGAATGGATACAGCTATGTATCTCAATGTTTTCAGTGTCAATACTGTATCGATACACAGCCGCCAAGTATGAATCTGTTATTATATATGTTATATATGTGGTGGTCAGTTCGTCTCATTCTGCAGCGATAACATTGAAGTGAGATGAACAAACAGTGAAATGTTTCTTTTTAGATGAAACATGTTGATAAGTTTCCTTTTGGGGACGTCATAACAAATTGGGGAAAATCAGAAGTTGGAAAAAAAGGTTATAAATTGCAATATATCAGAATATTGCAATATGTTAAAAATCACAATAATATCGTAATATAGTATTGTGATGATATCGTATCAAGAGGCGTCTGGTGGCAAGCAGCTTGTATGGTGAATAATCTAAAGTGTGATTTAAATGAAGTGTCTCTGGAATCCTTTTTACCATTTCCTGTGTGCCAAAAGCTGAGGCCCAGTTGAGAAGCGTCTGTCCAACATCGTCCATGAAGTTCACCTCGAAAGCTGCAGAAACAGAGAATTCTGGGTCACTTTTAGTCACCGAAAACAGCTTTTACAACAACTTCAGCTTCAATTCTTTAGCAGAACGTTGGAAAGATTCAGTTTCTTGTTCAACTTTATTTTGTGTTCTTCAGGTCTTTTTGCCATTTTTAAAATGTCTTACGTATGTATACCCTGTACGGTGTCCTTAAGAGCAGAGAAAGGCGCCTTTAATTAAAATGTATTATTATTATTATTATTATTATTATTATCTTCTATTCTATCCTATTTATTAATTAATTATATTCTGTATGTGTTTGATATTTTGCTACTGTAATGTCCCATTTTCTATGGAAATATAGACACTTTATGATCCATTTCTGTGTGAAAGAGCCCCACACACCCCTCACATAAAAAACATTAAATAGAAGACGGTCCTATTTTTACTCTTGTAGAGCGGATTTCCACACTGCAGACCACTACGCACTGCTTTCTGTCCGGTGTAGCCAGTATCATTGATCATGTTGGAAGCGTAGCGTTGGAACAGCTCGGCATAGGTTACGCTTCAATGGAGCCGGTCCGTTACAATGGAAAAACGTAGTAATTCTAACACTTGGCAGGCGTGTTGGGTGTCTGCGTTCTTACCTCCAGTGTCTATGGCGTCGATCAGAGCGTCCGTGTCCTTGCTGCGGATACAGTCGATGAGCTGGCGGTGGGACCTCTCCCCTGAGCTGTCGAGGCGCCGCAGGCCGGGAATCCGACCCGTTGACCCCGCCGTGGATTTGGGCAGCGCCTTCCGTCCCTCAAACAGGAGCACGAGCAGCAGGTCCACCAAACGCATGGTGTCCAGCACGCAGCGCTCGTCTCCGCCCAGAGCGGACTCCATCGAGTCAGGCAGCGCCGAACGCAGTAAGTCCTGAAGACGGAGAGACGGGGACGAGAGCATATCAGACAACTGTCAGCATTTAAAACAGTGTCTGTCTGAGTCTGTCTGTCTCTGTGTGTGTCTGTGTGTGTGAGTCTGTGTGTGTGAGTCTGTGTGTGTGAGTCTGTGTGTGTGAGTCTGAGTCTGTCTGTCTCTCTGTGTGTGTGTGTGTGTGTGTGTGTGTGTCTGTGAGTCTGTCTGTGTGTGTGTGAGTGTGTGTGTGAGTCTGTGTGTGTGAGTCTCTGTGTGTGTGAGTCTGTGTGTGTGAGTCTGTGTGTGTGTGAGTGTGTGTGTGAGTGTGTGTGTGTGAGTCTGTGTGTGTGTGAGTCTGTGTGTGTGTGTGTGTGTGTGTGTGTGTCTGTCTCTGTGTGTGTGTCTGTGTGTCTGTGTGTGTGAGTATGTGTGTGTCTGTCTGTGTGTGTGAGTCTGTGTGTCTGTCTCTGTGTGAGTCTGTGTGTGAGTCTCTGTGTGTGTGAGTCTGTGTGTGTGTGTGTGTGTGTGTCTGTCTCTGTGTGTGTGTGTGTGTGTGTGTGTCTGTGTGTCTGTGTGTGTGAGTATGTGTGTGTCTGTCTGTGTGTGTGAGTCTGTGTGTCTGTCTCTGTGTGAGTCTGTGTGTGAGTCTCTGTGTGTGTGAGTCTGTGTGTGTGAGTCTGTGTGTGTGTGAGTCTGTGTGTGTGTGAGTCTGTGTGTGTGTGAGTCTGTGTGTGTGTGTGTGTGTGAGTCTGTGAGTCTGTGTGTGTGAGTCTGTGAGTCTGTGTGTCTGTCTCTGTGTGTGTGTCTGTCTCTGTGTGTGTGTGAGTCTGTGTGTGTGTGAGTCTGTGTGTGTGAGTCTGTCTCTGTGTGTGTGTGAGTCTGTGTGTGTGTGAGTCTGTGTGTCTGTCTATTTTGAGAACCGATATCAGTCTGGGACAGTAAACTGATCTTTGAGTTGTGGACAAACGAGACATTTGAGGACATCATCTGGCGATTTTTGAGAAAGTCAGATCCACATTTAGAGACACAACAACTAATCAATTTCCTTTGAGTAAAAAACTCAAATAAAAACAAACAACTATTCTGGTTTCCTGTGTTTTTGGTGCTTATGCGTGTTGACCTACGTGTGTGACGAGCGGCGACCCTCTGCACAGCGTGGACAGCAGGCTCACGATGGTCGACACCTGGTTGCTCAGTTTGGAATCCGGCGCCGAGGGGGCGGCGCCCGTGGAGGTTCGTCCGGGCTTACAGGAAGAGGCTGGGCCGGACACGGTGCCGCCGGCGGCCGCCATGCGGGACAGCAGCTCCTCCGTCAGCCCGTGTTTGGCTAAAGGTGCGGGGTCCACGCCGCGGCGAGTGAATCTGTCGGCTAATGAGGCGAAGCAGCGCAGAGCGCCGTCTGACACCTGGAGGACAGAGACGAGCAGTTAGCTCGGCTGAGAAAAACACTGGGAGTGTGTATCACAAGTTATTGTGTCTTTATTTTTGTGTTGACATGTGCGTACACCTCTTGCGTGTCTGTAATGAGTGTGTGTGAGGCTTGTTTTTGATGCATCTGCATATATTTCTGCTAATAAATGGTTCCTCATCTACATACATTTCTAAATAAATGCGACTTATAGTCCAGTGCAACTTGTTTTTTTTCTCTCTTCATGATGCATTTTTTTCTCAGAGCCGATATGGTTTCTATTTTCACTTTGCAAGAATGGTAATAATAATAATAATAATAATAATAATAATAATAATAATAATAATTTTGGCTTGTGAATCCATGAATACATCGATCCAGATAAAAAACACACAGAGTGGGCTGGCGGGTTACCTGGTGGTCTTCGTGTTTGAGCAGGCTGGACAGGGACTCGACGCAGGTCTCCAGAGACGAGTCCTGCGGCTCCATCTTGCTGCAGAGTCGGGACACGACGGCCATGGCTGAGTGCAGCGTGTCCTTGTGAACAAGATGGCCGCTGTCTCGGATGAAGCTCAGCACGCAGTTCAGACCGCCGGCCTCGAACACGGCGCCAGACTCCCTGGTACAGATCAGCTCCAGCACCTCCACAACAAACACAAAACTTAATGTTATGTAGGTCCAAAAATACATAAGAGGCACACTCACGTTCTAGGGGTGGGGGGGGGGGATCAATACAGCGTAGTATCGCGATATTTTCAGTTCCAATACTGTATCGCTACACAGACGCCAAGTATGGATCTGTTATTATATATATTATATATGTGGTGTTCAGTTTGTCTCATTCTGCAGCGATAACATTGAAGTGAGATGAACAAACAGAGAAATGTTTCTTTTTAGATGAAACATGTTGATAAGTTTCCTTTTGGGGACGTCATTAGAACATTGGGGAAAATCTGAAGTTGGAGAAAAGGTTATAAATTACAATATATCACAGAATATTGTAATATGTTTAAAACGCAATAATATCGTTATGGCGCCCTCATGTTGTCCTCATGTTGTCCTCATGTTGTCCTCATGTTGTCCTCATGTTGTCCTATATCAATGTTCTTTTTAATTCCCCAAAATAACATGATTGATTCCACACAACGCTCTTTGCCAAGTACAAATCTCTACTTTCATTAATTTTGGGGCGTCTTATTCAATTTTATAGCATTTGAAACCAAATTGAAGTGTTTTTGAAATAGTATTGAGAGTAAAAGTTGACATATTCCAGTCTGTGATTATCATCAACATCCATTCCTTTAATTTTAGTCTCAATAATTCCTAATTTCTGCTTTTCTAACTCCAACATTAGGTATAATTTCCTATAAATGAGCTTTATTGACCATAAATTCAAAAAATAACTGTAAAACTAAAGTTAGTAAGTTAGTGTTGAAAACGTCATAAAAGTGACAAACATTGAAAAAAGCGTCAAAATGGAAAAAAGGGACAAAAACGTAAGAAAAAGTTATAAACATTGATTAAAATTGTCGATTTTCAATTTTGACGGGAAGACAACAGGAGGGTTAAAAGAGTAGTGGGAGACGTCTTATGGCCACATTCCCTCGGCCCGTAGTCTTGTGTAGTCCTCCCAGGTAGTGACGGCCAAATGAAGCTTGGTGAACCACTGGCTTTATTTTCTGAGCCACTAGATGGCGCTCTCTGTTCAACAAAGCGTTGAGAACACACTGCAGTGCCTTAGGCCTTCTCTTAAAAACCAAAAGCTCCACCTAGTGGCTCGGACAGTAAAGACACTGGTTCATGAAGCTTCATTTGGCCACCACTACTCCCAGGTCAAACCTGGAAATGAACCATTTGTCGACACTTTGACGCGTTTGAGATACTTTAATCAATTTTTGATGCTTGTCAGCAAACAGTTGACTATTTCCACATCCAGCAGAACATTCACTTCTACACAGGAGATCATATCTCCTACGAGATCAACTTTTAGGCTTAGTTAGGATTCTTTGTGAGCGATAACGCCATGCAGGATGAAGCGCATACTGCATTGTACAATAAGTAGTAAAAGTTCAGCCAAATGCAGCATGAACAAAAGGTTTTACCTTCTCAGATGACAACAACGTCCACTGGAAAACTTAATGGAGTGTAGATTTGTACGTAGGAGGAGATAAAATTTAAGATAGAGACCTGATCCTTCAATTAACTAAAACGAAGGATCAGGAAATGGAAGACGCTCAAACAGCAAGACGTCTCAAAATATAATAATAAATAAACAAAATAAAGTCTAGCAGCGGTGCCGGAGGGACAATAAAAGACAAGCTGCATCTCTCTCTCTCTCCCCCCTACCTTGACACACTGCTCAGCGAGATGTCTGTCTGTCTCTCTCTCTCTCTCTCTCCCTCCCTCCCTCCCTCCCTCCCTCCCTAATCTCCAGCTGGTCCTACCTTGACACACTGCTCAGCGAGATGTCTGTCTGTCTGTCTCTCTCCCTCCCTCCCTCCCTAATCTCCAGCTGGTCCTACCTTGACACACTGCTCAGCGAGATCTCTGCTGGTCCGGTTGTTGAGCTCCACCACCACCAGCCGGTTGCACAGCGCCTTGATGGCCCCGTCCACGCCGACGATCCTCCGGGTGCACTCGGCCGACACGTCCAGGTAGTACGTGATGGCCCGGGCCGTGACCTCCAGCACATTGTCTGGAGCGCTCTCGTCCAGGAAGATCTTACAGAGCGCAGGGAGGAACGTCCGAGGGGGACAGCTGGAACGAGAGGAGAGAGACGGTCAGACCACCGATCTCCCAACGTGGGACCTAAGTACATTTACTCCAATACAACTGTTGAGGTACTTGTACTTTACTTGTGTGTGTGTGTGTGTGTGTGTGTGCGTGTCTCTGCATGTATGTGTCTGCGTATGCGAGCATCTCTGCGTGTGTGTGTGTGTCTCTCTCTGCTGCGTGTGTGTCTCTCTGCGTGTGTGTGTGTGTGTGCGTGTCTCTGAATACTTTTCCAACTACATCATCTTGTGTGAGCGCTAAGTGAAACACTCACGTCTCGAAGCAGCGGTCCACGTTGTCGGACATGAGCAGCAGCATGCAGAGCTGCTCCAGGGCGATGAGCTGCATGTCGCGCTCATCGCCCTGCCCCATCTGCAGCCACTCCAGCAGGGTGTCTGGGTCCACGTCCGCCATGATGGCTAGCCTACACAGACAAACAACCAGCACCCAGAGATAGATAGATTTTTCTTTTTTTACACACCACTTAATCTGTTCAGGGGAACTGGGGCTGGAGGCTATCCCATCATTCAATTCAATTTATACTATCAATTCATAACAAGAGTTATCTCCAGACACTTTACAGGTAGAGCAGGTCTAGACCGCTCTATAATCTACAGATAGAGCAGGTCTAGACCGCTCTATAATCTACAGATAGAGCAGGTCTAGACCGCTCTATAATCTACAGATAGAGCAGGTCTAGACCGCTCTATAATCTACAGATAGAGCAGGTCTAGACCGCTCTATAATCTACAGGTAGAGCAGGTCTAGACCGCTCTATAATCTACAGATAGAGCAGGTCTAGACCGCTCTATAATCTACAGATAGAGCAGGTCTAGACCGCTCTATAATCTACAGATAGAGCAGGTCTAGACCGCTCTATAATCTACAGGTAGAGCAGGTCTAGACCGCTCTATAATTTACAGGTAGAGCAGGTCTAGACCGCTCTATAATCTACAGGTAGAGCAGGTCTAGACCACTGTATAATTTACAGGTAGAGCAGGTCTAGACCACTGTATAATCTACAGGTAGAGCAGGTCTAGACCACTCTATAATCTACAGGTAGAGCAGGTCTAGACCACTGTATAATTTACAGGTAGAGCAGGTCTAGACCACTCTATAATTTACAGGTAGAGCAGGTCTAGACCACTCTATAATCTACAGGTAGAGCAGGTCTAGACCACTCTATAATCTACAGGTAGAGCAGGTCTAGACCGCTCTATAATTTACAAGGACCCAACAGTTCTAAAAACTCAATTTTAGGAAGAAACCTGGGACAGACCCAGGCTCTTGGTAGGGGGTGCCTGACGGAGATTTGTGTGACGCATGTGGACTTTTGAAGAAGAAGCCAGAGAGAAACTACAGTCGCGACTCAACGTCCCCCCTTTTAACACACTGGGAAGGTGAACCCAGCACTTTTTACGACAAATTGGCAGTACCAGATAGATTTGTTTTGGCACCTAGAGCTCATTGGGCATCACCACGAGCCTGTAGACATATTGCTTTATACAGTCTATGTTTAAAACTCCCGTTTGTGATGCAGTAGGCTCGTAAAATTAAGAGAATCAAAGTCATTTAAAAAAAAATAAAAAATTTAATTAAACACTATGGAAAGGATCCCAACAGAGATAGACCTTGCAGATCCTTTCAGTTTAACATGAAACAGCCCCAAAATCACCGTCACCAAACCCACCAGACTCCATGTAAATAATCACTACTTTTATCTTTGTAAAACACAGTTCATGCAAAGGGAGCAGAAACTAAATAAAACTACCAAAAGCCGTCTTGGTTCATCTTTCCACTGTTCCAACAATCACCACTCTGGTCTGGTTGGAATAAACTCTTAATTCACCCATTTACATGTGGAGATATGCTGCTCTATACACACTAAAAGTAGTGATTATTTACATGGAGTCTGGTGGAGATATGCTGCTCTATACACGCTAAAAGTAGTGATTATTTACATGGAGTCTGGTGGAGATATGCTGCTCTATACACGCTAAAAGTAGTGATTATTAACATGGAGTCTGGTGGAGATATGCTGCTCTATACATGCTAAAAGTAGTGATTATTTACATGGAGTCTGGTGGAGATATGCTGCTCTATACACGCTAAAAGTAGTGATTATTTACATGGAGTCTGGTGGAGATATGCTGCTCTATACACACTAAAAGTAGTGATTATTTACATGGAGTCTGGTGGAGATATGCTGCTCTATACACACTAAAAGTAATGATTATTTACATGGAGTCTGGTGGAGATATGCTGCTCTATACACGCTAAAAGTAGTGATTATTTACATGGAGTCTGGTGGAGATATGCTGCTCTATTCACGCTAAAAGTAGTGATTATTTACATGGAGTCTGGTGGAGATATGCTGCTCTATACACGCTAAAAGTAGTGATTATTTACATGGAGTCTGGTGGAGATATGCTGCTCTATACACACTAAAAGTAGTGATTATTTACATGGAGTCTGGTGGAGATATGCTGCTCTATACACACTAAAAGTAATGATTATTTACATGGAGTCTGGTGGAGATATGCTGCTCTATACACGCTAAAAGTAGTGATTATTTACATGGAGTCTGGTGGAGATATGCTGCTCTATTCACGCTAAAAGTAGTGATTATTTACATGGAGTCTGGTGGAGATATGCTGCTCTATACATGCTAAAAGTAGTGATTATTTACATGGAGTCTGGTGGAGATATGCTGCTCTATACACGCTAAAAGTAGTGATTATTTACATGGAGTCTGGTGGAGATATGCTGCTCTATACACGCTAAAAGTAGTGATTAATTACATGGAGTCTGGTGGAGATATGCTGCTCTATACACACTAAAAGTAGTGATTATTTACATGGAGTCTGGTGGAAATATGCTGCTCTATACACGCTAAAAGTAGTGATTATTTACATGGAGTCTGGTGGAGATATGCTGCTCTATACACGCTAAAAGTAGTGATTATTAACATGGAGTCTGGTGGAGATATGCTGCTCTATACATGCTAAAAGTAGTGATTATTTACATGGAGTCTGGTGGAGATATGCTGCTCTATACACGCTAAAAGTAGTGATTATTTACATGGAGTCTGGTGGAGATATGCTGCTCTATACACGCTAAAAGTAGTGATTAATTACATGGAGTCTGGTGGAGATATGCTGCTCTATACACACTAAAAGTAGTGATTATTTACATGGAGTCTGGTGGAAATATGCTGCTCTATACACGCTAAAAGTAGTGATTATTTACATGGAGTCTGGTGGAGATATGCTGCTCTATACACGCTAAAAGTAGTGATTATTTACATGGAGTCTGGTGGAGATATGCTGCTCTATACACGCTAAAAGTAGTGATTATTTACATGGAGTCTGGTGGGTTTGGTGATAGCAATCTCAGAGCTGTTTCTGGTAAAAACAAATGGGATTCCTGGTTGACAGAAATGAAAAATGTTATTCCTACATTTGGCACATAGATTTTAAAAAGAACCTTCCTACTTGTTTGCTGTGATCAAATGAAAATGATTGCATTGAGAAAAAAAACAATTTAAAAAAAAATAAAAAATAAAAAAAAGAGTTCAATCTTCTTTTGTGCTCTGGAAAGTTATTTAACTCTCACACGCCCTCCACCCCTCACCTGGCTCCCCGTTGGCTACCCGGTCTGGCTCAGCGCCCAATCACTGCTCACAGTTCTGTCGCTGTTTGGGACTCATCCAACCAATCGGACGGAGGGAGAGAGGAAACACGGACAAGAGAAAGAAGTAGCTCGCTCTCACAGGGGTTTCTGGGACATGTAGTCTTTTCACCTGCAAAACAAAACAATGACACAGCTAAATAACAGACCCCAGAGAAAGAGCATTGACTTAATTACCTGATCACACAGCAACTAAATTAACCCTGTAGTGATGTCAGGGGATAGTTCCTGGGTGGCTGACGTTCCAGGCCTATTTTGGGTATAATTCAGGAGGGTAAATCACGATGAAGGGGACTACAACATCCCTGCAGTTCCATTTCAAGTCTTCAACTCATATACTGAGATATACGGTGTCAAATACAGGCTGCTCAGCACTACCTGGGTACGTATGGACACTATCACACCATCTATCACGTCACTCCGCAGCCTACCCCCGCCCCCCCCCCCGGACTCTCTTCTTCCCTCCTACTGTGCAATACTGTTAGATAATGAATAAAAAGACACTGGAATTCTGTGCAATTTCATACAGTGCAATATGTAATATTTAACCATATCATTACAGTGCAATAGTTATTTGTTGTTAATACCCAACTACTTTTCACACAATGTGTACACAAAGATATTTTATATATGTATATAGTTGCTCTCAGGACTCCACTCTGCACTACATACCTACACATTATATTATATATTTTTATATTTCATGTCAACACTGTAAAGGTTTTGCTTCAATCTCATTGCACAGGTACTGCTCTTGTGTATAATGAGAATAAAGGCTTTCTCTTCTATTCTATTATTAGTCTGTGCTGTAGTAACGCCTTCCTCATGAAACAGTGATATAGTTTATTTCATATTTTTATCACTGCTTGCTGCTGCTTTGCATGGCTGACTGTGTCAGCTGCATGAACCCGACGTGTCCTGATGCGTGGCTTCTTATATTCACGTACTCTTGATTTCATGCTTGAGTTTCAGACGTATCGAAACAATCTCACATGGTTTCAGCTGCTAAACAGCCTGTTACAGTGAAAAATAACTTAAGAATAATAATAATAATAATAATAATAATAATAATGTGTCTCCTCCTCTGTAATGTGATGATTCTTCCTCGGCTCGTGCTTCATCTTTTCCCAAAGTAGGGGAGGGAACATATCGATATGGTATCGATAATGATTAGAAACTAGATATTGTCGTAGATTTTGGTATTGTAATATCGTGATATGACATAAGTCTTTTACTGGTTTTGCCCCTCCTGGTGTCCTCGGGGGCAAATTTGACCCATTTTCAAAACGTTTCTAAATCAGAAATTTTGGTTTCCTTCAACCAAATTGTAAAAAAAATAAATAAAAAATAACGCGGATGCAGGGCTGTAGTACTCGAGTCCGGTCTTGGACTTGTCTCGTACTCGCTAGCATTTGGACTCTGACTTATCTCGCCAATGGTCTTGCCAAATCTGGCTTTTGGTCTTGACCGAGTCCAGGTGTCTTTATTATGGTGATAATAATATTGGAGGGAAAGTGAAACCCAAAAGGATTGTCCTGATACTGTCATGCATAAGGCCTTCTTTCTGTCCTGGACTCGGTCTTGACTTGGACTCGACTAGTCTTGGTCTTGACAAAGGTGGTCTTGACTACAGCCCTGCGTAGATGGTCCCAACAACGCAATTGTAAATCAAAACAGTTCAAAATTAAAAACATTGTGGTAACAATGCTCACTCAGAGTAACACAAAACTGGTTGCGCTTTTGGATGGGGGAGATGTGTGAGTGTCTGTCTGTCTGTCTGTCTCTGTATGTGTGTGTATGTCTGTCTCTGTCTGTGTGTGTCTCTGTCAGTATGTGTGTGTATGTCTCTGTGTGTCTCTGCCTGTATGTGTGTAAATGTCTGTCTGTCTGTGTGTGTCACTGTCAGTATGTGTGTGTCTGTGTCTGTCTGCCCCCGCTCCGGATGCAATCAGCTCAAACACAAAAGCTCTCTAACGACTCTGACGCCTCTAATTACTCTGAAACTCAGCTGACGACATGAGACGTTCCCTAGAGCAGTTAGTGATGATGACGAGATCAATGCTAGCGTCCGACCGATGGAGGAATCTAAAGGCCGATACCGATATTTGGTTATTTAAAACATCTGATATGCCGATATATATTTAAAAAAATCCAGAAACACAAAACAAAACATCCCATCATATCTGGAAGCTGCCGGTCCAACCACAGCTGGGAAAAGGGCAACGAAAACGTCGAAAAAAGAGCAACAAAGCCCCCCCCCCCCGTCATATCACTTGTCTGCTGCACATAATAACTTTCTTATTATCAGCCCTCATACACAACCTGGACTGTGGTCATGAAATCTACATCTCATAACTTACTCCCTGTTACATAATGTTCTTATTCCGTCAGTTTATATGTTATTATTTATATATTTTACAGCACTGGTCACTTCTTTACTGTTACTGTATGCATCATTACAGACAGTCTACCGTAGTACCTCATCATCATCATCATCATCATCATGGGCACTGCATTTCTGGGGGATTTATAATTTTATTCTTATGTATGTGTGTGTGTATGTGTGATATATTAGTGTATATGTGTGTATACTGTATGTGTGATATATGTGTGCATATGTGTGATATATTAGTGTATATGTGTGTATACTGTATGTGTGATATATGTGTGCATATGTGTGATATATTAGTGTATATGTGTTTGTTGTGTTATGGTTGTCTTGCTACTGGATGCCTAAAATTTCCTTTGAGCTGAATAAAGTATCTAACTTAAAACGTCGGAAAAGAAACCCATGTTTCTGATATTAAAAAAAAAAAAAACTTTGAAAATGGGTCAAATTTGACCCGAGCAAAACCAGAGTTACCCCTCCTGGTGACCTCTAACCCTCCTGTTGACCTTTAATAAATGTCTATATCTGAAATCTGAGTTTCTTTTTAACCAAATTACCATAAAATGGATTCCTTCCAACGCTCTTTCATTCCTCTGATCTTAACTATTAGTCACAATAATTCATAATTTCTGCTTTTTAACTCTAATATCAGGTATAATTCTATATAAATGAGGGTTAATATCAGGTATAATTCTATATAAATGAGGGTTAATATCAGGTATAATTCTATATAAATGAGGGTTATTGACCATGAATTCCAGAAAGTATAAAACTAGTAAGGATGTGGTAGTGGAGACTAAAAAAAAAAAAGTCTGAAAAAAGGGACAAAAATGTCCAATTCTTGTCCGTTTTTGACCCGGGAGACAACACAAGGGTTAATCTGTACAGTTGTCTTGTAATCAGGTAAATCCATGAGGAAGAGAGTGTGGCAGAGTAGAAAGCTCCAGAACAGCTAAAGGGTGTTGTGGTGGGATTGTTTTGTCAACTTTGTGAAGTTGTAACCTATATTCCTCACTAGATAAAGACGGAGGGATGACTAGCAGCCATTGTACAGAAACACCATCTTTTATCCTCCCGTTGAACAAGCCTCCTTTGTTTGGGACTTCAAACTTGCACAATGTCAGAAACTCTGCCACAGGGTAAACAGGGAGCACAACATGGTTTAAACGTAACAACGCCAGCTGTGTGACCCCCAATTTCATCATCTGTCCGGGGCACACACAGCCTAATTACCTCATCAGACACGAATCAACATAAGAGGATGAAGCAGGGTTATGTTACTGCCAACGTTAAGCCGTGTAGCGAGCTATGCAGCCGGGGTACACAGGCTTTAATGTTCCAAGCATTAAAGCTAACTGTTAGCATCCCTTGCTAACGCCGATTAGCAACTGCGATGTTTGTCAGGCCGGTAAAACAAACCATAATTCAGATAAAACATCCTCCACGTATAACCATGACCCCAACGGTGATAAACGAATATTTATGTTAGATTGTTATCCATCACAGAAATAAATAACAAGCAACGAAACGCGACTAATGTTTGCCGGCTAGCACCAAGCTAGCTAGCTAGCTAACCTGGACGCGAACGTAAGAACGCTTAAATAAGCAGATAAAACGTTATTTTATTTAATTATTAACCTCTGATACTTCAACCGTGTCACAATGAAACAAGATATGTCAGATTATGTATTTTAAATGTAACGTTTACGTGAATTTAGAAAGCTAATTGTATTCGCGGCCTCCGACTCCGTAGGCGAACCACGGGCCTCGAGTTCCGGGAGAGCCGACAGGCCGCAGCTCTGACGCGGATACAAACTGTAAGCGACACCGGTCTGGGCTCGCTTCTACCTGCGGGATGAGCCACTCACCGTTTCTTGTCTTCGGCACAGCAGCGGTATGGATTAATGTATTCTAGGTCCAAATGATGGGTGAAGAGCGGTGTGTGTCGCCGATGCCGGGGGTTAAATCAAAGCGTTCCCATTTTCTTCGGAACGGCTGTGAAAAGGTCAGAGTGGCAGCGGAGCGATGAGCACAACAGAGCGGACTGAAAATGGAGAGCTGAGCCGACTGCTGCTGCCGCGTTCAGGGACGGCTTCTGAGCTCGGAAATACGAGACTCGTCATTATTTAATTTTTTCTTCTTGCTTTATTATATTATCTTGTGTATAAGTAAGTTATCCCATACCATAACCATATACCACAACGTTGATTATTTTTATTATTATACTTATTATTATTATATTTCTTGTTT
>JABXJD010000154.1:337500-342500 GCA_013375575.1 Percina caprodes | reverse complement strand
TTACTACATGCAGTTAAAAATACTGCAGTACTTTTACTACATGCAGCTAAGAATACTGCAGTACTTTTACTACATGCAGCTAAGAATACTGCAGTACTTTTACTACATGCAGCATAGAATACTGCAGTACTTTTACTACATGCAGCTAAGAATACTGCAGTACTTTTACTACATGCAGCTAAGAATACTGCAGTACTTTTACTACATGCAGCTAAGAATACTGCAGTACTTTTACTACATGCAGCTAAGAATACTGCAGTACTTTTACTACATGCAGCTAAGAATACTGCAGTACTTTTACTACATGCAGCTAAGAATACTGCGAGTTGCGGCCCTTTGAGCGATGCGTGACAGGAAGCTGGTACATGGAGAGGACAATTATTTCAAAATAAAAGCCTCCTTTCATTGACAGACCAATGGAACAGCAGCGTTTGTTTCGGTGTACTCGTAGCGCCAGGCGGGTGGAGTCTAACTGTCGGAGACCGCCTCAGCTGACTCTGAGATGCTCTCCTGTGATTGGTCAAACTCTGCCTGTAATGTACACACATGCTTTAGTGTTTTTCTAGATTAAAGTCTCGTCTGATAATTAATTCAATTATTCAGTTTGAGTTATTTTTCTTGTGTGATGTCAGCGTGTTACATGTCAATATGTTCTAGTGTCTTCTCTCCTTCAGTGGAGGACAAAACGAGACATTTGAGGACATCATTTTGGACTTTTTGGGAGACACGGACCCCCATTTTAGAGCCAGAAGTCCTCCAGTCCTCCAGAACACACACATTACTCCCGGGTGGACAACCAGTTGGCGGCGTGTTCTCTCTCTTCAGATTCCCAGGGGTCGGTGAACGCAGCAGGAAGTGGCCTCACAGGAAGTTGGTTTTGAGCGTGATGCTGGGGGAGGACTTGGCGGGGGGGTTAGCGCTGCTAGCTTTAGCGCTCAGACTCTCCTGGTTGCCCTTGATGGCGGCTTCCAGACGAGACTTGAGTGGAGGAGACGAGGCGATGAGCGACCTGCGGGAGAGAAAACACATCGCTACGTCAACGCTACGTCAACGCTGAGCCGCTACGTCAACGCTACGTCAACACTGAGCCGCTACGTCAACGCTATGTCAACGCTAAGTCGCTACGTCAACGCTACGTCAACGCTACGTCAACGCTACGTCAACGCTGAGCCGCTACGTCAACGCTACGTCAACGCTGAGCCGCTACGTCAACGCTATGTCAACGCTAAGTCGCTACGTCAATGCTACGTCATCGCTGAGCCGCTACGTCAACGCTATGTCAACGCTAAGTCGCTACGTCAATGCTACGTCAACGCTACGTCAACGCTGAGCCGCTACGTCAACGCTACGTCAACGCTACGTCAACGCTGAGCCGCTACGTCAATGCTACGTCAACGCTATGTCAACGCTAAGTCGCTATGTCAACGCTAAGTCGCTACGTCAATGCTAAGTTGCTACGTCAATGTTACGTCAACGCTGAGCCGCTACGTCAACGCTGAAGTTCGACCACAGGCAACGACACGGCTCATCCAAAATAACCCCAAAGGTTTCATGTCAGAATAATAACAATAGTTATCAGTTTCTGTGTGTGTGTGTGTGTGTGTGTGTGTGTGTGTGTGTGTGTGTGTGTGTGTGTGTGTCTGTGTGTGTGTGTGTCTGTGTGTGAGTCTGTGTGTGAGTCTGTGTGTGTGTCTGTGTGTGTGTCTGTGTGTGTGTCTGTGTGTCTGTGTGTGAGTCTGTGTGTGTGTCTGTGTGTGTGTCTGTGTGTGTGTGTGTGTGTGTCTGTGTGTGTCTGTGTGTGTGTGTGTCTGTGTGTGAGTCTGTGTGTGAGTCTGTGTGTGTGTCTGTGTGTGTGTCTGTGTGTGTGTCTGTGTGTCTGTGTGTGAGTCTGTGTGTGTGTCTGTGTGTGTGTCTGTGTGTGTGTGTGTCTGTGTGTGTGTCTGTGTGTGAGTCTGTGTGTCTGTGTGTGTGTGTGTGTGTGTGTCTGTGTGTGTGTGTGTGTGTGTGTGTGTGTGTGTGTGTGTGTGTGTGTGTGTGTGTGTGTGTGTGTGTGTGACTTTACAGGCGAGGAGCAGTTCATGTTTCCATGTTTTCTTAGTTAGAGATTAACAGCCTGAGATCTCAAATACATATACATACAATACATAACTTAACTTATACTGTTTATTGATCCCAGTGGGGAAATTACAATTTACACTCTGTTTGTTAGTAATCACTACACACACACACACACACACACACACACACACACACACACACACACACACACACACACACATGGCACCTGAACTGGCATCTCTCCAGCTACCGGTCCACACTTTGTACTTTGGGCCAAACAGGGACTTGAACCGGCGACCCTACGGACTAAGCTACACCCCCCGCTCATCTCTTGCTCATTTCCTCGTTATTGTCTTTTCATTTGCATGTTTTATTTTATTCAGTTTCCATTGGTACGTGTGTGTGTGTTACCGAGAGAGCCACACTAATAATAATCTGTGTGTGTAAGGTGTGTTACCTGAACACGGCCGAGTGCTGCGGCCCGAGGCGCATCAGGTCTTTGAGCGCCGCCCGGTGGAGGGAACGGGACGCGGCGGGCGCCGAGCCCAGAGCGTTCTCATCCAGCAGGAAGGACACGAGGACAGGGAACAGGACGGCCACCAGCGGAGCCCCTGAAGGCACAAAACAGGCAGCAATGTCTAATATGAGGAAATATATGTGGTAATATATGTGGTAATATATGTGGTAATATATGTGATAATATATGTGATAATATATGTGGTAATATATGTGGTAATATATGTGATAATATATGTGGTAATATATGTGATAATATATGTGGTAATATATGTGATAATATATGTGATAATATATGTGGTAATATATGTGGTAATATATGTGGTAATATATGTGGTAATATATGTGGTAATATATGTGATAATATATGTGGTAATATATGTGATAATATATGTGGTAATATATGTGGTAATATATGTGGTAATATATGTGGTAATATATGTGATAATATATGTGGTAATATATGTGATAATATATGTGGTAATATATGTGGTAATATATGTGGTAATATATGTGGTAATATATGTGATAATATATGTGGTAATATATGTGGTAATATATGTGGTAATATATGTGATAATATATGTGGTAATATATGTGATAATATATGTGATAATATATGTGATAATATATGTGGTAATATATGTGGTAATATATGTGGTAATATATGTGGTAATATATGTGGTAATATATGTGGTAATATATGTGGTAATATATGTGATAATATATGTGATAATATATGTGATAATATATGTGATAATATATGTGGTAATATATGTGATAATATATGTGGTAATATATGTGGTAATATATGTGGTAATATATGTGGTAATATATGTGATAATATATGTGGTAATATATGTGGTAATATATGTGATAATATATGTGGTAATATATGTGGTAATATATGTGGTAATATATGTGATAATATATGTGATAATATATGTGATAATATATGTGGTAATATATGTGGTAATATATGTGGTAATATATGTGATAATATATGTGATAATATATGTGATAATATATGTGGTAATATATGTGGTAATATATGTGATAATATATGTGGTAATATATGTGGTAATATATGTGGTAATATATGTGGTAATATATGTGATAACGTTGAATATGGCGATAAATGACCAGAGTATTCTGAAAGGAAACCAGTTCAACTTCCTTTTAAATGAATAAATTCAACATTAAGTAGTACTAAAAACCCGTATGAAAAAAAGTGTTTCCTGCAGATATTTTCATTCTATTAACACAAAAACACAGGGAGGTGTGTTCAGGTGCATTCTGGGCGTGCTGGTCTTACAGGGAGGTGTGTTCAGGTGCATTCTGGGCGTGCTGGTCTTACAGGGAGGTGTGTTCAGGTGCATTCTGGGCGTGCTGGTCTTACAGGGAGGTGTGTTCAGGTGCATTCTGGATGTGCTGGTCTTACAGGGAGGTGTGTTCAGGTGCATTCTGGGTGTGCTGGTCTTACAGGGAGGTGTGTTCAGGTGCATTCTGGATGTGCTGGTCTTACAGGGAGGTGTGTTCAGGTGCATTCTGGGTGTGCTGGTCTTACAGGGAGGTGTGTTCAGGTGCATTCTGGGTGTGCTGGTCTTACAGGGAGGTGTGTTCAGGTGCATTCTGGGCGTGCTGGTCTTACAGGGAGGTGTGTTCAGGTGCATTCTGGGCGTGCCGGTCTTACAGGGAGGTGTGTTCAGGTGCATTCTGGGCGTGCTGGTCTCACAGGGAGGTGTGTTCAGGTGCATTCTGGGCGTGCCGGTCTTACAGGGAGGTGTGTTCAGGTGCATTCTGGGCGTGCTGGTCTCACAGGGAGGTGTGTTCAGGTGCATTCTGGGCGTGCTGGTCTCACAGGGAGGTGTGTTCAGGTGCATTCTGGGCGTGCTGGTCTTACAGGGAGGTGTGTTCAGGTGCATTCTGGGCGTGCTGGTCTTACAGGGAGGTGTGTTCAGGTGCATTCTGGGCGTGCTGGTCTTACAGGGAGGTGTGTTCAGGTGCATTCTGGGTGTGCTGGTCTTACAGGGAGGTGTGTTCAGGTGCATTCTGGGCGTGCTGGTCTTACAGGGAGGTGTGTTCAGGTGCATTCTGGGCGTGCTGGTCTTACAGGGAGGTGTGTTCAGGTGCATTCTGGGCGTGCTGGTCTTACAGGGAGGTGTGTTCAGGTGCATTCTGGGCGTGCTGGTCTTACAGGGAGGTGTGTTCAGGTGCATTCTGGGCGTGCTGGTCTCACAGGGAGGTGTGTTCAGGTGCATTCTGGGCGTGCTGGTCTTACAGGGGTGTGTTCAGGTGCATTCTGGGCGTGCTGGTCTTACAGGGAGGTGTGTTCAGGTGCATTCTGGGCGTGCTGGTCTTACAGGGAGGTGTGTTCAGGTGCATTCTGGGTGTGCTGGTCTTACAGGGAGGTGTGTTCAGGTGCA
>JABXJD010000154.1:320000-325000 GCA_013375575.1 Percina caprodes | reverse complement strand
AGCGCCTGAAGTAGCCTCCGAGATGCTAACGAGAGACTTCTGTAGCGTCTGAAGTAGCCTCCGAGATGCTAACGAGAGACTTCTGTAGCGCCTGAAGTAGCCTCCGAGATGCTAACGAGAGACTTCTGTAGCGTCTGAAGTAGCCTCCGAGATGCTAACGAGAGACTTCTGTAACGCCTGAAGTAGCCTCCGAGATGCTAACGAGAGACTTCTGTAACGCCTGAAGTAGCCTCCGAGATGCTAACGAGAGACTTCTGTAGCGTCTGAAGTAGCCTCCGAGATGCTAACGAGAGACTTCTGTAGCGCCTGAAGTAGCCTCCGAGATGCTAACGAGAGACTTCTGTAACGTCTGAAGTAGCCTCCGAGATGCTAACGAGAGACTTCTGTAGCGCCTGAAGTAGCCTCCGAGATGCTAACGAGAGACTTCTGTAGCGTCTGAAGTAGCCTCCGAGATGCTAACGAGAGACTTCTGTAGCGCCTGAAGTAGCCTCCGAGATGCTAACGAGAGACTTCTGTAACGTCTGAAGTAGCCTCCGAGATGCTAACGAGAGACTTCTGTAACGTCTGAAGTAGCCTCCGAGATGCTAACGAGAGACTTCTGTAACGTCTGAAGTAGCCTCCGAGATGCTAACGAGAGACTTCTGTAAGGCCTGAAGTAGCCTCCGAGATGCTAACGAGAGACTTCTGTAACGTCTGAAGTAGCCTCCGAGATGCTAACGAGAGACTTCTGTAGCGTCTGAAGTAGCCTCCGAGATGCTAACGAGAGACTTCTGTAACGTCTGAAGTAGCCTCCGAGATGCTAACGAGAGACTTCTGTAACGTCTGAAGTAGCCTCCGAGATGCTAACGAGAGACTTCTGTAGCGTCTGAAGTAGCCTCCGAGATGCTAACGAGAGACTTCTGTAGCGTCAACACAGTATAAGCTTAGCTACAAGTTAGCATCAAACACAACAAAGGCTGTCAGCTGAATAGTGTTTTGAGCTAACGTTAGCATAGATAGCTACAACGTTTCTGAAATGATTTCCATCTTCTGTTATTGTTTGTAATGAGAAAACTTTATTATTTCATGGATTTCACTAATTTCAGTATGACCGTTATGCCGTGAACCGTTTAAATCTGAGCATGCACGACTCAAATCTGCACTCTCCTCCCATTGGGCGGTGACAGATGCTATTAAAGGACAGTGAGACGCTGTGATTGGCTCCCGTCTCCTACCTGTTGCAGGTAGCTGGGAAGCGTTCTCCTGGGGGAGGGTCAGCATGGCGTAGTCTTGCAGCGCCGCCAGCCACAGGCGGCTCAGGGTCAACAGATCTGATTGGACCAACTTTAGTAGGCCCGCCCCTTCTGACTCAGAGCCTGAGCCTTGATTGGCCAGAGAGGAGGAGACGGACAGCTCAGCCATCCTATCGGGGCTCTCCTTCTGACGGCTCCTCTGAACGGCTACGATGTACACCTGAGAGAGAGAGAGAGAGAGAGAGAGAGAGGGAGGGGGAGGGAGAGAGGGGAGGAGGAGAGAGAAAGAGGGAGGGAGGGGAGAGAGAAAGAGACGGAGGGAGAGAGAGAAACACAGAGCGAGAGGAAGGGGGAGGGAAAGGGAGAGGAAGAGGGAAGGGAGAGAGAGAGCGAGAAAGAAAGAGCAAGAGGAAGGGGGAGGGAAAGGAGAAAGAGAGAGGAAGGTGGAGGGAGAAGAGTGAGAGAGAAAGGGGGAAGGAGAGGAGAGAGAGGAAGGTGGAGGGAGAGGAGAGAGAGAGAGAAAGGGGAGGGAGAGAAAGAGAGAGAAAGGGGGAAGGAGAGGAGAGAGAGTAAGGGGAGGGAGAGGAGAGAGAGAGAGAAAGGGGGAGGGAGAGAAAGAGAGAAATGGGGAGGGAGAGGGAAGGGAGAGAGAGAGAAAGGGGAGGGAGAGGAGAGAGGAGAGAGAGAAAGGGGGAGGGAGAGGAGAGAGAGAGAAAGGGGGAGGGAGAGGAGAGAAAGAGAGAAAGGGGGAGGGAAGGGAGAGAGAGAAAGGGGGAGGGAGAGGAGAGAGAGAGAGAAAGGGGAAGGGAGAGAGAGAAAGGGGAAGGGAGAGAGAGAAAGGGGGAGGGAGAGAAAAAATTTAAGACTTTTGTCCTTATCTTTGAAATATTAAACTTAAAGACTGTCTCGCCCACCTCGGCCCAGGCCTTTAGGACAGCCAGCGTTTCCATGGTAGCAGTGGCCTCGTTGTACAGCTGGCTGCACGTGTCCCCCCCCGCCTGGACTTTAGCCAATGAGGAGGCCAGGAGCTGGTGGACTCGCCGCAGGTCACGCAGGTCGCTGACCACACCGCTGGCAATCCAGGCGCTGCACACCTGCAGAGAGACGGCCCGTCTAAAGGGTCACTGGGTTTTTCAACCGGCTAATTCTAACCCATCTCCACCAGACTCCATGTAAATAATCACTACTTTTAGCGTGTATAGAGCAGCATATCTCCACCAGACTCCAGTAAATAATCACTACTTTTAGCGTGTATAGAGCAGCATATCTCCACCAGACTCCATGTAAATAATCACTACTTTTAGCGTGTATAGAGCAGCATATCTCCACCAGACTCCATGTAAATAATCACTACTTTTAGTGTGTATAGAGCAGCATATCTCCACCAGACTCCATGTAAATAATCACTACTTTTAGCGTGTATAGAGCAGCATATCTCCACCAGACTCCATGTAAATAATCACTACTTTTAGTGTGTATAGAGCAGCATATCTCCACCAGACTCCATGTAAATAATCACTACTTTTAGCTTGTATAGAGCAGCATATCTCCACCAGACTCCATGTAAATAATCACTACTTTTAGCGTGTATAGAGCAGCATATCTCCACCAGACTCCATGTAAATAATCACTACTTTTAGCTTGTATAGAGCAGCATATCTCCACCAGACTCCATGTAAATAATCACTACTTTTAGCGTGTATAGAGCAGCATATCTCCACATGTAAATGGGTGAATGAAGAGTTTATTGCAACCAGACCAGAGTGGTGATTATTGGAACAGTGGAAATGATTATTTACATGGAGTCTGGTGGATTTGGTTAGAGCTGGGCAATATATCGATATTATATTGATATCCTGGTGTGAGACTAGATATTGTCTTAGATTTTGGATATTGTAATATATATATAGTGTCTTTTCCTGGTTTTAAAAGCTGCATTACAGTAAAGTGATGTCATTTTCTTAACTTATCAGACTGTAACTGTTCTATTATCCTTTACCCCCTTAGTCATTATATCCACATTACTGACAATTATTATCAAAAATCTTATTGTGTAAATATTTTGAGAAAGCACCAATAGTCAACACTACGATATTGTTGCTGTATCGATATCCAGGAATTTGGTCAAAAATATGGTGATATTTGAATTTGATGATGGGGTGAACATCCTCTGTCACTCAGTATCTTACAGCTGGAAAGCATTCGCACTGATTAAGATGATTATTGATGATTAATTAACCAATCACCTGGCAGGCTTTGGCGGTGACGTCAGGAGGAGCATCAGCAGTGAAGGCCGGTCTGAGAGCAGCTCCCACCTGCACACAGGAAATAAAAGAAATGTAAATGTATGTATATACAGTATTAGGGACCACTAAGGTCTATATAAAGAGACTTCAGATACAGTATTAGGGACCACTAAGGTCTATATAAAGAGACTTCAGATACAGTATTAGGGACCACTAAGGTCTATATAAAGAGACTTCAGATACAGTATTAGGGACCACTAAGGTCTATATAAAGAGACTTCAGATACAGTATTAGGGACCACTAAGGTCTATATAAAGAGACTTCAGATACAGTATTCGGGACCACTAAGGTCTATATAAAGAGACTTCAGATACAGTATTCGGGACCACTAAGGTCTATATAAAAGAGACTTCAGATACAGTATTAGGGGACCACTAAGGTCTATATAAAGAGACTTCAGATACAGTATTAGGGACCACTAAGGTCTATATAAAGAGACTTCAGATACAGTATTAGGGACCACTAAGGTCTATATAAAGAGACTTCAGATACAGTATTAGGGACCACTAAGGTCTATATAAAGAGACTTCAGATACAGTATTAGGGACCACTAAGGTCTATATAAAGAGACTTCAGATACAGTATTCGGGACCACTAAGGTCTATATAAAGAGACTTCAGATACAGTATTAGGGACCACTAAGGTCTATATAAAGAGACTTCAGATACAGTATTCGGGACCACTAAGGTCTATATAAAAGAGACTTCAGATACAGTATTAGGGGACCACTAAGGTCTATATAAAGAGACTTCAGATACAGTATTAGTGGACCACTAAGGTCTATATAAAGAGACTTCAGATACAGTATTAGGGACCACTAAGGTCTATATAAAGAGACTTCAGATACAGTATTAGGGACCACTAAGGTCTATATAAAGAGACTTCAGATACAGTATTAGGGACCACTAAGGTCTATATAAAGAGACTTCAGATACAGTAATAGGGGACCACTAAGGTCTATATAAAGAGACTTCAGATACAGTATTAGGGGACCACTAAGGTCTATATAAAGAGACTTCAGATACAGTAATAGGGGACCACTAAGGTCTATATAAAGAGACTTCAGATACAGTATTAGGGGACCACTAAGGTCTATATAAAGAGACTTCAGATACAGTAATAGGGGACCACTAAGGTCTATATAAAGAGACTTCAGATACAGTATTAGGGGACCACTAAGGTCTAAGGAACATTGTTTGTCATAACAAACTCTTTAAGCCAATCAGAATCCAGCCGTGTGAGCGTGTGCAGTCCTTACGTTGGCCTGGTACTGCTCCAGGATGACGTGGCCGGGAACTCGTTCGGGACGGCTGAGAAGCGCCTGATGATCTCCAGCAGCATCTGGAGGCCTGCCAGCCGCAGCTGGTCGCTGTGGTCCGTCGCCGCCATGAACGCCATGCGCACCAGATCGCCCAGATGGAGCACCAGGAAGTCTGGGGGGAGAAGAGAGTCCAGAAACAC
>JABXJD010000154.1:302500-315000 GCA_013375575.1 Percina caprodes | reverse complement strand
TCTGTCTCTGTGTACCTGGACCTCCGGGGAGGTGCTGTCCTGGCTCAGGGTGAACAGGACCCCCAGGCAGGTGGACAGGTGCTGGGCCGAGCTGATCCCCCCGGTGTAGCGGTGCAGCGCCCCCAGCGCCAGAGCGTAGCCGCTGCGAGACGCCGCGTCCCGAGCCGTCTTCAGCCTGAAACCGTCCACACCCGTTAACGCACAAACACAGGGGGAGAGATGGGGGGGCGACACGCAGCAGAGGGCCGCGGGTCGGACTCAAACCCGGGCCGCTGCAAAGGACTCAGCCTACATGGGGGGCACGCTCTTAGAATGGAATAGAATAGAAAGCCTTCATCGTCATGATACACAAGAACCTGGGCAACGAGGTTGAAGGAAAACCTTTACAGTGTCAACACGGAATATACAAATATAAAATAGAAGTAGTGCAGAAGAAGAAAAATAAGGGGGGGGGACACGTGGTGCACAGACCCGCTGCAATGTTTCTGGATCTCAGAGTTATCGTTATGGAAACGTTAACATGTTATTTTTGGGTCGAGAGCTGATTTGTTTCTGCTGATATTTTAAGAAATTTCATCTGCTTCATCATTCTGATGACTCCTGATAACAATAACCCTGTTGTCCTTGGCGGAGTAACGGTGGAACATTAGGCTACTAGGGAATGAGAGGGGAACACCAGAGCAGGGGGAATACCAGAGCAGGGGGAATGAGAGGGGGAACACCAGAGCAGGGGGAATGAGAGGGGGAACACCAGAGCAGGGGGAATGAGAGGTAACGCCAGAGCAGGGGGAATGAGAGGGGGAACACCAGAGCAGGGGGAATGAGAGGGGGAACACCAGAGCAGGGGGAATGAGAGGTAACGACAGAGCAGGGGGAATGAGAGGGGGAAACGCCAGAGCAGGGGGAATGAGAGGGGGAAACGCCAGAGCAGGGGGAATGAGAGGGGGAACACCAGAGCAGGGGAATGAGAGGGGGAATACCAGAGCAGGGGGAATGAGAGGGGGAACACCAGAGCAGGGGAAATGAGAGGGGGAACGCCAGAGCAGGGGGAATGAGAGGGGTAACGCCAGAGCAGGGGGAATGAGAGGTAACGCCAGAGCAGGGGGAATGAGAGGGGGAATACCAGAGCAGGGGGAATGAGAGTGTCCACCGACCTGTCGAAGCAGAGCAGGGACACGGAGACGGTGAAGCCGGCGTCTCCGACCACCTGGACCAGCCGGGCCAGACCCTCAGCAGCCAGGCAGCGCAGCAGGGGACTGTGTGCTCCAGCGCCCGACAGGAGGGACAGCGCCGGGGACGCACCTCTCGGGCCCAGGAGCTCGGACACCGGCCTGGTGCTGGGGACCAGGACGGGGACACGGGTCAGTGTAAGAAAAGACATTTAATGTTGGCAAAAATATTTAAAAAATCATGAAAATATAACTTTTGTTGCGTCTGTTAATATTTGAGCCACTTTAAGGAGCCGAGAAAACATCAAAAACATAAAAACTATTAAAAATAAAAGATTGAAATTCGACAAAAATGTAGAAAAAAATGAAAAGGTTGAAGAAAGTCACAAAACAAATATATTAAGAGCAATTAAAACTAATATTTCACCTCTGTGTGTGTGTGTGTGTATGTGTGTATGTGCGTGTGTGTGTGTGTATGTGCGTGCGTGCGTGTGTGTATGTGCGTGTGTGTGTATGTGTGTGTATGTGCGTGTGTGTGTGTGTGTGCGTGTGTGTGTGTGTATGTGCATGTGTGTGTGCGTGTGTGTATGTGTGTGCGCATGTGTGTGTGTGTGTGTGTGTGTGTGTGTGTGCCTGATGCAGACCGTGCAGTACCTTGAGCAGACTGCAGAGGGCGGCGCAGACGTGCGTCTGGACCGTCTGCTGCCGTTGACCCTTCAGCTGGTTCACCGTGTCCACAAACTGCTCCAATATCTTCACCCTGACAAGAGACATGGAGACCCTGAGACACAGAGACACAAAGACCCAGAGACACGGAGACTCTGAGACACAGAGACACAAAGACCCAGAGACTCTGAGACACAAAGACACAGAGACTCTGAGACACAAAGACACGGAGACTCTGAGACACAAAGACCCAGAGACTCTGAGACACAAAGACACGGAGACTCTGAGACACAGAGACACAAAGACTCAGAGACCCAGAGACACGGAGACTCTGAGACACAGAGACACAAAGACCCAGAGACTCTGAGACACAGAGACACAAAGACCCAGAGACCCAGAGACACGGAGACTCTGAGACACAGAGACACAAAGACCCAGAGACTCTGAGACACAAAGACACGGAGACTCTGAGACACAGAGACACAAAGACCCAGAGACCCAGAGACACGGAGACTCTGAGACACAGAGACACAAAGACCCAGAGACTCTGAGACACAAAGACACGGAGACTCTGAGACACAGAGACACAAAGACCCAGAGACTCTGAGACACAAAGACACGGAGACTCTGAGACACAGAGACACAAAGACCCAGAGACCCAGAGACACGGAGACTCTGAGACACAGAGACACAGAGACACAAAGACCCAGAGACACAAAGACACGGAGACACAGAGACACAAAGACCCAGAGACCCAGAGACACGGAGACTCTGAGACACAAAGACACGGAGACTCTGAGACACAAAGACAAGGAGACACAGAGACAAAGAGACACAGAGACAGAGACTTGGAAACACAGACACAAGGCAAGGTAGACACACAGAGACACAGAGACACGAAGACATAAAGACCCAGAGACACGTCAAAGTAGACACACAGAGACTCTGAAACACAGAGACTCAGAGACAAGGAGACTTGGAATTAAAGCAAGGTAGACACACAGAGACACGGAGACACGGAGACACAGGGACAGGAACTAGGAACAGCTGATATAAAAGTCGTGCAACCAGATCATCAAATCATTTTTGTGATGTCATATATTTTTCTAACTAATGAGAGAAGATCATGGTCGTCCTGGAGACGCTGACAGGAAGTGGCGTACCTCTGGGCGGAGATGACGTGGGGGTGCAGCGCCGCGAAGAGGCGCACGGCGGCGGCGGTCAGAGCCACGGGAGGAGGAAGAGGAGCAGGAGCTTCATCACTCTGCTCACACAGGCTGAAGGCATCGTTGTCCAGGGAGGCTCCTCCCACACTGCTGCCATGGAGCTGGACACACACACACACACACACGCACACACACACACACACACACACACACAGACGCACACACGCACACACACACACACAGACACACAGACACAGCACACACACACACACACACACACACACACACACACACACACACACACACACGCACACACACACACACACACACACACACACACACAGACGCACACACACACACACAGGCACACACTCCGACGCACGCACACACACACTCCGACGCACGCACACACACAGACACACACAAACACACACACACACACAGAGAGACACACACACACACACACACACACACACAGAGACACACACACACACACACACAGACACACACACACACACACACAGACACACACACACACACACACACACACACACACACACACCGACGCATGCACACACAGAGACACACACACACACACACACACACACACACAGACAGACACACGCACAGACATACATACAGAGAGACAGACACACACACAAATTAAAATATTGACATTTAACAAGCTGACATCACACAAGTTTTACTGTTTTTTTCATAAAAAATGACTGAAACCGATGAATCTAATATCAGAACAGCTGGAGATGAACTGAGTTACTGACGACTGACGGACTCCTGGTCACCTGTTCCTGGAGGTATCGGTGGGGGGGGTGGTGGAGGGCGGGGCCGACCAGCTGCAGGTCGTCATGGTGACAGAGCGGCGGCAGCAGCGTGAGCTCCGAACACGGCTGGTTCAGGTTGTCGGTACCGGACAGATCGGACACCAGCTGGTTCATCATCAGACCAAAGCTCTCTGCAGACGGAGACACACACACACACACACACACACACACACACACACACACACACAGACAGACATACACACACACACACACACACACACACGCGCACACACACACACACGCAGAACACTTTACATATAATATATATATATATATATATATATATATATATGTCTGTGTGTGTGTGTGTATGTGTGTGTATGTGTGTGTGTAATAGGAGTTAGGAGGCAGCAGAGGAGACAGGAAAGAGAGAAGGAGGTGAGGTGTTACCTTGGTAGGAGTTAGGAGGCAGCAGAGGAGACAGGAAAGAGAGAAGGAGAGAAGGAGGTGAGGTGTTACCTTGGTAGGAGTTAGGAGGCAGCAGAGGAGACAGGAAAGAGAGAAGGAGAGAAGGAGGTGAGGTGTTACCTTGGTAGGAGTTAGGAGGCAGCAGAGGAGACAGGAAAGAGAGAAGGAGGTGAGGTGTTACCTTGGTAGGAGTTAGGAGGCAGCAGAGGAGACAGGAAAGAGAGAAGGAGAGAAGGAGGTGAGGTGTTACCTTGGTAGGAGTTAGAGAGCAGAGGAGACAGGAAAGAGAGAAGGAGGTGAGGTGTTACCTTGGTAGGAGTTAGGAGCAGAGGAGACAGGAGAGAGAAGGAGGTGAGGTGTTACCTTAGGAGTAAGAGGAGCAGAGGAGACAGGAAAGAAGAGGAGGTGAGGTGTTACCTTGGTAGGAGTTAGGAGGCAGCAGAGGAGACAGGAAAGAGAGAAGGAGGTGAGGTGTTACCTTGGTAGGAGTTAGGAGGCAGCAGAGGAGACAGGAAAGAGAGAAGGAGGTGAGGTGTTACCTTGGTAGGAGTTAGGAGGCAGCAGAGGAGACAGGAAAGAGAGAAGGAGGTGAGGTGTTACCTTGGTAGGAGTTAGGAGGCAGCAGAGGAGACAGGAAAGAGAGAAGGAGGTGAGGTGTTACCTTGGTAGGAGTTAGGAGGCAGCAGAGGAGACAGGAAAGAGAGAAGGAGGTGAGGTGTTACCTTGGTAGGAGTTAGGAGGCAGCAGAGCGAGCAGCTCGTAGACTCGGAGTCTGTAGACGACCGACGAGCTGCGGATTGAACTGCTGTAAGACCTCAGGAGAGCAGGTAACCTACACACACACACAGAGAGACACACACACACACACACACACACACACACACAGAGAGAGACACACACACACACACACACACACACACACACACACACACAATATGCCTAAAGTGTTGAACAATACAGGAGAATAATACTTTTTTTTCCATAAATAAAGACTTTTGCACCAAAAATTGTTGTGTCTGAAATTAAGTGTTTTAAGTTTAAAATGTCCCGGCGGGTGCACCCAGAGAACCCCCATGTCCCGGAGGGTGCACCCAGAGAAACCCCCATGTCCCGGAGGGTGCACCCAGAACCCCCATGTCCCGGAGGTGCACCCAGAGAACCCTCCATGTCCCGGAGGGTGCACCCAGAGAACCCCCATGTCCCGGAGTGCACCCAGAGAACCTCCCCATGTCCCGGAGGGTGCACCCAGAGAACCCCCATGTCCCGGAGGGTGCACCCAGAGAACCCCCATGTCCCGGAGGGTGCACCCAGAGAACCCCCATGTCCCGGAGGGTGCACCCAGAGAACCCCCATGTCCGGAGGGTGCACCCAGAGAACCCCCATGTCCCGGAGGGTGCACCCAGAGAACCCCCCATGTCCCGAGGGTGCACCCAGAGAACCCCCATGTCCCGGAGGGTGCACCCAGAGAACCCCCCATGTCCCGGAGGGTGCACCCAGAGGACCCCCCCCCCCATGTCCCGGGGGGTGCACCCAGAGGACCCCCCCCCCTCCCCGTTGGCTATAGATATAGATCTGTATTGCGTGTGACTGACTTGGTGAGCAGCGCCACAGCGCAGGCCAATGGCGTGAGCAGACGGCTGATGATGTCATCGGTGACCAGCTCCCCGCAGTGCAGCAGCAGGTTCTTCATCGCTGCTCAGACACAAGAACACAGAGGCTGTCTCTCCTCGTCTTCTTCAACACACAGGTCTCAAATACATGCGTAGGACACACACACACACACACACACACACACACACACAAGTAGATGTGTGAGACTGACCACAGAGCGCCCCGGCACGTCCCTCCAGCGTAACCTGCCACGTAAAGTAGTCCCCTCGCCGCAGCTCCATCTCCTGCTCCCTGAGAGAGGCAGGAAACACACACCGCCACAGGAGGAGGAGACGGGACAGGTGGTGCTCCACTACTGCTGGGCCTGGACACACACACACACACACACACACACACACACACACACACACACACACACACACACACACACACACACACACACACACACACACACACACACACACACACACACACACACACACACACACAAACGGATATTAAGTTCCAGTAAAGTGACAGTGACATTCACAGAGTTCAGGAGTTTGTTTACAAACACACACACACACACACACACACACACACACACACACACACACACACACACACACACACACACACACACATTGACCGTATTAGGGTCCGGTACAGTGACGTTGAGAGCTGGTGTTACCCAGAGTGACGAGGGAGGAGACGAGCAGCCAGCCGGCCTGAGTCCTCTGCAGAGACATGAGACTGTTCTGAGACGCTGAACGCAGCAGGTCTTCAGCCAGGGACAGCACCACCTGCACACACACACACACACACACACACACACACACACACACACACACACACACACACACACACAAACGTTAGTCTTCTAGTTGTGCAACATGCTAACTACACAGTGATCATATTGCTATGACAAGCACAGTGTGTGTCCCTGTGTGTGTAACAGGCATAATGTGTGTCCCTGTGTGTGTGTAACAGGCATAGTGTGTGTCCCTGTGTGTGTGTAACAGGCATAGTGTGTGTCCCTGTGTGTGTGTAACAGGCATAGTGTGTGTCCCTGTGTGTGTAACAGGCATAATGTGTGTCCCTGTGTGTGTAACAGGCATAATGTGTGTCCCTGTGTGTGTGTAACAGGCATAGTGTGTGTCCCTGTGTGTGTAACAGGCATAGTGTGTGTCCCTGTGTGTGTGTAACAGGCATAGTGTGTGTCCCTGTGTGTGTGTAACAGGCATAGTGTGTGTCCCTGTGTGTGTAACAGGCATAATGTGTGTCCCTGTGTGTGTAACAGGCATAGTGTGTGTCCCTGTGTGTGTAACAGGCATAGTGTGTGTCCCTGTGTGTGTGTAACAGGCATAGTGTGTGTCCCTGTGTGTGTAACAGGCATAGTGTGTGTCCCTGTGTGTGTAACAGGCATAGTGTGTGTCTACACACTGTCTCTATTGCTAACGTTAGCATGTGGAACACTGAGTTGTGTAACAGGTGTATTTTACCCACCATGCCTTTGGTGTGCGGTATTCCCAGGGGGCAGTGCTGCACCGCGGCCACCAGGGCGGCGACAGCGGCTCCGTACCCGGCTACAGCATCGGGGGAAGACTTCAGCGCCGCCAGCTGCTCGGCACAGCGATCCAGCAGCAGGGAACACTGGGACGGCATCGCCGTGGCAACGCAGCGCAGACACCAGGCGGCAGCCAGGCGGGCGGAGGCGGCGGGGTGGACGAGGACAGACAACACCGTGTCCACGAAGGCTACAACGGGAGAAAAGAAGAGGGGGTGGGGGGTGGGGGGTCCAGAATGAAAACCTGCTGAATTTAACGGACTGTATTAACAAAAACACAATAACAAAAAAATATAATCAGAGTTGCCAACAAGGACGTTGTAGAGCGTCCTCTGGTGTGTAACAAGCATAGTGTGTGTGTGTGTGTGTGTGTCTCTCTGTGTGTGTGTTTGATTGTGTGTGTGTGTGTGTGTTTGTGTGTGTGTGTTTGTGTGTGTGTGTTTGTGTGTGTCTGTGTGTGTGTGCGTGCGTTTCTGTCTGTCAGTCCGTGTGTGTTTGTGTCTCTGTGTTTATGTGTGTGTGTGTGTGTGTGTGTATGTGTGTGTTTGTGTGTGTGTGTGTGTGTGTGTGTGTGTGTCTGTGTCTGTGTGTGTGTGTGAGACCTGTGCTGCTGTCAGTGAGAAGGGGGGCGGCGGTGGTTCCCAGTCCCTGTACGAGTCCTCCCAGTTCCTGCAGGCAGCAGACCAGCATGTGCTGACTGGCTGAGACGTCTGCAGCCGAAACCCTGGTCTCAACGTTCCCCTCAGTCAGAGCTGCATCTAACACACACACACACACACACACACACACACACAGACACACACACACACACACACACACACACACACACACACACACACAGACACACACACACACACACACACACACACAGAGACACAGAGACACAGAGACACAGACACACACAGAGACACACACACACACACAGAGACACACACACACACACACACAGAGACACAGACACACACACACACACACACAGACACACACACACACACACACACACACACGGTTAAGGTGTCTGGGCCTGTAAACTGACTAAAAGACAGAACTTTATTGATAATTCTTGAGCAGACGACCGTCTCGCTGCTCACCGACGGCTCGTGTCTGCGCCGCCACGGCGAGGCAGAGCTGTTTGGCGGCGTTGGTCTGAGCCTTCTCCCCCAGCAGGGACCCCAGGGTGCTCCTCAGGATGAAGGAGACGCAGCGCCGGGTCACCGCGGCGTCGCCCGGCGTCTGCGTGGCCCGGCCGTGGCACGCCAGCTCCATCAGCAGGGACAGGAAGGCCGGGAAGTTCCCCTCCAACCAGGACCCGCCCAGGGTGGACACGAAGACCACGCAGGCCTGGGGGGGCAGAGGGGGTAGTACATGGGTGGGGGTTACACCCCTAGTGTCTATGTGTGTGTGTGTGTGTGTGTGTTTACACCCCTAGAGTTTGTGTGTTTGTGTGTGTGTTTACACCCGTAGTGTGTGTGTGTGTGTGTGTGTGTTTACACCCGTAGTGTGTGTGTGTGTGTATTTACACCTGTAGTGTGTGTGTGTGTGTGTATTTACACCCGTAGTGTGTGTGTGTGTGTGTGTGTGTGTATTTACACCCGTAGTGTGTTTGTGTGTGTGTGTGTGTGTGTGTGTGTGTGTGTTTACACCCGTAGTGTGTGTGTGTGTGTGTGTGTGTGTGTGTGTGTGTGTGTTTACACCCGTAGTGTGTGTGTGTGTGTGTGTGTGTGTTTACACCCGTAGTGTGTGTGTGTGTGTGTGTGTGTGTGTGTATTTACACCCCTAATGGTGAAGGGAAAATCATAATTTCTGTTAATTAAGTTGTATCTACTCGTTGCCATGGCGACTCACCTGCGTGACTCCGATGCGGACGTCCTTGCTGACGGAGGTCGTCCCCTTCAGCATGTCTCCGCTGGCTCGGAGGAAACCCCCCCCGCCCCGCAGGAACCCCCCCGACAACAGATCCATCACCTCCTCCAGGGAGCTCCGCCCCCGCCCAGCCGGCCGCGGGGCTGCTGGGAAAAAAATGAAACACTTCATCATCCACCCATCCATATATCCATCCATCCATCCATATATCCATCCACCCATCCATCCATCCACCCATCCATCCATCCATCCACCCACCCATATATCCATCCACCCATCCATCCATCCACCCATCCATATATCCATCCACCCACCCACCCACCCACCCATCCATCCATCCACCCACCCATCCATCCACCCATCCATCCATCCACACATCATCCACACATCCATCCACCCATCCACACATCCACCCATCCATCCATCCACACATCATCCACACATCCATCCACCCATCCACACATCCACCCATCCATCCATCCACACATCATCCACACATCCACCCACCCATCCACCCATCCATCCATCCATCCATCCACCCATCCACCCATCCATCCATCCACACATCATCCACACATCCATCCACCCATCCACACATCCATCCATCCATATATCCACCCATCCATCCACCCACCCATATATCCATCCACCCATCCATCCATCCACCCATCCATCCATCCACCCATCCATATATCCATCCACCCACCCACCCATCCATCCATCCATCCACCCACCCATCCATCCACCCACCCATCCATCCATCCACCCATCCACCCATCCATCCACACATCATCCACACATCCATCCACCCATCCACACATCCATCCATCCATATATCCATCCGCCCATCCGCCCATCCATCCACCCATCCATCCACCCACCCATATATCCATCCACCCATCCACCCACCCATATATCCATCCACCCACCCACCCATCCATCCACCCACCCATATATCCATCCACCCATCCATCCACCCATATATCCATCCACCCACCCACCCACCCACCCACCCATCCATCCATCCATCCATCCACCCATCCATCCACCCACCCATCCATCCACCCATCCATCCATCCATCCATCCACCCACCCATCCACCCATCCATCCATCCACACATCATCCACACATCCATCCACCCATCCACACATCCATCCACCCATCCATCCATCCATCCATCCATCCGCCCATCCATCCACCCATCCATCCATATATCCATCCATCCATCCACCCACCCATATATCCATCCACCCATCCATCCATCCACCCATCCATCCATCCACCCACCCATCCATCCACACATCCATCCATCCACACATCCATCCGCCCATCCACCCACCCATCCATCCACACATCCATCCATCCACACATCCCTCCACCCATCCACTGTCCAGTAGAGGTGCACGACTCAGAAAATGTCACAATTCGATTAAAAATTGATTTTTCAATTAAAAAACGATTCAGAGAATGTAGACGTAGATACTTTGCCGACGTGAGAGTAGAAACACCATCACAAAACAAACAAAATGATTCAAAACTAAAAATTATTTTAAAAAATAATTTTTTAAAAAGTAAAAAATATAAAAATTAAAATAACATTTTTTTAATTAAAAAATTACCAAAATCTTTTTAAAATTAAATTCATAAATTTTAAATAACAAAAAAAAAAAAAAAAAATAAAATTAGAATAATATCGATCGGTTTTTGGGATTCCATGAATAGATACTGAATCGGTAGAGCTTGACTGGACTCTGCACCCCCCCACTGTACCGGGCGCCTGCCGGGGCTCCACGGCAGCAGCCAGCAGGGTTCCCAGCAGCTTGGCGACAGACACTCGGACGCTGTAGTTGGATCCTTCGAAGGCCCTGAAGCACAGCGAGGCCACGTTCTCCAGCTCGCTGGTCCACAGGAACCCCGCCTCCCTCTGCAGCTCCAGCAGGCACTGGGGGGCCACACGGGGACTTAAAGGGTTAACTCGCATTCTTCTTCCTGTGTTTCTGTGTCTGAGTGACTGACTTTCATAGAGTCTTCTCTGTGATATGTAGACACTGTCGCATTAGACACATTGTCTTCTACGTGTGGTTGTGTGTGTGTGTGTGTCTCTGTGTGTGTGTGTGTGTGTGATTACGAGGAGACGTCCACAGCGGTCCCCGTTACCTTGGCAGCGGCGCAGCGTACGGCCATGGATCGGTCCGTCAGACAGGTCCTCGCCGCCTTGTAGACGTCTCGGTGACACGGCGCGGCGCTGGCGCCCAAACCTCGCAGGATCTTCTCCAAGCTCCGCGTGATCTCGTACCGGCCCTGAGACTGAGGGACGGGGACGGGGACGGGGACGGGGACAGGGAGTCACTTCCCTGCTGAGACGCTTCTTAAAAACAACTTGGACCAAACAGAAAACAAGGATTCATTTCTCCATTAATACACTAAAGACAGACAGAGAGACAGACAGGCTGAGAGACAGACAGACAGACTGAGAGACAGACATATGGAGAGACAGACAGACAGACTGAGAGACAGACATATGGAGAGACAGACAGACAGACTGAGAGACAGACAGACCTCGGCGGTCTTCATGGCCTTCAGCAGGTTGGACAGAGAGTCTCTGAAGGAGCCGATGAGCATCCGGCCGAGCTGCTCAAACAGAGCCCCGAGACACGCGATGGCCGCCCTGAAACAGGAGGGACATCAGGACATGAGGACATCTGGACCTTAGTGGTCCCCTAATACTGTATCTGAAGTCTCTTTATATAGACCTTAGTGGTCCCTAATACTGTATCTGAAGTCTCTTTTATATAGACCTTAGTGGTCCCTAATACTGTATCTGAAGTCTCTTTATATAGACCTTAGTGGTCCCTAATACTGTATCTGGAGTCTCTTTATATAGACCTTAGTGGTCCCCTAATACTGTATCTGAGGTCTCTTATATATAGACCTTAGTGGTCCCTAATACTGTATCTGAAGTCTCTTTATATAGACCTTAGTGGTCCCTAATACTGTATCTGAAGTCTCTTTATATAGACCTTAGTGGTCCCCTAATACTGTATCTGAAGTCTCTTTATATAGACCTTAGTGGTCCCCTAATACTGTATCTGAAGTCTCTTTATATAGACCTTAGTGGTCCCTAATACTGTATCTGAAGTCTCTTTATATAGACCTTAGTGGTCCCTAATACTGTATCTGAAGTCTCTTTATATAGACCTTAGTGGTCCCTAATACTGTATCTGAAGT
>JABXJD010000154.1:292500-297500 GCA_013375575.1 Percina caprodes | reverse complement strand
CGCATCAATAAAATGTGACATTTATTATTTGGGATTTCTTAAATACTCAAAAAACTGCACAGAGTCTGGTTGAGTGAACTTTACATTAAGCAGAATGTAAGCAGTGTCCCGTTTAACAGACACATTAAAAGACCTTTAAACGCAACACTCGTTAGCACAACATGTACATAAGTGTGTAATTTCAGCTGAAATGACACAGAAACTAACATAAATAACATAATAAAGTGTTAACAGCTTCGTTATTCATGTTAATAATCCCATAACAGCAGCTAGCATCGGGTGGCTAACCGGGGTTAGCTAGCTAACGGGCAGAAGTTAAGAGACCAACCGAGATAAAAAAGATAAACCGGACAGTTTACCTGCTAGTGTCCGTTAAAACCGGTAATAACCGGTAATAACCGGTAATAACCGGTAATCCGAAGCGTGTTTCCGTTCAGAAACAAGAGAGAAGAAAGTTAATTTCCGTTTATTTTGATGCTCTTCACGACACCGATCAGCCGAGCTGCCGCCGCGACAGTAGCGTCACTGTCAAGACCGCGGAAACCAACAGAACACATCCGGTTGTCGGTTTTCAAAATAAGATAACGATCGTTTGGGGAAAAATAACTTTTTTATCGATTTAGAAACAAAAACATGTAATATGATTGAAATAGGAGAGAGAGAGAGAGAGAAAGGGAGAGAGAGAGAGAGAGAGAGAGAAAAGAGAGAGAGACAGAGAGACAGACAGAGAGAGAGACAGAGAGAAAGGGAGAGAAAAATAACAGAATACATCCGGTTATCGATTTTCTAAATAAAATAACGATCGGTTGAAAAAAAATCTACTTTTTTAATGTATTTATTAAAGAGAAGTCTATATATAAACGTATTATTATTAGCCTACTTGGAATACAGATTTTTTAGGACATACCAATGTCTTTATTATAACTTAATTCCCAATTGTGTGACATTTTATTGCCACTTTAAAGATGTTTCACGACATTTTGGCTTTTATTCTTTATGATTCCCACTTCCGGTTGTGCCTGCTGGCTGACGCTGCCAAGATGATGAACGAATCATCGAGCGGCTGCATATCAGAGTGTCCCTGTGCTTTGTCTGCCAGGCACACAATAGTTACTGCGTCCGTTACCTACCTAAATACGTCATGTTCACGGTAAAAAAACGGTTTTGCTTTCTCTGGATATTTCCAATGGTAATGCTATTCCACCAGATGGGCTCAAAGCAGGAACAGAGGGAGCAAAATCGGGCAACATGCGCCTGTCAGCCTCTTAACAGGGCACATTTCCCCCTTCATTAGGCTGACAGTCATCCAGGGAAGCACGCCGAGCATTTGATACTCGAGCAGCAGAGTTGGAACCACCACGGGCTCGACTAGAAGTTTCTACCGGTCCGTTACCGGCGGAACAACCACGGGCTCGACTAGAGGTTTCTACCGGTCCGTTACCGGCGGAACCACTACGGGCTCGACTAGAGGTTTCTACCGGTCCGTTACCGGCGGAACCACTACGGGCTCTACTAGAAGTTTCTACGGGTCCGTTACCGGCGGAACCACTACGGGCTCTACTAGAAGTTTCTACGGGTCCGTTGCCGGCGGAACCACTACGGGCTCTACTAGAAGTTTCTACGGGTCCGTTACCGGCCTGCCTTCATGAACAGCACCACCGGCAGCGGGAGTCAATCCTCTTTTAACGGTTACTTTTACACAAGTTCCGCCGAGTTCTTTGGTGAGTCGGAGGCTGCTACACTGAAGCTAAAGCTAACTGTTTACATTCAAGCGGGCTGGCTAACGGCTAAAGGCTGACTGCTAACGGCTAAAGGCTGACTGCTAACGGCTAAAGGCTGACTGCTAACGGCTAAAGGCTGACTGCTAACGGCTAAAAACTGACTTCTAACGGCTAACGGCTAAAGGCTGACTGCTAACGGCTAACGGCTAAAGGCTGACTGCTAACGGCTAAAGGCTGACTGCTAACGGCTAAAGGCTGACTGCTAACGGCTAAAAACTGACTTCTAACGGCTAACGGCTAAAGGCTGACTGCTAACGGCTAACGGCTAAAGGCTGACTGCTAACGGCTAAAAACTGACTTCTAACGGCTGACGGCTAAAGCTAACGGCTAACGACTGACAGCTAACGCTTCCCAGCTAACGCTTACGGCTAACGACTGATAGCTAACGCTTACCGCTAACGGCTAACGACTGACAGCTAACGCTTACCGCTAACGGCTAATGACTGACAGCTAACGCTTACCGCTAACGGCTAACGACTGACAGCTAACGCTTACCGCTAACGGCTAACGACTGACAGCTAACGCTTACCGCTAACGGCTAACTACTGACCGCTAACGCTTACCGCTGACGGCTAACGACTGACAGCTAACGCTTACCGCTGACGGCTAACGACTGACAGCTAACGCTTACCGCTAACGGCTAACGACTGACCGCTAACGCTTACCGCTAACGGCTAAAGGCTGTACAAGTAAAATCACATTTAGTTGGAGACTTTAAAGGGAAAAGCTGCCGTTTCCAAGTTTAAAATATACATTTCTTTATTTTCAGCATGACACAAAGTATCAAAAGAAAATAAAATAGTTTAATTCATATTTATTATTTTCTTCTTATTGTCATCAAGACAGAAGAAAAAGCCACAGGCGAGCGTCCCTGGCGGCCGCCGCGGTGTCCCTCCCCCCTCGCTGCCAGCGGAGATGTTCGGGTGCCTGGTCGCCGGCAGGTTGGTGCAGACGGACGCGGTGCAGGTGTCTCCGGACAAGTTCGTGTTCAACCTGCCGGACTACGAGAGCGTGAACCACGTGGTGGTGTTCATGCTGGGCACGGTGCCGTTCCCCGCCGGTACGGGCGGCGCCGTGTACTTCTCCTTCCCGGACCCGGCGAGCGGCGCCCCTGTGTGGCAGCTGCTCGGCTTCATCACCAACGAGAAGCCCAGCGCCATCTTTAAGATCTCCGGGCTGAGGGGCGGCGAGGGGGGGGCGCACCCCTTCGGCATGATGGCCGCCTCTTCTCTGTCGCCCTCCGTGGCTCAGGTCGGTGAGACAGGTGTCCCAGGTGTCCCAGGTGTCCCAGGTGTCCCAGGTGTCCCAGGTGTCCTACACGCTGAATACAGCTTCACAGGAAGAAAGTCCCTTCAGCAGGGACGTGTTGCCGGGGGCCAAGCATTAATAAATAACTTTATTTAAAAACAAAGTGTTAACAAAAAGGTCTATTACCTCAACTCTGACTTTCAGAGAGAGGAGGGAGGGAGGGAGGGAGGGAGGGACCCCCTCTCTCTAGTAACCCCCCCTTCTCTCTCTAGTAACCCCCCCTTCTCTCTAGTAACCCCCCCCTTCTCTCTAGTAACCCCCTCTCTCTCTAGTAACCCCCCCTTCTCTCTCTAGTAACCCCCTCTCTCTCTCTAGTAACCCCCTTCTCTCTCTTTAGTAACCCCCTCTCTCTCTCTAGTAACCCCCCCTTCTCTCTCTAGTAACCCCCCTCTCTCTCTCTAGTAACCCCCCTCTCTCTCTCTAGTAACCCCCCTCTCTCTCTCTCTCTAGTAACCCCCTCTCTCTCTCTAGTAACCCCCTCTCTCTCTCTCTCTAGTACCCCCCTCTCTCTCTCTAGTAACCCCCTCTCTCTCTCTAGTAACCCCCCTCTCTCTCTCCCCGTAAACACAAGATTAAAGTAATTAAAGAAACAGATCTGTTGATTAGTCGACTCAGAACTTCTGTAATCAGAAAGATTCAACATTTAGTCTAAGTACAGTAAAGTACCCCAACATGTGTACTTAGGTGCAGTACTTGAGTGTATGTATTTACCCCCCGCAGGTGGGCGTGTCGGTGGAGGCTCTGGACCAGCTGGCGCAGCAGATGCCCGTCTCCAGCGCCGCCGTGTCCACCGTGGACTCCTTCCTGCTGTTCTCCCAGAAGATGCTGGACAGCCTGTACAACTACGCGGCGTCCTTCGCCGTGTCGCAGGCCCAGATGGAGCCCCGCCCCTCGGAGACCTTCGTGCCCTCCAGCTGCCTCCTCAGGTGGTACGACAACTTCCAGCGGAGGCTGAGCCAGAACCCCAACTTCTGGAAGACCTGACCCCAAAGAGGAAAGACAGTGTCCACAGTGCCTACAGCACCGGGGGGGGTAATCACATCGTAGTCCAGCCAAAGTCACACACACACACACTCTCACACACTCGTATATACACACACACACACACAGGTCCTGTGATGTTATTTACAGCCTGTCACCCTTTATAGTTGATGAAGACGTTGATGAAGACGTTGAGGGATCGTTCTCTTGGAAACAACAACGCTCGTTTCTTGTGATATTAAATAAAAAAACATAATTCCACATTTTTCTCAGAAATCTTTATTGGGTTTTTATTCTATAGAGCTGCAGCCAGCGGTGTAGTTGTATGTATTGTTGTGTGTGTGTGTGTATATATATATATCTATATATAGAGATATATATATATATATATAGATATATATATATAGATATATAGATATATATATAGATATATATATATATAGATATATATATATATATATATATAGATATATATATATATATATATAGAGATATACATGAAATTTCTTTTAATTAGACCTTAGTGGTCCTCCATCAAGCACGTTAACCCTCCTGTTGACCTCTAACCCTCCTGTTGACCTTTAATAAATGTCTATATCTGAAATCTGAAACAGGGTTCCTAATATTTCCTGATATGTGTTCTTGTTAAAGGGTTAAATTGTTCTTTGTTTACACATGACAGTAGTTGTTGTATAGAGTCTGTTGATTTTAATATATAGTTTGTAAGCATTTTATTATTGAGACTGTGTGTGTGTGTGTGTGTGTGTGTGTGTGTGTGTGTGTGTGTGTGTGTGTGTGAGAGAGTGTGAGTCTGTGTGTGTCTGTCTCACACACACAGACTCAGAGGTGTGTGGACACTGAGTTCCCATAGTTCCGATAGACTTGAAGGCATCATCAGCTGCAGTTGCGGACAGACAGACAGGTAGTGTA
>JABXJD010000154.1:282500-287500 GCA_013375575.1 Percina caprodes | reverse complement strand
GTCTGGTGGAGATATGCTGCTCTATACACACTAAAAGTAGTGATTATTTACATGGAGTCTGGTGGAGATATGCTGCTCTATACACGCTAAAAGTAGTGATTATTAACATGGAGTCTGGTGGAGATATGCTGCTCTATACACGCTAAAAGTAGTGATTATTAACATGGAGTCTGGTGGAGATATGCTGCAATGTTGAACCCAAACCTCCGAAAAGACCCAGTCTGTTGTCTCTCCAGGGTCCTGATCGGCGTCACGGAGCGCTCTGCGGCTGAAGACGTCTCGGCCCTCCTGTCCTCCAGCGGCGTGGACCTGCTGGTCTCCAAGGTCCTCCGCCACAGCAGCACGGACGGTGCCGAGCTGGCCCAGTCCGTGCAGCTGCTGTACTCGTCCCATAGCCAGACCCGGCTGGCCTGGGGCCTGGGGGGGGGCACCGAGGGGCACCTGGCCTCGCTGGTGGGCCCGGCGCTGGTCAGAATGCAGATGCTGCTGCTGCTCACGCTGCCCGGCACGCCGGTCTTCAACTACGGGGACGAGATCGGCCTGATGGACCAGGTGAGGACTGAGTCCGTAGGTAGCTGGGTTGGGAACCGGAGGGTCGCCGGTTCAAGTCCCCGTACGGACCAAAGCATGGTGGTGGACTAGTAGCTGGAGAGGTGCCAGTTCACCTCCTGGGTGCTGCCAAGGTGCTCTGGAGCAAGGCACCGAACCCCCAACTGCTCGGGGCATTAGTGCATGTATGTGTGTGTGTGTGTGTGTGTGTGTGTGTGTGTGTGTGTGTGTGTGTGTGTGTGTGTGTGTGTGTGTGTGTGTGTGTGTGTGTGTGTGTGTGTGTGTGTGTGTGTGTGTGTGTGTGTGTGTGTGTGTGTGTGTGTGTGTGTGTGTGTGTGTGGATAGATAGGTATGCCTACATACAATATACACTGATGATTTGTTATCAAGATGATTGGTTGTCATGGTGATTGGTTGTCATGGTGATTGGTTGTCATGGTGATTGACCTTCATCTTTGGTCTTCTGTGTTAAAGGACACCAAGTTTCCCAGAATGCTTTGGGACTCTGACGAGGAGCTGAACGGCACTCTGCAGGTAAACAATACAAACACCTTGTCAACCACAGTTGTCAAGGTGTTTGTCACACACAGAGACACACACAGACACACACACAGACACACACACAGACAGACACACACACACACAGACACACACACAGAGACACACACAGACACACACACACAGAGACACACACACACAGAGACACACACACACACACACACACACAGACACAGACACACACACACACACACACACAGACACAGACACACACACAGACACACACACAGACACACACACAGAGACACACACAGACACAGACACACACACACACACACACACAGACACAGACACACACACAGACACACACACAGACACACACACACAGACACACACAGACACACACACAGACACACACACAGACATTTATTTAGAGATAGACATTTTATTACTTTTTATTTTTTAACTTCTTCTCCGCTGTCCATACCCCCTCCTCTGGCCCCCCCCTCCTCTCGACCCCCTCCCCCTCCCTCCTCTCGCCCCTCCCCCAGGAGGAGCGTGCTGAGCGTCTGTCCCGTCGCAGGTTCTTCTGCAGCCTGAGCGCGCTGCGGGTGACGGAGCGCTCGCTGCTGTTCGGAGACTTCCTGCTGCTGTCCAACTCCTCGTCCTCGCTGGCGCTGCTGCGCGTCTGGGACCAGAGCGACCGCTACGTCGCCGCCTTCAACTGGGCGGCGGCGCCGGCGGGGGTGCCGTTGGCGTCAGCGGCGACGCCCCTCCCCCCCCGGGCCACCGTGGTCCTCAGCACCGACGCCGGCGCCCTGCCGGTGGACAGCAGCGTGGACCTGGGGGAGCTGCGGCTCGGCCCCGGCCAGGCCGCGCTCCTCAGGTTTCCCTACACTGGATAGGCTTCCTCCGGTTGTCACGGCGACCAAAGCTCCAATCAGAGAGGGTCACGTTTCCACGACGACGGAGAAACGTAAACAATGTTCAGGCTTATTGTTCTGGAAATATTCCCGTAGTATTACAACCTTTTTTTTATTTCCTTCCTTCCTTCCTTCCTTCCTTCCTTCCTTCCTTCCTTCCTCTTTCCTCCCTCCCTCCCTCCCTCCCTTCCTTTCCTTTCCTTTTCTCCCCCCCTCCCCCCTCCCTCCATCCTCCCTCCCTCCCTCCCTCCCTTCCTTCCTTTCCTTTCCTCCCTCCCTCCCTCCCTCCCTTCCTTTTCTCCCCCTCCCTCCATCCTCCCTCCCTTCCTTTCTTTCCTCCCTCCCTCCCTCCTTTCCTTTCCTCCCTCCCTCCCTCCCTCCCTCCCTTCCTTCCTTCCTTTCCTTTCCTTTCCTCCCTCCCTTCCTTTCCTTTCCCTTCCTTTTCTCCCCCCCTCCCTCCATCCTCCCTCCCTCCCTTCCTTTCTTTCCTCCCTCCCTCCCTCCTTTCCTTTCCTCCCTCCCTCCCTCCCTCCCTTCCTTCCTTTCCTTTCCTCCCTCCCTTCCTTTCCTTTCCCTTCCTTTTCCCCCCCTCCCTCCATCCTCCCTCCTTTCCTTTCCTCCCTCCCTCCCTCCCTTCCTTTCCTTTCCTTTTCTCCCCCCCCTCCCTCCATCCTCCCTCCCCCTCCCTCCCTCGTAGTATAACTTTATTTTAGTATAATGGAGCTTCAGATTCTCTGTGACGTTGAATAAATGTTTTGGTGTTTTTCCTTCCATGTAAGTGTCATAACGTGATGTCATCACTTCTGTCCCAAAGCATTCTGGGAAAACTAAATAAAAACAAAGGAATCATATTTCTTAAAGTCTTTTATGTCTTCAAACTTCACTCGAAAAACAAGTCGAACCTTCAGAAGACGAGAAGAAAGTCCACGGGGGGGGACGACTCCTTAAAGCTGCATTATATCTGATCTCCAGCAGGGGGACTCCTTAAAGCTGCATTATATCTTTAAAGTTAAAAAAAAATGGATTAAAAAAGACAAAAAACTAAAAACCTGCAACAAATGGACGAAAAGAGATGAAAAAGGCGACAACAAAAACCTTAAAAAGTGACAAAAGCTTTAAAAAAGCATCAAAAATGTAGAAAAAACAGTAAAAATTGAGAAAAATCTAAAAACGGCGACAAATGTATTGAAAAAGAAAAAGCAGCAATGATGCAAAAAGCAACAAAAACAACAGAAAAACGTCGTAAAAACAATAAAAATGGAGGAAAAGAGACGAAAAAGTCAGAAAAAGTGACAAAAACCTTAAAAAATGTAGAAAAAAATTATAAAAATTTAGGAAAGGAGAGAAAAATGTATAAAAAAAGGAGCCAACAATCAGAATATAAGCAGCAGGATGCCCTGGAATAACGGGGGTATTTATTTTATTTCATTATTTAGTTTTTATTTTTACAGAAATCAGCAGCTCGTGATTCAGCTCATAGTCAAACCAGCTGCAGTTAGGATGCAGGGACAGGAAACCAGCTCTTCAAAATAAAAGCTTTGACACTTTGGAAAGTGGGGATAGAAATAAAGGATTATGTAATAAAACATCCCAAAAAAATGGTACAAGGCGTTTCTGCTTTGTGAAGAAAATAATAATAAAAATATTGAAAAATACAACGGAAAAAAGTTGTAAAAACAATAAAAATGGAGGAAAAGAGACGAAAAAGTCAAAATAGGCGAAAAAAAAACCTGGAAAAGTGACAAAAGCGTTAAAAAGTGTAGAAAAAATTATAAAAATGTTGGTAAAGAAAAATGTAAAAAAAATTATTAACTAATGGGAAAAAATAACTAAAAACAATATAAATGGAGGACTACTTCCTCTGTGATGCGCACATACAGGGAGCAGATCAGACAGGGAGTACATACAGGGAGCAGATCAGACAGGGGGCAGATCAGACAGGGGGCAGATCAGACAGGGAGCAGATCAGACGGGGCAGATCAGACAGGAAGCACGTACAGGGAGCAGATCAGACAGGGGGCAGATCAGACAGGGGGCAGATCAGACAGGGGGCAGATCAGACAGGGAGCAGATCAGACGGGGCAGATCAGACAGGAAGCACGTACAGGGAGCAGATCAGACAGGGGGCAGATCAGACAGGGAGCAGATCAAACAGGGAGCAGATCAGACAGGGGGCAGATCAGACGGGGCAGATCAGACAGGAAGCACGTACAGGGGGCAGATCAGACAGGGAGCAGATAAGACATGGAGCACATACAGGGTGCAGATTAGACAGGAAGCAGATCAGACGGGGCAGATCAGACAGGGAGCAGATCAGACAGGGAGCAGATCAAACAGGGAGCAGATCAGACAGGGAGCAGATCAGACAGGGAGCAGATCAGACAGGGAGCAGATCAGACAGGGAGCAGATCAGACAGGGAGCAGATCAGACAGGGAGCAGATCAGACAGGGAAGTGCAGCTTCACAGTTGAAGTGTAAAAACCTTTCCACGTGGAGTGTACCGTGTGCAAAGCAGCACGTATGTCTCCGTGTCTAATGAAGGAGCTGGAGACCTCAGAGCTCACATGGACACAGGAAGACCTGGTCTCATTACACTGGAGAGGTTTCAGATGTTTAGCTGAAGCTGACACAGAATAGTTCACAATAGGTCATATTTAGAATATTATTTTATATTCATTTATTTATTTGAAAAGAGCTATTATTTGGTTATTTATTTAATTTTGTTACATAAGTTATTTTGTACCATTGAGGAATAATAAATGTTCATCATCCTCTGAGATTCTGGATCTGTGTCTCGAGGCGGCTGAGTGTGGAAATATGGTTCCCTTATTCTACTCACCATCTCCGGGAGATCTCTCCACACTAAAAAAAACAAACATACTACCCGGGTAGATGAGCTTTGATTGAGGCGGCGGCTCCGTGGTTCGATCCCGGGCCCTGCAGTCCATGTTGAAGTGTCCTTGGGCAAGACACTGAATGCTGCGCATCGGAGTGTGAATGTGTGTGTGTAAGAGTGTATCTGATGAGTAT
>JABXJD010000154.1:265000-267500 GCA_013375575.1 Percina caprodes | reverse complement strand
AAATTCACAAACAAAATTGACAATGCAAAAAATACTAACAAACTAAATATAATAAAGAATAATATAGCACATGATACAACCTCACTCAACCAATCCAGATAATATTATGATATCGAAAACAAATGTAGTCTAAGTCTTTTTTTAAAGCCTTTTTTCCCTCGTTGTCCCGAATCCCAACTGGAAGATTGTTCCAATATACAGCTGACCTATAAAACACAGTCCTCTTCATACAGTCAGATTTAGGTAGTGGTAAAGAAATCTGTCGACTATTCACCCTCTTGTATAATGTGAATGCATATCTGAGCAATAAGTTATATTATCATAAAGAAATGTAGGAATCCCAGTATTAATAATTCCATGAAAATGTACTAACATATTAACAGATAGTCTATGCTTGACGTCCAACCAGCAAGACGTTCATGCATCTCTGCAACTCTAGTTCTCCAAGAACAACCAAGAACCAGTCTTGCAGCCTTATTTTGTGCAACTTGTAATTTTTTAAATGACTGCTTGATGCCGCAGACGATACAACACAACAATAATCCAAATGACACAGAACCAATGAACAAACAACACGCCTAAACAACTGTAATTTTAAAAGCTGTGCACATTTACGAACAACTGCCACCGCTCTACCCATTTTAGTAACAACACTATTAATATGATCCGACCATGACAATGTGGAATCAAGCCAAAGTCCCAAAAGCTTCACCTTTTTTACTTGCTGTACATTTTGACCATTTACGTGTTTATCAATTTTGGGATTATCAGATAATCTATACTTAGAACCGAATATTATACTCACAGTTTTTGAAATATTTAGGACAAGTTTATTTGTTTTGATCCAATTATACAGTTTGCTAATCTCACTAGACAGAACCTGATTAATCTCTAAACATGTAGGGGCTGCATAATAAAGAGTAGTATCATCAGCAAACATAGTCAATTTAGCCTTACTGAGTATATACGGCATATCATTTGTAAAAATTGAAAATAACAAAGGTCCAAGACAACTTCCTTGAGGAACACCACAGTCCAGGGACTTGCTACTAGATAAAGCACCATTAAAATAAACTCTTTGCGACCTCTCAGACAAATAGCTCTTAAACCACTTGATTGCAGAGAAAGTAAAACCATAGCTAATAAGTTTAGAAATCAAAATGTCATGGTCAATCACATCAAAGGCAGCGCTGAAGTCTAGTAGTAGTGTACCCACAAGCATTGAGTTGTCAATAGATGTTAACCAGCTATCTGACATTTGTGTCATTGCAGTGCAGGTGGAATGACCACGTCTATAAGCATGCTGAAACATCGTAGTCTATAAGCATGCTGAAACATCGTAGTCTATAAGCATGCTGAAACATCGTAGTCTATAAGCATGCTGAAACATCGTAGTCTATAAGCATGCTGAAACATCGTAGTCTATAAGCATGCTGAAACATCGTAGTCTATAAGCATGCTGAAACATCGTAGTCTATAAGCATGCTGAAACATCGTAGTCTATAAGCATGCTGAAACATCGTAGTCTATAAGCATGCTGAAACATCGTAGTCTATAAGCATGCTGAAACATCGTAGTCTATAAGCATGCTGAAACATCGTAGTCAAATCATTGTTCGAAAAGTAATCTTGCACTTGATTAAATACAATCTTTTCCAATAATTTACTTAAAATAGGCAAGATGCTAATAGGCCTACTATTTGAACCACAGAAAGTTGATTTCATGTCTTTGGGTAAAGGTGTGCGTCTGTGTGTGTGTGTGTGTGCGTCTGTGTGCGTGCGTGTGTGTGTGTGTGTGTGTGTGTGTGTGTGTGTGTGTGTGTGTGTGTGTGTGTGTGCAGGTCAGGCACAAATAGAGGCGTAAAGTGTAAAAATAACAACATGAAGCCTTGCAGCAGCTCCAGTAACCATTAAATATTCATTCAGGCAATTAATTATTTGCATACAAGCTGCAACTTTTTTCCTCATACTTGACACATATAAATATATATATATATATATATATATATATATATTTATATATTTATATATATATATATATATATATATATATATATATATATTGTATTTTTAATTTTATTCTTTTTATTATTTATTAATTCATTCTCTTAATTTTTTTGTTAATCAATTTTGTATTTATTTTTTTATTCTTTAATTTTATTCTTTTTTATTTTTCTTATTCATTTATTTTTTTCTCTTTTGTATTTTTTATTAATTTTTCTCTTTATTTTTTTCTCTTTATTTTGTATTTAATTTATTTTTTAAAATTTATTTTTTATTTTCTTAATTGTTTTCTCACCTGCCTGTATTAATGACTATTAACTGTTTATTAATATCTAATATTTAACACCTGTGTTGTTTTTTAGGTCCCTGAAGTTGGGTTAGGGTTAATATCTAAGACATTAGACATTTTCTCTCCTGTGTGTGTGTGTGTGTGTGTGTGTGTGTGTGTGTGTGTGTGTGTGTGTGTGTGTGTGTGTGTGTGTGTGTGTGTGTGTGTT
>JABXJD010000154.1:247500-255000 GCA_013375575.1 Percina caprodes | reverse complement strand
CATGTCAACGGAGGCTTCCAGAAAACTCAGATAAGAATCAGAATAATAATGCTAACAGCTGGAGCTCTAGTCTCACTGAAACACAGAGCAACAGGGTTAGCTAGCATGCTAACAGCCTGAAACACATAGCAACAGGGTTAGCTAGCATGCTAACAGCCTGAAACACAGAGCAACAGGGTTAGCTAGCATGCTAACAGCCTGAAACACATAGCAACAGGGTTAGCTAGCATGCTAACAGCCTGAAACACAGAGCAACAGGGTTAGCTAGCATGCTAACAGCCTGAAACACAGAGCAACAGGGTTAGCTAGCATGCCAACAGCCTGAAACACAGAGCAACAGGGTTAGCTAGCATGCTAACAGCCTGAAACACAGAGCAACAGGGTTAGCTAGCATGCTAACAGCCTGAAACACAGAGCAACAGGGTTAGCTAGCATGCTAACAGCCTGAAACACAGAGCAACAGGGTTAGCTAGCATGCTAACAGCCTGAAACACAGAGCAACAGGGTTAGCTAGCATGCTAACAGCCTGAAACACAGAGGAACAGGGTTAGCTAGCATGCTAACAGCCTGAAACAGAGCAACAGGGTTAGCTAGCATGCTAACAGCCTGAAACACATAGCAACAGGGTTAGCTAGCATGCTAACAGCCTGAAACACATAGCAACAGGGTAAGCTAGAATGCCAACAGCCTGAAACACAGAGCAACAGGGTTAGCTAGCATGCTAACAGCCTGAAACACATAGCAACAGGGTTAGCTAGCATGCTAACAGCCTGAAACAGAGCAACAAAGTTAGCTAGCATGCTAACAACCTGAAACACAGAGCAACAGGGTTAGCTAGCATGCTAACAGCCTGAAACACATAGCAACAGGGTTAGCTAGAATGCTAACAGCCTGAAACAGAGCAACAGGGTTAGCTAGCATGCTAACAACCTGAAACACAGAGCAACAGGGTTAGCTAGCATGCTAACAGCCTGAAACACATAGCAACAGGGTTAGCTAGCATGCTAACAGCCTGAAACACATAGCAACAGGGTTAGCTAGAATGCTAACAGCCTGAAACAGAGCAACAGGGTTAGCTAGCATGCTAACAACCTGAAACACAGAGCAACAGGGTTAGCTAGCATGCTAACAGCCTGAAACACATAGCAACAGGGTTAGCTAGCATGCTAACAGCCTGAAACACATAGCAACAGGGTTAGCTAGCATGCTAACAGCCTGAAACACATAGCAACAGGGTTAGCTAGCATGGTTACAGCTGGAGCTATAGTTTCACTGAAACAGAGGAACTGAACTAGCACGGGTCCTAGCTCAGGTCCTAGCACGGGTCCTAGCTCAGGTCCTAGCTGTGTTCTTATTGTTGTTGTTATTATTGTTATTTTGTCTTTTTTATCTATTTTTTATTTCTTTTTTCTGGGTAAAACTGATGCTGGAATCTTCAATTTCCTCGCGGGAGCAATCCCAAAAGGATTAATAAAGAAAAGTCTAAGACTAAGTGGTCCTAGCTCGGGTCCTAGTTGTGGTCCTAGTTGTGGTCCTAGCTCGGGTCCTAGTTGTGGTCCTAGCTCGGGTCTTAGCTCGGGTCCTTGTTGTGGTCCTAGCTCGGGTCTTAGCTCGGGTCCTAGTTGTGGTCCTAGTTGTGGTCCTAGCTCGGGTCCTAGTTGTGGTCCTAGCTCGGGTCTTAGCTCGGGTCCTAGTTGTGGTCCTAGCTCGGGTCCCAGCTCGGGTCCTAGTTGTGGTCCTAGCTCGGGTCTTAGCTCGGGTCCTAGTACTAAAGTGGCTATATTGTGATTTATTTTTTTAACTTAGACTTCTGTGATGTTGTCATGGCGACAAGGTTGTGATGCATCATATGTGAACTGTGAATTCTACAGTAAACAAGATTTCAGACATTATTCACAGTGAACGGAATAAAAACAGTTTTTAACGCCCCCCTTTTCTTACCCCCCTTTTCTCCCCCCATTCTCCCCCAGCCCCCCCCTCCATTAAGCTGCTGCAGGACGACCCCCTGGTGGTGAATTCTGGGGAGACGGTGTCTCTGGTGTGCGTGGCGTCCGCCGGCGACCCCCCACCCTCCCTGCAGTGGGGGAGGCCGGGGGGGGAGGGGCTCCCGAAGAGGAGCGTCGTCAACGGCGGCACGCTGACCGTCCCCGCCGTTACCGTGGACGACGGCGGCGCCTATAGCTGCGTGGCGTCCAACAACGTGGGCAACGCCGCCAAGAAGAGCATCAACGTCCTGGTCAGAGGTACGGCGGCTGCGTTTCATTGGTCGATCCACGTCCACGCGCTTCTTTAAAAAAACTTTATTGCAATTGTAAATAGTGCAAAGTCAGACAGCATAAACGTTACATAACGTCAAGAAAAGACAAAGAAAAGAGAAATAATAGAAAAAATAGACAAACTGCATTTAAGAGGAAGTGTACGCTGGGGATAGTGTTTCCTCTGTTTCCTTTGTTTCCTGTTTCCTGTTTCCTCTGTTTCCTGTTTCCTCTGTTTCCTTTGTTTCCTGTTTCCTCTGTTTCCTCTGTTTCCTGTTTCCTCTGTTTCCTGTTCCCTGTTTCCTTTGTGTTTCCTCTGTTTCCTTTGTGTTTCCTCTGTTTCCTGTTCCCTGTTTCCTTTGTGTTTCCTCTGTGTTTCCTGTTTCCTCTGTTTCCTTTGTGTTTACTCTGTGTTTCGTGGTTCCTGTGTTTCCTCTGTTTCCTCTGTTTCCTGTGTTTACTCTGTGTTTCCTGTGTTTCCTCTGTTTCCTCTGTTTCCTGTGTTTCCTCTGTTTTCTGTGTTTCCTCTGTTTCTTTTGTTTCCTCTGCATTTCCTCTGTTTCATTTGTGTTTCCCATGTGTTTCCTGTTTCCTCTGTTTCTTCTGTGTTTCCATGTTTCCTCTGTTTCCTTTGTGTTTTCCTTGTGTTTCCCCTGTTTCCTCTGTTTCCTTTTTCCTCTCTTTCCCCTGTGTTTCCTCTGTTTCCTCTGTGTTTCCCCTGTGTCCTCTGTGTTTCCTCTGTTTCCCCTGTGTTTCCTCTGTGTTTCCTCTGTGTTTCCTCTGTTTCCCCTGTGTTTCCCCTGTGTTTCGCCCTGTTTCCTCTGTGTTTCATCTGTTTTTCCCCTGTTTCCTCTGTTTCCTTTTTCCTCTCTTTCCCCTGTGTTTCCTCTGTTTCCCCTGTGTTTCGCCCTGTTTCCTCTTTGTTTCCTCTGTGTCACCTCTGTTTCCTTTTTCCTCTCTTTCCCCTGTGTTTCCTCTCTTTCCCCTGTGTTTCCTCTGTTTCCCCTGTGTTTCCCCTGTTTCCTCTGTGTTTCCTCTGTGTTTCCCCTGTGTCCTCTGTGTTTCCTCTGTTTCCTCTGTTTCCTTTTTCCTCTCTTTCCCCTGTGTTTCCCCTGTGTCCTCTGTGTTTCCCCTGTTTCCTCTGTGTTTCCTCTGTTTCCCTGTGTTTCCCCTGTGTTTCGCCCTGTTTCCTCTTTGTTTCCTCTGTGTCACCTCTGTTTCCTTTTTCCTCTTTCCCCTGTGTTTCCTCTGTGTCCTCTGTGTTTCCTCTGTTTCCCCTGTGTTTCCCCTGTTTCCTCTGTGTTTCCTCTGTGTTTCCCCTGTGTCCTCTGTGTTTCCTCTGTTTCCTCTGTTTCCTTTTCCTCTCTTTCCCCTGTGTTTCCCCTGTGTTTCGCCCTGTTTCCTCTGTGTTTCATCTGTTTCCTCGGCTTCCGCAGCTACAGGGGCACATCTCGTCTTTTAGAGGTCACCAGGAGGGTTAGAGGTCAACAGGAGGGTTAGAGGTCAACAGGAGGGTTAGAGGTCACCAGGAGGGTTAGAGGTCACCAGGAGGGTTAGAGGTCACCAGGAGGGTTAGAGGTCAACAGGAGGGTTAGAGGTCACCAGGAGGGTTAGAGGTCAACAGGAGGGTTTCATGGCGGACTGTTATTATAATGATAGACTTGCTGTTGATTTTGTTTTGTTGACAAAATGTAATACGCAGTAACGCTCAGCATCACCGGAAAAGAGCTTCTCATAGACTTCACTGGTCTCCGTGGCAACAACAAGACGTGTTGGTCCATTTCTTTCACTGTCTATGGTGAACACACAACAGCCGGTCGCGCCATTTCTGTTTCCTTCGGTTTATTCTCCAGGATGACTCACCTGTGTGTGTGTGTGTGTGTGTGTGTGTGTGTGTGTGTGTGTGTGTGTGTGTGTGTGTGTGTGTGTGTGTTGCTGACCCTGCAGCCTGTCAGCCCTTCTCCTTACTTATTTAACTCCCATCATGCACCTCCCTCTCTCCCCAGTCTGACACACACTGCTGCTAATGGATCTGTGTGTGTGTCCGGGGGGGTCAGAGAGAGAGAGGGAGAGAGAGAGAGAGAGAGAGAGAGAGAGAGCAGGAGGGAGGCGAAGGAGAGGAGGATGACAGAGGTGGAGGTAAAGGAGGAATAGAAGGTGACGAAGCATTGGGGGAAGAATGGAGGACTGTATATATATATATATATATATATATATATATATATATATATATATATATATATATATATAATATAATATACAGTATATGACAGCTAGTGATTGTGGTGAAGAAAGAAAGGAGGGATGAAGGGTGGAGTGGTCATTTTTAAGAGTTAAAAGGAGGATGAGGAAGTGAGAGATGGACAGAAGAAGAAACGGAGAGACGAAGAGGAAGAAAGGACATTAAGTGTATTTGATGTAGCAAAGACAGTCACAAAGGGCAGAATCAGACCAGCGGCTTTTGCTACAGTGAGTTACAGCTGCAGAGGGGGGGGGGTAAGCTGCAGAGGGGGAGTAGGGACTGAAGAAAAAGAGGAGGGGGAAGAAGAGAGGGAGTTTCTATGAAGATCAGATGGAAGAGCTTTCTACCACATCTCCTGGTCTTCATCACTGTGTGTGTGTGTGTGTGTGTGTGTGTGTGTGTGTGTGTGTGTGTGTGTGTGTGTGTGTGTGTGTGAGAGAGAGAGCAAGTGGCAACTGCATCCACCTCTAGTTATGTAACAGAATTTTTTCTGATGCAGTAATACACACACACACACACACACACACACACACACACACACACACAACCACATACACACACACACACACATACAACCACATGCACACACACACACACACACAACCACAAACGCATGAAATGATGAAGACGTCCTTCCGCCGGATGTCCGTCCCCGTCCCGTGTCTCTGTGTCAGCGGCACCGTGGCTCTGTCCGGCGCTTATAAAGAAACCCCAATAAACCAGAGCAGGTTGTTCTCCCATCCAGAACGCTGTGAGGACTAGCCAGACCTTCCTCTGCAGAGCTGTGGAGGAGGGTCTGGACATGTAAGACTACTAGTGTGTCTCAAATCGCGCACTTCCGTAAGTGCACTAACAGAAGTGCACTTTGTACACTACGTACTTACTTGCATAGTGCGTTAAATTTGACTGGGGAAATCGCGCACTTCATTGATGTACTTACCGGAAATGACGATCACAACAGCTCAGTCCTCCTCCTTCTTCTTCTGTGAAATTGTGATTTGCACCCAGACAGAGAGCCCCCCCCACCACCTATTGTCGCCCGCAAAAAATACATTTCTGCTTTGGTAATCAAGATGAATATGATTGTGTTTATTGTTGCCTGTATCTGCCCTCTTTTTTCACGAGAATGAGAGGATTGCGACGCCGCCATCGTATCCTCCGCCTCCTTTTAACAGAAAATATACCGGAATGTTGATATTCATACTTTTGCTCTTAAATAATTTTTAAAAAACACCCAAAACTAGCCATGATGAGTTATTTCAGCAAAAGTGGAGCAATTAAAATTGTACAACGGACGTGCTAACTTAAAGAATAAATGTTTTATTACCATTATTATTATAATAACTAATTCCATTTTTCTGCTTGTTATACTGATGTATTTGCTTTGAGCTGCTGTAGTACAGATATTTCCCCTGTGTGGATTTCACATTTTAGAAGCTGGAACTAGTGACTTTGGGTTATTTTTGATAAATGACTTCATTATTAATCTATTAATTACAGTGACAATACAAGAGTAAAAACAGAGGAAACCCAATATACATTTAAATAGATCCTATTTTATTTTTCATTTCATGAATGCTGCTTAGTCATGCAAAGTGCAACGCTAAAGAAAACAAACACATTCAGTACAGTTTTATTTTAAAAGACGGTCCTGTGTTACTTCTACAGGCTCCAGACCCCCGGCAGTACTGGTCCTGTGTTACTTCTACAGGCTCCAGACCCCCGGCAGTACTGCCGTACCCCGGGCCACTGTGCATCGTGCTGTCCACAAAACCAGCAGGAAAGTCCTGTCTGTCCTCCCCCAGCTCGTTAGTCTTCCTTTGCGCGGTTGGCCGGGTCAGCAGCCTTCCACAGGGTTGTGGGCAGCATTGACGGCGGCCACATCCGTGTGACCCCCCAGCAGAGGACGCGGATCAGGGCAGAAACAGCACTGTTAATATACATTAACGTACTTTAACATTGCTGCTAACGCTTGCAGCTTTGTGTAGCTATATTTACAAGATAATATTCTAACGCTGACATCTTCTACAGGGGGACGATAGTTTAACACAATAAACAACAATATACTACAACACATGTAACGTTAGCTTAGAAACTATTTGCCGTGTATGGTTTTGCCGCTGTTAGCTAGCTAAGGTTAGCTTGCTAGCATGTCAAATTACGGTACCAATAAACGTTATAACTCGCGATACAAATATCATTAAAAACTGTAAGATTAACCAACATATACAAATCCAGTTCATTATATGTTATAAGTATAGCAAAAAGACTCATGTTCAACTTACATTTGTATTGCTCTGTCGGTCTCGCTATCGCGTCTTCGGGCCGCCATTAACGAAAGTTTTTCGACTGTTGTTAGCTCCGCCCCTTCCGCTACGTAGCCAAGATGGCGACCGTTGAGTGTGGAAAGTGTCCATCGATCCACACTCAATTTTATGACGGTTTTGAGTGCACCATCCGGGTATTTAAGTGTACTGCACTTGACCGCACTTCGACAATGTGAACGCACTATGTACTCAAATAGTTAGTATTTAGTACAGAAGTGCGCGATTTGAGACACACTATACGTCTCTCGTGTCTGTCTGTCTCCTGCAGGTCTTCGTAAAGGTCGGTTCTGGATCACGCCGGACCCGTACCACAACGATGACAACATCCAGATCGGCCGGGAGGTAAAGATCAGCTGTCAGGTACGACTGGAACCCCCACACACACACACACACACACACACACACACACACACACACACACATACATGTACCATTTACCTACATACATATGTAGGTAAAAAAATACCAAGAACTTGGCTGAAGCCAGAAGTGAAGCTGAGTTTTCGGTGTGCTGCAGGTGGAGGCCACGCCCCCCGAGGAGCTGCAGTTCGCCTGGCTGAAGAACGGCCGGCCAATCAGGAGCTCCGAAAGGATGGTCATCACCCACACGGACACCGAGATCACGCCGGGCACCACCAACCTCGACATCATTGACCTCAAGTTCACCGACTTCGGC
>JABXJD010000154.1:240000-242500 GCA_013375575.1 Percina caprodes | reverse complement strand
AGGTGTGAACACGGCGCTGAGCAGCAGGATCAGTGACAGCTCTGCAGCTCTGGCATCAGGACATGAGACGGAGCTCTAGTGTGACGCCTCGCCAGACTGGGACACGCTGAGTCTCTGAGTCTCTCTGTCTCTGAGTCTCTCTGTCTCTGAGTCTCTCTGTCTCTGAGTCTCTCTGTCTCTGAGTCTCTCGGTCTCTCTGTCTCTGAGTCTCTCTGTCTCTGAGTCTCTCTGTCTCTGAGTCTCTCTGTCTCTGAGTCTCTCGGTCTCTCTGTCTCTGAGTCTCTCTGTCTCTGAGTCTCTGAGTCTCTCTGTCTCTGAGTCTCTGAGTCTCTGAGTCTCTCGGTCTCTCTGTCTCTGAGTCTCTCTGTCTCTGAGTCTCTCGGTCTCTCTGTCTCTGAGTCTCTGAGTCTCTGAGTCGGTCTGCTTGTTTTCAGCAATCTCACTAAGGATTTTATATATATATATATATATATATATATATATATATATATATATATATATATATATCATATCATATCATATATTGTAGTCTGCCATTATAAATGCCGATATATCGGTCGGGCTCTCCTGGAGGGGTAGTGCTCTGCCCTGTGTGACCTCTGACCCCTGTGTGTCCCAGGGAAGGCCTACGCTCCTGAGTTCTACTACGACACGTACAGCCCCCTGTGGCAGAACAAGCCTCGGGTCTACGGCTTCAGGCTGCAGTGGACGCAGATGGAGCCCAACGCCGTGGACCGCATCCTGGCCTACAGACTCGGCATCAGACAGGTCAGTGCACGCTCCGCACTCTAACAGCTGCATCATATCTGATCTCCTGCGGGGGGGACGGACCTCCTTAAAGCTGATCAAACTGAACCATGGTCCGGTGTGTGTGTCTCTGTGTGTGTGTGTGTGTCTCTGTGTGTGTGTGTGTGTGTGTGTGTGTGTGTGTGTCTCAGATGAGTCAGTCTCGTTGGTGGGAGCAGGAGATCTCCATGGAGGGAAACATCCAGAAGGGGGAGCTGCTGACCTACAACCTGACGGAGCTGGTCAGACCGGCGTCCTACCTGGTCCGCCTGACGCCCATCACCCGCTACGGCGAGGGGGACACCACCGAGCGCACCATCACCTACACCGGTACGCCACACACCATCACCTACACCGGTACGCCACACACCATCACCTACACCGGTACGCCACACACCATCACCTACACTGGTACACAACACACCATCACCTACACCGGTACGCCACACACCATCACCTACACCGGTACGCCACACACCATCACCTACACTGGTACGCAACACACCATCACCTACACTGGTATGCCACACACCACCACCTACACCGGTATGCAACACACCATCACCTACACTGGTATGCAACACACCATCACCTACACCGGTACGCCACACACCATCACCTACACCGGTACGCCACACACCATCACCTACACCGGTACGCCACACACCATCACCTACACTGGTACGCAACACACCATCACCTACACTGGTCAGAGATGGCAAAAGTACTCACTTTCCGTACTTAAGTAGAAGTACAGATACTTGAGTTAAAAAATACTCTGGTAAAAGTGGAAGTACTGATTAAACTTCTTTACTCAAGTAAAAGTAACAAAGTACAGGCTTGGAAATTTACTTAAAGTATAAAAGTAAAAGTAGCCTTGCGAATGACAACCATTTTCTATGCAAAGCTACTTGGAGCACACAGATGTTACTAGAGAGATGCTGAGGAACTTCAGTGGACATGGAGAACACATATATGCCACGCGGAGGAAACCACCATAACTTGATGATCTAACGGAGTTCTTGTGTTTTGTCCCTCCTCAGCTCCCGTTAACCCGCATCTCAGTAAGTATGACCTCATCCTCACAACCACACCTGCAGCTGGGAGGAACCTGTAACTATTACTGTAATTAGTAAATAACTAGTAATAATATGTATTACTATAGTAATAATAGTAATTATTACTATAGTAATAACTATACTGTGTGTGTGTGTGTGTCTGTGTGTGTGTGTGTGTGTGTGTGAGTGTGTGTGTGTACATGTTTGTCTGTGTGTGTGTGTGTGTGTGTGTGTGTGTGTGTGTGTGTGTGTGTGTATAGGGGAGTTCCAGTGCGGCTTCGAGGACGAGGCGTTGTGTCTTTTCTCTCAGGACAAGACGGACGATTTTGATTGGACGCGCCACAGCGCCGCCACGCGGGACACCAAGTACACCCCCAACACGGGGCCGAGCACCGACCGCACCGGCTCCAAGCAGGGTGCGGCACAAAACTTTATTTAAAATGACACGTTACAAAGACAGGCTCCGAACAGATGAATTCAAAAGAATTATTAAAAACGTACAAAAACTAATTAAAATAATATTAAAAATAATTTGAAAAATTGACAAAAAACATCAGAAAAAAACGACAAACGTGTTAAAAAATTGACAAAACCCAAATTATAAATACGTCGTCAAGGTTACAAAACTTATTAAAATAATATTAATAAATCATTTG
>JABXJD010000154.1:230000-235000 GCA_013375575.1 Percina caprodes | reverse complement strand
AACAATTCTAGCTCCATACATCTCTATCCTGCCATCCCCCCCCCCCCCCCCCATCTCTACAGATCAACAGTACTGTACCACGAGCTGGACGGACAAATGGCAAGCTCTTATTTTGGAGGGGTATCTTCTTACAGCAGGCGACCGATTAAAAAAAAAATACTTTCAGATGTTATTTTGACTTCAGCCTATCAGCCTGTCTGCCTGCCTGTCTACCTGTCTACCTGTCTGTCTACCTGTCTGTCTACCTGTCTACCTGTCTGTCTACCTGTCTGCCTGCCTGTCTACCTGTCTACCTGTCTGTCTGTCTACCTGTCTACCTGTCTGTCTACCTGTGTGTCTACCTGTCTACCTGTCTGCCTGCCTGTCTACCTGTCTACCTGCCTGTCTACCTGTCTACCTGTCTGTCTACCTGTCTGTCTACCTGTCTACCTGTCTGTCTACCTGTGTGTCTACCTGTGTGTCTACCTGTCTACCTGTCTGTCTGCGGCGGGCCGAGGACGAGCCCCCCCCCCCTCTGCCATGACATCAAGTGCCTTCAGTCTCAGAGGAAAACCTCGCCGGACGCAGACTCTAAAACTTCGGTCGTTAGGTCTTAAAGGGCCGGGAGGAAACACCGATACGGACTTCCTGGTCAGATTATGCAGAGAATTAGTTTCTTACGGATTTCTTTTTATTAGATGAAAAACATGTTAATGACTAGAGGATTCTGGGAAAAGGAAGCCAAGAAGACGTGGCGACGAAGACGCCGTGGACAGGAAGCTCCTTACATTTAGTCAACAATTGCAATCACAATCGGAGGAGCTGTGACTGGATATTTCAAAATAAAAGACTTCCGGTTTGGGCGATTTTTCAGCCCGGGTCAATGGGATTCAAGCTTTTGTTCTCTCAGAACTATTTTAGTATTTCAAAATAAGAGTTTCCAGAGACTTTGACTCTGCCGGAGTTACTTCAAAAACAGCTGGAGCCTTTTGGGAAAAGGCCGAAAAATGTATAAAAATCTTATATTGTTCCTATTATATTATAAAGGAAGAGGGAATCCGTTTCTTTCCTCTTATATTTCAGTTTTGACGCTTTCTTTGGACATTTAGTTCAGGTTTCTTTCTTTTTTTTTTAATTTCTGCAAAAAAGTAAAATGTGAAAGATCTAAAAAATCTAGATATGTATTGTTTTAGTTTTTTATTTCAGGGAGTTGATTGTTTTCAGATTTTTCAGAACATTTCTAATAAAACAAATTACATGGCGAGGATTCATTTAAAAAAAGCACAAAAAGACAAAAATGTTTTTAGTTGACACATAAACTGGTGATGAAAAGATGAATTTTAAGGTATGGAAGCCCATTTCTGCCAAAAACAATAAAAATGGATTATAATACAAAATAAAATAACTAATTTAATTTTTTTATAACATTTTATGTCATTAATGAAATAAATGAATTATAAGAAATATGACTTAATCTCATAATTCTGGCTGGATTACCCATAATTGTGTAGTTTTTATTTGCTTTCATAATCTTCCTAATTCCTAATTTTGAATTTCTATCACATTTTATGCTACTTTATTACTTATGAACTCATAATTGTGACTTTTACTTTGACAGCTTTTAGTTTTTTCTGATTTTTTCCAACATTGTTTTTTTTTTTCGTGGCAGAAATGGGCCTCCGTACCGCGAAAAACTGCACAACTGCCATTTTTATTCACATGGTTTTACAAACTCTGTAAAGAAGTAATAGTTTTAACTTCAAAATGCATTTAAAGACGCAGTGAAACTGCAGTTTAATGAGAAGAATGTGTGAAGGAAGAGAGCAGGAAGTCTCTGGAGAAGCAAAACGGGAAGAAAACAAAGCCGAGAGCGTAGAAATAAAATGGATAGAAGGCCAGAAGCAGAATGGAGCCGGAGCGTTACGAAATTAGTCAAAATTACTGAATTATCCTCATTACACATACTTCTATCTCCAGAAGGATGACAGCGCTGTTGGGCTTGATGTGGCGAAGGGGTACGGCGGAGCTAACAAGCTAACAAGCTAACAAGTCGCTGGTTGGTTCCACTGTGCTTCCATACTGCATTGTTACGTAGAATGGGCAGAACAGCGTTAGTGGTCCCCTAACCCGCTGGACCTGGGTCTAATGTTAGTGGTCTGCTAACCCGCTGGAGCTGGGTCTAATGTTAGAGGTCCCCTAACCCGCTGGACCTGGGTCTAATGTTAGTGGTCTGCTAACCCGCTGGAGCTGGGTCTAATGTTAGTGGTCTGCTAACCCGCTGGAGCTGGGTCTAATGTTAGTGGTCTGCTAACCCGGTGGAGCTGGGTCTAATGTTAGTGGTCCCCTAACCCGCTGGACCTGGGTCTAATGTTAGTGGTCCGCTAACCCGCTGGAGCTGGGTCTAATGTTAGTGGTCCCCTAACCCGCTGGAGCTGGATCTAATGTTAGTGGTCCCCTAACCCGCTGGAGCTGGGTCTAATGTTAGTGGTCCCCTAACCCGCTGGAGCTGGGTCTAATGTTAGTGGTCTGCTAACCCGCTGTAGCTGGGTCTAATGTTAGTGGTCCCCTAACCCGCTGGAGCTGGGTCTAATGTTAGTGGTCCGCTAACCCGCTGGAGCTGGGTCTAATGTTAGTGGTCCCCTAACCCGCTGGAGCTGGGTCTAATGTTAGTGGTCTGCTAACCCGCTGGAGCTGGGTCTAATGTTAGTGGTCTGCTAACCCGCTGGAGCTGGGTCTAATGTTAGTGGTCCCCTAACCCGCTGGAGCTGGGTCTAATGTTAGTGGTCCGCTAACCCGCTGGATCTGGGTCTAATGTTAGTGGTCCGCTAACCCGCTGGAGCTGGGTCTAATGTTAGTGGTCCCCTAACCCGCTGGAGCTGGGTCTAATGTTAGTGGTCCCCTAACCCGCTGGAGCTGGGTCTAATGTTAGTGGTCCCCTAACCCGCTGGAGCTGGATCTAATGTTAGTGGTCCCCTAACCCGCTGGAGCAGGGTCTAATGTTAGTGGTCCGCTAACCCCCTGGAGCTGGGTCTAATGTTAGTGGTCCCTAACCCGCTGGAGCTGGGTCTAATGTTAGTGGTCCCCTAACCCGCTGGAGCTGGGTCTAATGTTAGTGGTCCCCTAACCCGCTGGAGCTGGGTCTAATGTTAGTGGTCCCCTAACCCGCTGGAGCTGGGTCTAATGTTAGTGGTCCCCTAACCCGCTGGACCTGGGTCTAATGTTAGTGGTCCGCTAACCCGCTGGAGCTGGGTCTAATGTTAGTGGTCTGCTAACCCGCTGGAGCTGGGTCTAATGTTAGTGGTCCCCTAACCCGGTGGAGCTGGGTCTAATGTTAGTGGTCCCCTAACCCGCTGGACCTGGGTCTAATGTTAGTGGTCCGCTAACCCGCTGGAGCTGGGTCTAATGTTAGTGGTCCCCTAACCCGCTGGAGCTGGGTCTAATGTTAGTGGTCCGGTAACCCGCTGGAGCTGGGTCTAATGTTAGTGGTCCCCTAACCCGCTGGAGCTGGGTCTAATGTTAGTGGTCCCCTAACCCGCTGGAGCTGGGTCTAATGTTAGTGGTCCCTAACCCGCTGGAGCTGGGTCTAATGTTAGTGGTCCGCTAACCCGCTGGAGCTGGGTCTAATGTTAGTGGTCCGCTAACCCGCTGGAGCTGGGTCTAATGTTAGTGGTCCCCTAACCCGCTGGAGCTGGGTCTAATGTTAGTGGTCCCCTAACCCGCTGGAGCTGGGTCTAATGTTAGTGGTCCGGTAACCCGCTGGAGCTGGGTCTAATGTTAGTGGTCCCCTAACCCGCTGGAGCTGGGTCTAATGTTAGTGGTCCCCTAACCCGCTGGAGCTGGGTCTAATGTTAGTGGTCCCCTAACCCGCTGGAGCTGGGTCTAATGTTAGTGGTCTGCTAACCCGCTGGAGCTGGGTCTAATGTTAGTGGTCCCCTAACCCGCTAGAGCTGGGTCTAATGTTAGTGGTCCGGTAACCCACTGGAGCTGGGTCTAATGTTAGAGGTCTGTTAGTCTGCCAGACCTTCCTCCGCAGCGCTAACGTTAGATTGGACAGATAGTCTAGCTAGCTGTCTGGATTTACCTTGCAGAGATCTGAGGACCAGGTAACCATAGTCCTCAGATTGGACAGATAGTCTAGCTAGCTGTCTGGATTTACCCTGCAGAGATCTGAGGACCAGGTAACCATAGTCCTCAGATTGGACAGATAGTCTAGCTAGCTGTCTGGATTTACCCTGCAGAGATCTGAGGACCAGGTAACCATAGTCCTCAGATTGGACAGATAGTCTAGCTAGCTGTCTGGATTTACCCTGCAGAGATCTGAGGACCAGGTAACCATAGTCCTCAGATTGGACAGATAGTCTAGCTAGCTGTCTGGATTTACCCTGCAGAGATCTGAGGACCAGGTAACCATAGTCCTCAGATTGGACAGATAGTCTAGCTAGCTGTCTGGATTTACCCTGCAGAGATCTGAGGACCAGGTAACCATACCGTAGTCCTCATAAACCCACCAGAGGTTAGAACACCAACACAAATGTGAAATGTCCAGCTGCAACGGCACAATCCTGGAACTGGAATGTCGTGGATACAGACTAGCGGTCCGCTGACCCGTTGGCGCCGGTTCTGTCCCGTCCTTCCTCACTCTCCACTCCAGAGAAAGTCTCACGAACTGTGTCGGGTGGCTGTCCTCCCAGCGGGTGCCACACAGTTTACAGCCCCACTGATGCATATTGTCATGACAACTAACAACAATCGCCATTTTGTTGTGTACCAACCGAATGACCCCGACAATCAGTTAAATCTCTCTCCTTTCTATCCATTTTATTCGTAGGGCCGGTTTCTATGATTCACTGTGTCTTTAACAACGTCTTTGTCTTTGAGATAAACATGTTTTTTTGGAGATGCATTACTGTCACTGCAGAACCATCGAGCCTGATTTCCATCTCCGCCGCACTCACAGAACACTTTGATGAGGACGTTCAGCCGAGCCTCCATTAGATAACTCCTACCCGCGGATAAATATT
>JABXJD010000154.1:205000-222500 GCA_013375575.1 Percina caprodes | reverse complement strand
CATTTTAATTGCTCCACTTTTGCTGAAATAACTCATAATGGCTCATTTTGGGTGTTTTAAAAAAATTATTTAAGAGCAAAAGTATGAATATCAACCTACCGGTATATTAATGTTAAAAGGAGGCGGAGGATACGACGGCGGCGTCGCAATCCTCTCATTCTCACGAAAAAAGATACAGGCAACAATAAACACAATAACATTCATCTTGATGAACAAAGCAGAAATGTATTTTTCGCGGGCGACAATATTTGGGGGGCTCTCTGTTGGGTGCAAATCCCAATTTCACAGAAGAAGAAGGAGGAGGACTGAGCTGTTGTGATCGTCATTTCCGGTAAGTACATCAATGAAGTGCGATTTGAGACAACACTCCCCAGTCAAATGTTACGCACTATGCAAGTAAGGCAAGGCAGCTTTATTTATAGAGCACATTTCAGCAACAGGGCAATTCAAAGTGCTTTACATAAAAACAGTTAAAAGAAAATAAAACCGATAAAACACAGAAGAAACAGTTAAAAAAAATAAAAACAGATAAAACACAAGAATAAAAGTTACAGTGCAGCATAAAAGAAAGAAATGAACATCATTTAAAGAAAGGCAACATCAAAAAGAAAGGTCTTCAGCCTTGATTTAAAGAACTGAGAGTAGCAGCAGACCTGCAGGTTTCTGGGAGTTTGTTCCAGATCTGAGGAGCATAGAAACTGAACCCTGCCCCCCCTGTTTAGTTCTGACTCTAGGAACAGACAGTAGACCTGTCCCAGATGACCTGAGAGGTCTGGGGGGGTCATAGTGTACTAGCAGATCAGAAATGTATTTTGGCCCTAAACCGTTTAGTGATTTATAGACTAGCAAAAGAACTTTGAAATCAATTCTTTGGGGCACAGGAAGCCAGTGTAAGGACTTCAGAACTTTACAGTAGTCCAGTCTACTGAAGATGAAAGCATGGACAAGTTTTTCCAAATCCTGTTGACACATAAGTCCTTTAACCCTTGATATATTCTTAAGGTGATAACAGGCTGACTTTGTAATTGTCTTAATGTGGCTGTTAAAGTTCAGGTCAGAGTCCAGGTCAGAGTCCAGATCAGAGTCCATGACTACACCAAGATTTCTGGCTTTGTCTGTTGTTTTTAACGTTGTTGTTTGAAGCTGAGCGCAGACTTTTAATCTTTCCTCTTTTGCTCCAAAAACAACCACCTCAGTTTTTCCCTCATTTAATTTCAGAAAGTTTTGGCACATCCAGCCGTTAATTTGTTCAATACACTTAGTCAGTTTTTGTATTGGACTATAGTCCCCTGGCGATAAGGTTATGTAAATTTGTGTCGTCTGCATAACTATGGTAACTTATTTTGTTGTTTTCCATAATCTGAGCCAGTGGAAGCATGTAGATGTTAAACAGAAGAGGCCCCAGAATGGAGCCTTGGGGAACTCCACACGTCATATTTGTACGTTCAGATGTATAATTACCTATTGACACAAAGTAATCCCTATTCTGTAAGTAGGATTCAAACCAGTTTAGTACTGAGCCAGAAAGACCAACCCAGTTGGTAAGTAAGTACGTAGTGTACAAAGTGCACTTCTGTTAGTGCACTTACGGAAGTGCGCGATTTGAGACACACTATGGGAGAGGAGGAGGAGAGGAAGGAGAAGAGTTGTTATTGGTCAGCTAACATGATGTCACGCTGGACCACACCCACCAGACTCCATGTAAATAAACAATCATTTTAGCATCGTAACACACAGTTCATTCAGAGTCAAGAGAAACCATATTAAACTATGAAAAGCCGTTTTTGGTCTTTTCTACACTTTTCCAACCTTAATAACTCTAGTGTTGGTGTAAATTAACACATACTTTACTGATTTACATGTGAAGATATGTTGGCTCTATACACGCTAAACGGACTGTTTTTTACATGGAGTTTGGTTGGTTTAGCGCTAGCTACGTCATAGCTGTTTCTGGGAAACAGAAAGGTCTTAAATAGGTTTTAAAAGTTATATCTCTGAAGGGTTAAGACACTTAACGCTTTTATTATTTTTTATTACTGGATGTCTGTTAACAGGCCTGAAACATCCCATAATATGATGACTGAGACTGAGACTCCATGTTAATGATTATCTGACTGAGCAGCAACATATGAATTCAGTTATGATTCTGTAAGAATTCACAGATCCAGTTTCTCTTTTTTAACATTTAAAGGAATGTGTGTGTGTGTGTGTGTGTGTGTGTGTGTGTGTGTGTGTGTGTGTGCGCGTGTGCGTGTGTGTGTGTGTGTGCGTGCGTGTCAGATATCCGTCCTACAGCCTCCCACTCTGTCCTCCACTCTAGCTCTGAACATTCCACCACATACACACACATTGGAAAATCTGAGACGGTCTGAAAACGGGACGATACGTAAACTGTGATTTGGGAGAAACCGTGCTTGATATCTGAACGCCCATTCAGCCCAATAAACGCCAAAGTCTTGTTTTCGGTTTAACCTTTTAATCATGTTTCTACGTTAAAGTATGGAGACACAGCACGGTCCCAAAGAGAGGGCGTTTAGAGCGATGTTGAGCCATCTCCCGAACATTTTCCATTAAAGTCTAGGAGACATTTTTCGCTGTTTTTTGCCAACTTCGTGAAAACCGCTCGGCGAATCTGGTTGAAAAGTCATAGCCCACCTTTCCCGACCATTACCCACGTTTTGATGTATTGTATGTGTGTGTGTTGGCAACGCTCCGGGACTAGTAGCGGGACGAAAATCTGGCGGAATAATAATAATAAGTATGGGCAATAATAGTCAGTGTGCTGATTGCTGAAATAGTTGAGACATCCTTTTGTCTGTGTCCTCCCAGTTTCCCTGCATGCCGGACATGTTAAGGTGGTGGAGGGAATGGAGGCTGTGGTGCTGCCCTGCTTTGGACCATGGTTACCTAAGAGCACCAAAGTGGTGTGGAGACACGACTTTAGCAATCCTTCAACCATTCACATACATCAGAACAAATGGAGAAAACATGAGCCGTATCTTCAAAACCAACATTTCAGCGGCCGGACGTCGATGTCAGCTGATGCTCTGATATCTGGAGACTTCAGCCTCACCCTGAAAGACCCCCACCGCTCTGACAGTGGCGTCTACACCTGCACCGCCTACAATGATAATACAGTGACTTTCCAGTACAAGGTACACCTGCAGGTCTCAGGTGAGGATCACACCTTTATCCCCCCTACTGAACATGCAGGCTGAGTTCATAGATCTCTGCTGTAGATTTCTGTATCTGGTCCATAAAACATCATGACGGTCCCTCTAGGGTGGCTTTAAATGGAGAAAACAATGCTCGCTCTAACGTGGCTTTAAATGGAGAAAACAGTGGTCCCTCTAGCGTGGCTTTAAATGGAGAAAACAGCGGTCCCTCTAGCGTGGCTTTAAATGGATAAAACAGTGGGCCCTGTAGTGTGGCTTTAAATGGAGAAAGCAGTGGTCCCTCTAGCGTGGCTTTAAATGGAGAAAACATAACTTTCACTCAAGGGTGGCTTTAAATGGTGAATGATTATCCAGCGTATCCAGATCAAAGGGGGAAAATCTCAACACAGCTCCCAGGACCCCTCGGGCTTGGACCCCTAATAAACTCATTAAGGTTTGACACCCATTTGGGGGTAAATTCATAAACAATTGAGACGTCCTGTTGTGTTTTGTGTCCTGTTGTGTTTTGTGTCCTGCTGTGTTTTGTGTCCTGTTGTGTTTTGTGTCCTGCTGGGTTTTGTGTCCTGCTGTGTTTTGTGTCCCGTTGTGTTTTGTGTCCCGTTGTGTTTTGTGTCCTGTTGTGTGTCCTTCCAGTTCCCCAGCCTGACTCAGATGTTGAGGTGTATGGGGGGTGGACGTCTGTCTCTCTGCCCTGCCACATACCAAGCCCACCCCCCAAGGGTACCAAAGTGGTGTGGAGCCGCTTCGGTTTCAATCCCTCGACCGTCCACCAGCATCAGGACTTCGCTGAGCCCCGTTTCCAAAACAACCTCTACAGCGGCCGGACATCGATGTCAGCTGATGCTCTGCTAACGGGAGACCTCAGCCTCACCCTGAAAGACCCCCACCTCTCTGACAGCGGCGTCTACACCTGCACCGCCTACGTCGACCAACACATAAGGAGACAGATGGTTGTGCGTCTGCAGGTCTCAGGTGAGGAGGAAACCTAACATCTCCACTGTGATGGGAGAAGATAAGAAGCCTTTATTGTCACTATATTAAAATGAATACAATACTACGGTTGCCCTATTACCTATTAATATTTAAGCAGTTGCACATTTTTGTATTCCCAACTTTTATATATTCAAATATTATTCTAGTATTTTATCCTAGTATTACTTCATGTATATTATCTTCTAGTATTTCATTATATTTACATTCTGTGCTGTGTGACTGGTATTGTTGCTGGAACTCAATAATATCTATCTATCTATCTATCTCTCTATCTCTCTATCTATCTATCTATCTATCTATCTATCTATCTCTCTCTCTCTCTCTCTCTCTCTCTCTCTCTCTCTATCTATCTATCTATCTATCTATCTATCTCTCTCTCTCTCTCTTTCTCTCTCTCTCTCTCTATCTGTCTGTCTCTCTGTCTATCTATCTATCTATCTACCTGTCTGTCTGTCTGTCTGTCTGTCTGTCTGTCTCTCTATCTGTCTGTCTGTCTGTCTGCCTGTCTGTCTATCTGTCTGTCTGTCTGTCTGTCTGTCTGTCTGTCTGTCTGTCTAGTGGTGTAAGACACCATGTTTGTACATAATATCCAATTCAGTTCAAAATATGTCATGAAGCTTAAAAAATAATATGAGGATCATGTGAAGCTCGTGTTTATGTCGCCTACAGAATGGTTTCCTTTCCATACTCGATTTCTCCTGGTTGTAGTCCTGGTTTTGGGTCTAGCTGTTGCCGTTGCTTTGGGTCTAGCGGTTCATTTTTCGTACATGATCATCACAGGTACGTTGTATGTTGTCAGAGGACCTCTGAAAGTCTCCAGTCCAGGTTTATGTGTTTGTGCAGCTGCTGATGTTGTTTGTTGTCCTCTCAGTCTCCTGGGTGGAGGTGGAAGAAGGACAGATGATTGTCAAGCTCCCTTGCACATTCAGAGCCCCGTTGCCCGCAGACCTGACGGTGGAGTGGAGCCGCTGTGCCCCCGAGCCCATGAAGGTGCACGAGTATCGGAACCAGAGCCACTACGCCGTCACACAGGACACGGTTTACTGCAACCGCACGCAGATGGAGAAAGATCCACTGACAACTGGAGACTTCAGTCTGACCCTGAAGGACCCCTGCTACAGGGACAGTGGCACCTACATCTGCACCGTCCACAAGAACAGAGACATCCACATGCAGAAAGTGGTTCGTCTCCGGGTCAAAGGTCAGTGTTGGTCACTGCTCTTTATTCTCGCAATTCAAGGGTTGTCAACATTTCTTTAAACCAAGTTTATATCGATGATTTTTCAGTTCCAAGTTTGCTCAGGTGCCACCGGTAATTCCACCAGATGTCCGTCCCCTAACCTCCGTCCTCTGTCTCTGTGTCTAACCACCGTCCCCGTCCTCTGTCTTTGTGATGGCGCTCTAACCTACGACTATGGTTACCTGGTCCTCAGGTCTCTGCAGGGTAAATCCAGACAGCTAGCTAGACTATCTGTCCAATCTGAGGACTATGGTTACCTGGTCCTCAGATCTCTGCAGGGTATATTCCAGACAGCTAGCTAGACTATCTGTCCAATCTGAGGACTATGGTTACCTGGTCCTCAGATCTCTGCAGGGTAAATCCAGACAGCTAGCTAGACTATCTGTCCAATCTGAGGACTATGGTTACCTGGTCCTCAGATCTCTGCAAGGTAAATCCAGACAGCTAGCTAGACTATCTGTCCAATCTGAGGACTATGGTTACCTGGTCCTCAGATCTCTGCAGGGTAAATCCAGACAGCTAGCTAGACTATCTGTCCAATCAGAGTTTCTGTTGGCAACTAAAACTACTTCTGAACGTACACATGTTCCACCAAAACAACTTCCTTCCTGAGACTATTTAGCAGCGGCACCATGGCTCCGTCCGGAGCTTAGCCCCGCCCACGATGATTGTGATTGGTCTAAAGAAATGCCAATAAACAGGTTCCATTCAGGAATGCTGCATGGACTAGCCAGAGCTTCCTCTGCAGCGCTGTAGAGTTCGGTATGGTAATGCGAGACTATTTGAAACCAATCCCAGTTGTATTGGGACAGGGACACAGCGGCTCTGCTGAACAGGCTTAAGAAAGACCTTGTTCTGGGGGAACATCTGCACCCCGCAAAATAAAAATCCACATCCAATATTAAATGAAGTTAACTGTTGACACAACACAGTAACAAGAGATATTTATATCAGTTGATACATGGTTACACCTCATCATCTCTTACCAGTGTGTCTCCATGTCCACGTCGTCCACAGACATCCCACCAATCAGTCCCAAACGTTAGAGGACATGTCCTAAACATGTTCTTTCTTTACAATCGCTCCCCGAAACCACCAAGCTGGTCTCCGTTGTTGCACCGTCCACCTTTTATTTCAACTTGACATTTTCAGTGTGTAGCTCGCAAACTCAAAGGTCGTTACCCAAGGAGAAGGGAGTTAGAGAACACTCAGAGAGAGGAAGGAGAGGGACATCTGGTGCGTGAGACAGGCCATTACCGCAAATGTCATCGATCCAAACGACTGTTCCTGCTACAATCAACGTCACTGCTGCTGTGTTCAACAATTAAACAAGATCTTGTGGTTTGTTTTTGTCTTAGTCCCCCATGAGGTAGTGGACGTCGGAGAGACGGCTAAATGTCTCACGCTGCCCTTCAAAACTAGAGCTAACCTGCCTGCAGATGCAACGGTGGAGTGGAAGCGGACTGAACCCGAGACCGCGACTGTCCATGTGTACGAGAACGGCCAAGACCAGCCTGACAAACAAGACGACTATTACTCTGGTCACACAAAGATGATCAACGACCCGCTGAAATCCAAAGATCTCAGCGTAACCATCAAGAACTCCGGCTACAGGGACAGGGGGACCTACATCTGCACCGTCCACAAGGATGGAGACATCCTGGCCCAGAAAGTAGTGGAGCGCCACCTCACAGGTCAGTACTGGGGTTATGATTCATAGGTCAGATGTTGGTGTAGCCCTCAGAGGTGGTGTTGGTGGGGGGGGGGGGTTTCTGGGCGTACAACCCCAAAAGTTATCTCAGCTCTGAAACTTTAATGTTTTCAGACTCCCTTCCACAGTGCTATGCTGTTCCCTCAATTGAATGTTGAATAAATGTTCTTTTGGGGAATCAAACGTCAAAGTGTGGGAAAAAACATCAAAAACATTCGAAAAGCGTTTAAATGTTTCTTTAAGTGACTGAAAAACTGAGCGTGTTAACCTCCTCCTATCAGACCATAGAGCATGTTAACCTCCTCCTATCAGACCATAGAGCACGTTAACCTCCTCCTATCAGACCGTAGAGCATGTTAACCTCCTCCTATCAGACCATAGAGCATGTTAACCTCCTCCTATCAGACCATAGAGCACGTTAACCTCCTCCTATCAGACCATAGAGCATGTTAACCTCCTCCTAACAGACCATAGAGCATGTTAACCTCCTCCTATCAGACCGTAGAGCATGTTAACCTCCTCCTATCAGACCATAGAGCATGTTAACCTCCTCCTATCAGACCGTAGAGCATGTTAACCTCCTCCTATCAGACCATAGAGCATGTTAACCTCCTATCAGACCATAGAGCATGTTACCCTCCTCCTATCAGACCATAGAGCATGTTAACCTCCTATCAGACCATAGAGCATGTTAACCTCCTATCAGACCATAGTGCATGTTAACCTCCTCCTATCAGACCATAGAGCATGTTAACCTCCTCCTATCAGACCGTAGAGCATGTTAACCTCCTCCAATCAGACCATAGAGCATGTTAACCTCCCCCCCCCCATGGTGTTTTCATTCGTCCCGTCCAGGAGGGACAGATGACACGTGTAGGTTGCTATAGTGACACAATATTAGCTTTCAGTGCAATACGATCGCTTTGTAAAACACGTTTAATTAAGAAGTTTCTCTGCTACTGTTTGTGTACTTGACATATTCAACTGTTTGTCGTCCAGTCTCAGTTGCTAACGTGGAGGTGGAGATTCCGGCGAAGACTGTCCAGCTGCCGTGGCAAATCACAGCTAACCTGCCGCAGGACGCAACAGTGAAGTGGACTCATCAGCACGTCAACATCCATGTGTTTGAGAACGGCCAAGACCAGCCGGAGACACAGAGCCTGGCTTACACAGGACGCACAAAAATGAGGAAAAACCCGCTGGGGACCGGAGATCTCAGTCTGACTCTGAGTAACCCAACTCACGCAGACAGCAGTTTATACCTCTGCACTGTTTACAAGAACGGTGACGTCATATGGGAGAGACAAGTGCATCTCAATGTCAAAGGTCAGTATAATGCAGCTTTAAGGAGCCCCCTGCAGGAGATCAGATATAATGCAGCAGTGATTATTTACATGGAGTCTGGTGGAGATATGCTGTTCTATACACGCTAAAAGTAGTGATTATTTACATGGAGTCTGGTGGAGATATGCTGTTCTATACACGCTAAAAGTAGTGATTATTAACATGGAGTCTGGTGGAGATATGCTGCTCTATACACGCTAAAAGTAGTGATTATTTACATGGAGTCTGGTGGAGATATGCTGCTCTATACACGCTAAAAGTAGTGATTATTTACATGGAGTCTGGTGGAGATATGCTGCTCTATACACGCTAAAAGTAGTGATTATTTACATGGAGTCTGGTGGAGATATGCTGCTCTATACACACTAAAAGTAGTGATTATTTACATGGAGTCTGGTGGAGATATGCTGCTCTATACATGCTAAAAGTAGTGATTATTTACATGGAGTCTGGTGGAGATATGCTGCTCTATACATGCTAAAAGTAGTGATTATTTACATGGAGTCTGGTGGAGATATGCTGCTCTATACACGCTAAAAGTAGTGATTATTTACATGGAGTCTGGTGGAGATATGCTGCTCTATACACGCTAAAAGTAGTGATTATTTACATGGAGTCTGGTGGAGATATGCTGCTCTATACACGCTAAAAGTAGTGATTATTAACATGGAGTCTGGTGGGTTTGGTGATGGTGATTTCTGTTTCATGTTAAACTAAAAGGATCTTACTCTATCTCAGTAGGGATCCATCCCATAATGTTGTCACACACATTGCAGCTTCTTTCTTGCTTAATACTGGACCAGTGTTGAAGGTTGTTGTTCCCATCCCATCGCACCATGCAGATAGAAACATGAGAAATTAGGGTTCAGGTTGAAAAATATAGAAGTTTCACTTTAACATGAAGTCACTGAAACAGACAGATTATCACAGATGTGTTAGCAGAACGTTATAATAACAAACACATCATTTAATTTAATTTAATTTAATGCTGCAGCTCACTGTTGGATGTCTTGTTTTTCACAGAGAGAAGAAGTTGGTTTTTCTTTTAAAGCAGCGAGGACGTAACGGACAACGGATGCAGGTCAACTTTTACGTCCCATTAATCTGTTTTATAGCGTTTAGACGATTATGACCTGAGTGTGTGTGTGTGTGTGTGTGTGTGTGTGTGTGTGTGTGTGTGTGTGTGTGTGTGTGTGTGTGTGTGTGTCCGGGGTCCGGGGCAGATTGGACCCGTTCACACAAACTTACTATATCACAACTGTGATAGAAGAAAGTTGAAAAAAACAACTAAAAAAGCCGGAAAAAAATCAACAAAAACATTTTTTTTTAAACGCTGAAAAGTGACAAAAAATATCGAAAAAAGTGACAAAAAATTGTTAAAAATGACTAAAATATAATTTAAAAAACGTCAAAAACGGGACAAAAAAAAAACTTGGAGAGCTACAGACTGCAAAACTTGTTGAAGTTTAACCCAGAAAAACACGCTTTGGACCCTTTTTTATTACTTTTTGAGGTTGTTTTTGACAGAATATGAGATAATTTTTTATCATTTTTGACATTTTTTTTTATCACTTTTAGACACTTTTTTGACGCAATATGAAATATTTTAATCATTTTTATCATTTTTTATCACTTTTTGACACTTTTTTGACGCAATATGAAATATTTTAATCATTTTTGACATTTTTTATCACTTTTTGGACACAATATGAAATACTTATCATTTTCGACATTTTTTTTATCACTTTTTGACACTTTTTTGACGCAGTATGAAATATTTTTTACCAAGAAACTTCATTTATATGAAATTATGGATTTTTTTGTCTTTTGTCAAAGTTTTTTTGGGAAAATAAAACACCCAAAACTCAGTAAAGTGTTGAGCTGGTCCGTCAGCGTCATCTGGAACCATCCGAGGAATATTTGGACACTTTTTTTTTCATCACTTTTTGAGGTTGTTTTTGATGCGATATGAAATATTTTTTACCAAGAAACCTCATTTATATAAAATTATATAATTTTTTAGTCTTTTGTCAAAGTTTTTTTGGGAAATAAAACACCCAGAATGATCCGTCAGCGTCATCTGGAACCATCCGAGGAATATTTGGACCATTTGGATCAAAGAATCCCAAATTTCTGATGTAGAAATTTTTTTCTTCTATGTTTTAAAACAAAAAGTTTTTCTTTTTATGGGTTTTGTTCCGTTTTCAATCTTTGTTTCTTTTTTTGACGTTTTTGTTGCTTTTGAGATTTAAAAAGAGTTTATTTTGAAGAAGCCGGCACCATAATTTTGGGATTGGGCTTTTATTTTTAAAATCACGATCTCCATTAACCCTCTTTTGTTTTTGACCCCAGGACAACAGGAGGGTTAATGTCACATTAATCTCTTTTATAGCGTTTGTAATAATAATAATAATAATAATAATAATCATGTATTCTTTATGTATGTTTCATGTACGCAGGACAATGCTTAGCTAAGAATGAAGGATACTTTATGGTGTTGTGTTGTATGTCACATCCAGTACAGTCACCCATTACTTTCAGTTGCATGCTGGGTAAAATCTGAGTTTTAAAACTGAATAAAACAACTGTTAGCTTCACTGACTCTTTCTCTGTCTGCCTTTCTGCCAAGAAACACACACACACACACACACACACACACACACACACACACACACACACACACACACACACACACACACACAGACACACACACACACACACACACAGAGACACACAGAGACACACAGAGACACACACACACACACACACAGAGACACACAGACACACACACACACACACACACACACACACACACACACACACACACACACACACACACAGACACACAGACTTTAGACTAGCACCATGAATAATGTAGACCAGGGACCTTCAACATCTCTCCAGGAACCATCACCTTATCGTGGTGGAGAGGTTTGTGTGTCCCTGTGAACCTGAGGGCTGTGTGGTCTGGAGCTGTGTGCTCCTAGTAGGGGTCTCCCATTAGCAAAGAGGTCTCGGGGGAGGGGCCAGACAAAGAATGGTTCAAAAACCATATGGAAAAGCAAGGAAGGGATCGAGGGACCCTGCCCGGATGAAGCCCGGGGCCCTCGTCTGGAGCCAGGCCCAGACGGCGGGCTCGTCAGCGAGCGCCTGGTGGCCGGGTTTGCCACGGAGCCCGGGCGGGCACAGCTACGTGGCACCTCTCCCTCCAGCCCATGGGCCCACCACCTGTGGGAGGAACCAATGGGGTCGGGTGCGCTGCCACATGGGGGGCAGCAAAGGTCAGGGGCTTTGACAGACCAGACCCGGGCAGCAGAGGCTGGCTCTGGGGACGTGGAATGTCACCTCTCTGTGGGGGAAGGAGCCGGAAATTGTGCGGGAGGTGGAGCGCTACCAGTTAGATCTGGATTGTCCATAACAAACACCATGTTTTGACACAACATGACAGACCTGGTAAGCCCAAACTGGTAGTGCGGGTAAATTGGGAACATCTGGAGGAGGCCCCTGTCCGAGCTTTCAACTCACGCCTCCGGCGGAGCTTTTCGGGCATCCCTGTGGAGGCTGGGGGCCCTGTGGAGGCTGGGGGCCCTGTGGAGGCTGGGGGGTCCTGTGGAGGCTGGGGACATTGAACCTGAGTGGACAATGTTCAAAGTTTCCATTGCTGAAGCTGCGGTCATAGGGTCTTAGGTGCCTCAAGGGGCGGTAACCCACGAACACCCTGGTGGACACCGGTGGTCAGGGAAGCCGTCCGACTGAAGGAGTCTTTCCGGGATATGTTATCCTGGAGGACTCCGGAGGCAGTTGCAAGGTACCGACGGGCCCGAAGGGCTGCAGCCTCTGCCGTGACAGAGGCAAAGCAGCGGGTGTGGGAGAAGTTCGGAGAAGACATGGAGAAGGACTTTCGGTCGGCACCAAGGTGCTTCTGGAAAACCGTTCGCCACCTCAGGAGGGGGAAGTGAGGAATCATCCAAGCTGTATATAGTAAGGATGGGACGTTGTTAACCTCAACTGGGGAGGTAATAGAGCGGTGGAAGGAGCACTTTGAGGAACTCCTGAATCCAGCTGACACGCCCTCTGTGGTAGAGGCAGAGCTGGAGGATGATGGGGGATCAGTGTCCCTGGTGGAGGTCGCTGAGGTAGTCAAACAACTCCACAGCGGCAAAGCCCCAGGGATTGATGAGATCCGTCCAGAAATGCTGAAAGCTCTGGGTGTGCAGGGGCGGTCTTGGTTGACACGTCTCTTTAACATTGCGTGGAAGTCTGGGACAGTGCCTAAGTAGTGGCAGACTGGGGTGGTGGTTCCCCTCTTCATAAAGGGGGACCATAGGGTGTGAGCCAATTACAGGGGTATCACACTTTTCAGCCTCCCTGGTAAAGTCTACTCCAAGGTGCTGGAAAGGAGGGTTCGGCCGATAGTCGACCCTCGGATTGAAGAGGAACAATGTGGATTCCGTCCTGGTCGTGGAACAACGGATCAGATCTTCACTCTCGCAAGGATCTTGGAGGGGGCCTGGGAGTATGCCCAACCAGTCTACATGTGTTTTGTGGATCTGTAGAGGGCGTATGACCGGGTCCCCCGGGAGACACTGTGGGAGGTGCTGCGGGACTATGGGGTGAGGGGGTCCCTTCTCAGGGCCATCCAATCTCTGTATGACCAAAGCGAGAGCTGTGTCCGGGTTCTCGACAGTAAGTCGGACTCGTTCCAGGTTCTGGAGGGTTGGCCTCCGCCAGGGCTGCGCTTTGTCACCAATCCTGTTTGTAATATTCATGGACAGGATATCGAGGCGTAGTCGGGGTGGGGGGGGTTGCAGTTTGGTGGGCTCAGGATCTCATCGCTGCTTTTTGCAGATGATGTGGTCCTGATGACATTATCGGCCTGGGACCTTCAGCACTCACTGGATCGGTTTGCAGCCGAGTGTGAAGCGGCTGGGATGAGGATCAGCACCTCTAAATCTGAGGCCATGGTTCTCAGCAGGAAACCGATGGAGTGCTTTCTTCGGGTAGGGAGTGAGTCCTTACCCCAAGTGAAGGAGTTCAAGTACCTTGGGGTCTTGTTCGCGAGTGAGGGGACCATGGAGCGTGAGATTGGTTGGAGAATCGGAGCAGCGGGGGGGTATTACATTCAGTTTATCGCACCGTTGTGACGAAAAGAGAGCTGAGCCAGAAGGCAAAGCTCTCGATCTACCGGGCAGTGTTCGTTCCTACCCTCACCTATGGTCATGAAGGCTGGGTCAGGACCCAAAGAACGAGGTCCAGGGTACAAGCGGCCGAAATGGGTTTCCTCAGGAGGGGGGGCTGGCGACTCCCTTAGAGATAGGGTGAGAAGCTCAGTCATCCGAGAGGAGCTCGGAGTAGAGCTGTTGCTCCTTCACGTCGAAAGGAGCCAGTTGAGGTGGTCTCCTCACCAGATGCCCACCAGGGTCTCACTAGGGAGGTGGTCCAGGCACGTCCAGCTGGGAGGAGGCCTCGGGGAAGACCCAGGACTAGGTGGAGAGATTATATCTCCAACCTGGCCTGGGAGCGCCTCGGGATCCCCCAGTCGGAGCTGGTTGATGTGGCTCGTGAAAGGGAAGTTTGGGGTCCCCTGCTGGAGCTGCTGCCCCCGCGACCCGACACCGGATAAGCGGATGAAGATGGATGGTTGGGATCTTCAACAGGGGTCCGGGACCCTAGGGGGTCCTCAGATTCAATGCAGGGGGACCTCTAAACTATTGTACGTCTTCGTAAAAAAAATTCTAAAGAATTTTAAAAGTATGAAAATAAATTAAACATATTAGAAATATAAATCCGCACAGCTTCCTGGCCTGTAGTCAAGGTTAATTAGGCCATATATATATATATATATATATATATATATATATATATATATATATATATATATATATATATATATATATATATATATAACTACCCAATTGTAATTCCCCAAAATAACATGATTGATTCCACACAACGCTCTTTGCCAAGTACAAATCTCTACTTTCATTAATTTTGGGGCATCTTATTCAATTTTATAGCATTTGAAACCAAATTGAAGTGTTTTTGAAATAGTATTGAGAGTAAAAGTTGACATATTCCAGTCTGTGATTATCATCATCATCCATTCCTTTAATTTTAGTCTCAATAATTCATAATTTCTGCTTTTCTAACTCAAACATTAGGTATAATTTCCTATAAATGAGGTTTATTGACCATAATTCCCAAAAATAACTGTAATAACTAAAGTTATCAAAAGTGACAAACCATTGAAAAAAGCATCAAAAACATAAGAAAATGTTAAAAAGCATCAATAAAAGTGTTGATTTTCATGGGAAGACAACACAAGGATTAATATGCAACTTAATTTTATATAATATATGTAGTCCGGTGTGAGAGGTGACGATGTGAGAGAAACGTTTCCCAAAAAAGATGCAACATCGCAAAATTTTATTACAATTTATATCATAACAATACTACACACATACTCTAACTACACTTTACCACACAAGTTAATTTCTTATTTTTCAACCTGGACCTTTTTTCCATGTTTTTAATGTGTATGTGACTACAGAGAACATGACACAGAAATCTCCATCACCAAACCCACCAGACTCCATGTTAATTTATTGACCATAAATTCCAAAAATAACTAAAACTAAAGTTAATAAGTTAGTGTTACGTAGTGTTAAACGTCAAAAAAAGTGACAAACATTGAAAAAAAGGACAAAAATGTTGAAAAAATTAAAAACATCAATAAAAGTGTTGATTTCCCATTGTGTCGGGACACGGGGGTTAACAGAGTCCACAGAGCTTCTCGCTGACGTCCCACAGTTTCCGCGACACGGCGTCATCTCGAGCCCAGGCGCCCACTTCCTGCGCGGCGCAGCAGGAGAAGTACCGTCCGCTCAGGGGTTCGATTCCCTCCTGCAGGGCGCAGTGCAGGGTGGTCTGAGCACCGGCCTCCGGGTCCAGGAACAGCAGCCGCGCCACGGGCTCAATGAAGATCTTCTGCCACAGGCTGACGTGTCGGGACAGCTCGGTCCGAACCACACCTGCAGGACCAGAGACACACCTGGTTCAAAAACCATGACGTCAACAAAGGCATCGCAGGTGAGCCCTGTTGGACCTGGGAGCCCCCAGCTGTTTCACAAATCCTGAGCTGTCTACAGCAAGTACACATTAAGTGTTTAATAGTTTTATGTCACTCATTTTAGGCCAATCCCTGTTTTCCTAACCATAACTGCCTAAACTAGTTCCATCTCTTATCTGTAAGTGTTTATAAGTGTTTGTAGATCTGTCAGTGTTCATAGAGCCGTAAGTGTTCGTAAGTGTTCGTAAATGTCCGTAGGCTCAGTGAGTGTTCGTTAGTGTCCGTAGGCTCAGTGAGTGTTCGTTAGTGTCCGTAGGCTCAGTGAGTGTTCGTTAGTGTCCGTAGGCTCAGTGAGTGTTCGTTAGTGTCCGTAGGCTCAGTGAGTGTTCGTTAGTGTCCGTAGGCTCAGTGAGTGTTCGTTAGTGTCCGTAGGCTCAGTGAGTGTTCGTTAGTGTCCGTAGGATGTGTGAGTGTTCGTTAGTGTCCGTAGGCTCCGTGAGTGTTCGTTAGTGTCCGTAGGCTCCGTGAGTGTTCGTTAGTGTCCGTAGGATGTGTGAGTGTTCGTTAGTGTCCGTAGGCTCCGTGAGTGTTCGTTAGTGTCCGTAGGCTCCGTGAGTGTTCGTTAGTGTCCGTAGGCTCAGTGAGTGTTCGTTAGTGTCCGTAGGCTCAGTGAGTGTTCGTTAGTGTCCGTAGGATGTGTGAGTGTTCGTTAGTGTCCGTAGGATGTGTGAGTGTTCGTTAGTGTCCGTAGGCTCCGTGAGTGTTCGTTAGTGTCCGTAGGATGTGTGAGTGTTCGTTAGTGTCCGTAGGCTCCGTGAGTGTTCGTTAGTGTCCGTAGGCTCCGTGAGTGTTCGTTAGTGTCCGTAGGCTCCGTGAGTGTTCGTTAGTGTCCGTAGGCTCAGTGAGTGTTCGTTAGTGTCCGTAGGCTCAGTGAGTGTTCGTTAGTGTCCGTAGGTTCAGTGAGTGTTCGTTAGTGTCCGTAGGCTCCGTGAGTGTTCGTTAGTGTCCGTAGGATGTGTGAGTGTTCGTTAGTGTCCGTAGGCTGTGTGAGTGTTCGTTAGTGTCCGTAGGCTCCGTGAGTGTTCGTTAGTGTCCGTAGGCTCCGTGAGTGTTCGTTAGTGTCCGTAGGTTCAGTGAGTGTTCGTTAGTGTCCGTAGGTTCAGTGAGTGTTCGTTAGTGTCCGTAGGTTCAGTGAGTGTTCGTTAGTGTCCGTAGGCTCCGTGAGTGTTCGTTAGTGTCCGTAGGATGTGTGAGTGTTCGTTAGTGTCCGTAGGTTCAGTGAGTGTTCGTTAGTGTCCGTAGGCTCAGTGAGTGTTCGTTAGTGTCCGTAGGCTCCGTGAGTGTTCGTTAGTGTCCGTAGGATGTGTGAGTGTTCGTTAGTGTCCGTAGGTTCAGTGAGTGTTCGTTAGTGTCCGTAGGCTCCGTGAGTGTTCGTTAGTGTCCGTAGGCTCAGTGAGTGTTCGTTAGTGTCCGTAGGCTCAGTGAGTGTTCGTTAGTGTCCGTAGGATGTGTGAGTGTTCGTTAGTGTCCGTAGGCTCCGTGAGTGTTCGTTAGTGTCCGTAGGATGTGTGAGTGTTCGTTAGTGTCCGTAGGCTCCGTGAGTGTTCGTTAGTGTCCGTAGGCTCCGTGAGTGTTCGTTAGTGTCCGTAGGATGTGTGAGTGTTCGTTAGTGTCCGTAGGCTCCGTGAGTGTTCGTTAGTGTCCGTAGGCTCCGTGAGTGTTCGTTAGTGTCCGTAGGCTCCGTGAGTGTTCGTTAGTGTCCGTAGGCTCAGTGAGTGTTCGTTAGTGTCCGTAGGCTCAGTGAGTGTTCGTTAGTGTCCGTAGGTTCAGTGAGTGTTCGTTAGTGTCCGTAGGCTCCGTGAGTGTTCGTTAGTGTCCGTAGGATGTGTGAGTGTTCGTTAGTGTCCGTAGGCTGTGTGAGTGTTCGTTAGTGTCCGTAGGCTCCGTGAGTGTTCGTTAGTGTCCGT
>JABXJD010000154.1:190000-200000 GCA_013375575.1 Percina caprodes | reverse complement strand
CTTTTAGCTACTATTTCTACTGTATAGTCAGTACTTTTAGCTACTATTTCTACTGTATAGTCAGTACTTTTAGCTACTATTTCTACTGTATAGTCAGTACTTTTAGCTACTATTTCTACTGTATAGTCAGTACTTTTAGCTACTATTTCTACTGTATAGTCAGTACTTTTAGCTACTATTTCTACTGTATAGTCAGTACTTTTAGCTACTATTTCTACTGTATAGTCAGTACTTTTAGCTACTATTTCTACTGTATAGTCAGTACTTTTAGCTACTATTTCTACTGTATAGTCAGTACTTTTAGCTACTATTTCTACTGTATAGTCAGTACTTTTAACTACTATTTCTACTGTATAGTCAGTACTTTTAGCTACTATTTCTACTGTATAGTCAGTACTTTTAGCTACTATTTCTACTGTATAGTCAGTACTTTTAGCTACTATTTCTACTGTATAGTCAGTACTTTTAACTACTATTTCTACTGTATAGTCAGTACTTTTAACTACTATTTCTACTGTATAGTCAGTACTTTTAACTACTATTTCTACTGTATAGTCAGTACTTTTAGCTACTATTTCTACTGTGTAGTCAGTACTTTTAACTACTATTTCTACTGTATAGTCAGTACTTTTAGCTACTATTTCTACTGTATAGTCAGTACTTTTAGCTACTATTTCTACTGTATAGTCAGTACTTTTAGATACTATTACAACTGTATAGTCAGTACTTTTAGATACTACTACAACTGTATAGTCAGTACTTTTAGCTACTATTTCTACTGTGTAGTCAGTACTTTTAGCTACTATTTCTACTGTATAGTCAGTACTTTTAGCTACTATTTCTACTGTATAGTCAGTACTTTTAGCTACTATTTCTACTGTATAGTCAGTACTTTTAGCTACTATTTCTACTGTATAGTCAGTACTTTTAGCTACTATTTCTACTGTATAGTCAGTACTTTTAGCTACTATTTCTACTGTATAGTCAGTACTTTTAGCTACTATTTCTACTGTATAGTCAGTACTTTTAGCTACTATTTCTACTGTACAGTCAGTACTTTTAGCTACTATTTCTACTGTATAGTCAGTACTTTTAGATACTATTACAACTGTATAGTCAGTACTTTTAGATACTACTACAACTGTATAGTCAGTACTTTTAGCTACTATTTCTACTGTGTAGTCAGTACTTTTAGCTACTATTTCTACTGTATAGTCAGTACTTTTAGCTACTATTTCTACTGTATAGTCAGTACTTTTAGCTACTATTTCTACTGTATAGTCAGTACTTTTAGCTACTATTTCTACTGTACAGTCAGTACTTTTAGCTACTATTTCTACTGTATAGTCAGTACTTTTAGATACTATTACAACTGTATAGTCAGTACTTTTAGATACTACTACAACTGTATAGTCAGTACTTTTAGCTACTATTTCTACTGTGTAGTCAGTACTTTTAGCTACTATTTCTACTGTATAGTCAGTACTTTTAGCTACTATTTCTACTGTATAGTCAGTACTTTTAGCTACTATTACAACTGTATAGTCAGTACTTTTAGATACTACTACAACTGTATAGTCAGTACTTTTAGCTACTATTTCTACTGTGTAGTCAGTACTTTTAGCTACTATTTCTACTGTATAGTCAGTACTTTTAGCTACTATTTCTACTGTACAGTCAGTACTTTTAGCTACTATTTCTACTGTATAGTCAGTACTTTTAGCTACTATTTCTACTGTATAGTCAGTACTTTTAGCTACTATTTCTACTGTACGGTCAGTACTTTTAGCTACTATTTCTACTGTACAGTCAGTACTTTTAGCTACTATTTCTACTGTATAGTCAGTACTTTTAGCTACTATTTCTACTGTACAGTCAGTACTTTTAGCTACTATTTCTACTGTATAGTCAGTACTTTTAGCTACTTTTTCTACTGTATAGTCAGTACTTTTAGCTACTATTTCTACTGTATAGTCAGTACTTTTAGCTACTATTACAACTGTATAGTCAGTACTTTTAGATACTTAGGATAATTTTTTTAACACAGTGTTGAAAACGTCTAAAAAGTGAAACCATCGTTAAAAACCATCAACTAAAGTGTTGGTTTTCATGTTGACAGGAAGACCCCCCCCCCCCGAGGGTTCTGACACGCACGCTCACCTGTGATGATGACGGTCTTGCCGGCCACCGCGGCGTTGCCTTTACACCTGGACCTTTTGAAGAGCGTCTGCGTGAGGAACACGTATCCTCCGAGCACCACGGCGCCCAGCAGCAGCAGCTGAAACATGGCTGGTCCTCCTGAGAGCAGCTCTGCTGGGACCCACCTGGCACTGGGACCCACCTGGCACTGGGAGCCACCTGGCGCTGAGACTCACCTGGCGCTGGGACTCACCTGTCGGGCCGGTTCCTGTCTGGGGCGGGGCGGTGCGTCACAGACCGGTCCAACTGGTTCTTTACTGTACTCATCGTTCAGTTTGACTTTTCACACACTTCTTTACCCCGAACTCCCTGAACCAGGACGCCACTCTCTGGTTAACCCTCATGTTGTCCCCCTTCCTATATCAAGGTTCTAAATATATACAGTACAGGCCAGAAGTTTGGACCCCCCTTCTCCTCCAATGAGTTTCCTTTATCTTCATGACTATTTCCATTGTAGATTATCTTTTGAAAAAAACTATGAATGAACTCATGTGGAATTATGGACTTAACAACAAAGTAGAAATAAGTCTTATATTCTAGTTTCTTCAGCCCCCTTTGCTTTTTGATAGTGCTGCAAACCCTTGGTGTTCTCTCAACGAGCTTCATGAGGTAGTCCCTGAAATGGTCCCCCCCCCCCAGGTGGGCCTTGTCAGGGTTCATTAGTGGACTTTCTTCCTCATTAATGGAGTTGGACCATCAGAAGTCAGGTTGATACACAGCCGACAGCCTATTGGACGACTGGTAGAATTCATATTATGGCAAGAACCAATCAGCTAAGAGAAGAGAACGAGCGGCCATCATTACTTTAAGAAATGAAGGTCAGTCGGTCCGGAAAATTGGGAAAACTTTAATGTGTCCCCAAGAGCAGTCGTAAAAACCATCAAGGCTACAATGAAACTGGCTCACATGAGGACCCCCCAGGAAAGGAAGACCCAGTGTCCCCTCTGCTGCTGAGGATAAGTTCATCACATGAGGACCCCCCAGGAAAGGAAGACCCAGAGTCCCCTCTGCTGCTGAGGATAAGTTCATCACATGAGGACCCCCCAGGAAAGGAAGACCCAGAGTCCCCCTGCTGCTGAGGATAAGTTCATCACATGAGGACCCCCCAGGAAAGGAAGACCCAGAGTCCCCCCTGCTGCTGAGGATAAGTTCCTCTGAGTCTCCAGCCTCAGAAATCAGTTCCAGCAGCTGAGATTAGAGAGCAGATGATAGCACACAGAGTTCTAGCAGCAGACACATCTCTAGAACAACTGGTAGAGGAGACTGGATCAGGCCTTCATGGTCCAACAGCAGCTAGGACACCACGGCTAAGGAGAGGAAACAAGGCTAGGAAACTATGGCTAAGGAGAGGAAACAAGCCTAGGAAACCACGGCTAAGGAGAGGAAACAAGCAGAAGAGATCTGTTTGGGCCAAGAAACCCAAGGAATGGACATTAGACCAGTGGAAATCTGGGCTCTGGTCTGATGAGTCCACGTTGGAGATCTTTGGTTCCAACCGCCGTGTCTTTGTGACGGAGAAAAGGTGACGGATGGATTCTACATGCCTGGTTCCCACCGTGAAGCATGGAGGAGGAGGTGGGGGGGCTTTGCTGGTGACACTGTTGGGGATTTATTCCAAACTGAAGGCCTCCTGAACCAGCATGGCTACCACAGCATCCTGAACCAGCATGGCTACCACAGCATCCTGAACCAGCAGGGCTACCACAGCATCCTGAACCAGCATGGCTACCACAGCATCCTGAACCAGCATGGCTACCACAGCATCCTGAACCAGCATGGCTACCACAGCATCCTGAACCAGCATGGCTACCACAGCATCCTGAACCAGCATGGCTACCACAGCATCCTGAACCAGCATGGCTACCACAGCATCCTGAACCAGCTTGGCTACCACAGCATCCTGAACCAGCATGGCTACCACAGCATCCTGAACCAGCATGGCTACCACAGCATCCTGAACCAGCATGGCTACCACAGCATCCTGAACCAGCAGGGCTACCACAGCATCCTGAACCAGCTTGGCTACCACAGCATCCTGAACCAGCATGGCTACCACAGCATCCTGAACCAGCATGGCTACCACAGCATCCTGAACCAGCATGGCTACCACAGCATCCTGAACCAGCATGGCTACCACAGCATCCTGAACCAGCAGGGCTACCACAGCATCCTGAACCAGCATGGCTACCACAGCAACCTGAACCAGCATGGCTACCACAGCATCCTGCAGCGGCATGCCATCCCGTCCGGTTTGCGTTTAGTTGGACCAACAGGACAATGACCCCAAACACCCCCCCAGGCTGTGTAAGGGCTATTAGACCCATTTTTGTTAAGTACATAATATATATACACAGATAATTATATATATATGTATATATAGATGTATATATATATATGTATACATATATATATATATATATATATATATATATATATATATATATATATATATATATATATATATATGTATATATATATATGTATATATATATATATATATATATATACATATATATATATATATGTATATATATATATGTATATATATATATGTATATATATATATATATATATATATATATGTATATATATATATATATATATAATATGTATAATTATGTATAGATATGTCTGTGTGTATGTGGAACCATCCGGAGTATTTTTGGGCACTTTGGTTGAAAGAAACCCAAACTTGAGGGAAGGGGGGCGACCCGAGGACAGCAGGAGTTTTTGAAGAAATTTGATAATGTGAAGATAACCAACTTTTATTTTTGTTATCACAATTATCTTTTTTTTTAATGGTTCTGTAACCAAATCAAAAAAGCAATTTTTCCTTATTTTTCTGTCTGTAGTCAGAAAATCTCATAAATATCTCGAACTCACGTTCAACGTTTAACATTTGAGATCATCATCGCGTACAGATGGACAGAAATCATACTGCAAACCAAAATACATCAGTAATATTAAAAAGGTCGGGGAAGGAGGAAGGGAAGGAGGAAGGGAAGTAGGGAAGGGAAGGCAGGAAGGGAAGGCAGGAAGGGAAGGAGGGAAGGGAAGGAGGGAAGGCGGGAAAGAGGAAGGGAAGGAGGGAAGGGAAGGAGGAAGGGAAGGCAGGAAGGGAAGTAGGGAAGGGAAGGAGGGAAGGGAAGGAGGAAGGGAAGGAGGGAAGGGAAGGAGGAAGGGAAGGCAGGAAGGGAAGGCAGGAAGGGAAGGAGGGAAGGGAAGGAGGAAGGGAAGGAGGGAAGGGAAGGAGGAAGGGAAGGCAGGAAGGGAAGGCAGGAAGGAAGGGAAGGAGGGAAGGGAAGGCAGGAAGGGAAGTAGGGAAGGGAAGGAGGGAAGGAGGAAGGGAAGGAGGAAGGGAAGGCAGGAAGGGAAGGAGGGAAGGGAAGTAGGAAGGGAAGGAGGAAGGAAGGGAAGGAGGGAAGGGAAGGCAGGAAGGGAAGGAGGAAGGGAAGGCAGGAAGGAAAGGAGGAAGGGAAGGCAGGAAGGGAAGGAGGGAAGGAAGAAAGGATGAAATTCCCATTTAACACGCTGACATCACACAAGTTATCATAATTGACTATATTATATTATTAATTAATAGATTAATTAATAATATAAATAGTTGGAGATTCTTTTATTGTTGATGACTAATCTGTTAATTCTGTTAGTTATTCGTCAGGACTCTAGATGATGTAGTGATGACATCATGATGACATCATCCTAGCTATTCTTCAGGCCAGGCCTCTAGATGACATCATGCTATCATCATGATGACATCATGATGACATCATGATGACATCATCCTAGCTATTCTTCAGGCCAGGCCACAGAAACGCTCGCTGAGCTCCCACAGCTTGGCGGCGGCGGCGTCGTCCGTCGCCTTCGACTCGATGTTGAGTTTGGGCGCGCAGCAGCTGAAGTAGCGGCCGCTGGCGTGCTCGATGCCTTGCTCCAGGGCGCAGTGCAGCGTGGTCTGGGCGCCGGACTCGGCGTCCACGAAGAACAGGGACACGATGGGTTTGGTCAGGAGACTCCACCAGAAACCGGCGTAGCGGCCGATCTCCGTCTTTATGGCGCCTGGACAGAGACGACGAATAAAGGTTATTCAAAGATAAAAATCACGTCTACTCTGGCACACGCACACACACAGACACACACACACGCACACACACACACACACACACACACAGACACACACACGCACACACACAGACAGACACACGCACACACACACACAGACAGACACACGCACACACGCACACACACACACAGACAGACACACGCACACACAGACAGACACACACACACACACACACACACACACACACACACACACACACAGACAGACAGACACACACACACACACACAGACATAACCCCCCCAGCCAGCTGACCTGGGTGGAGGCAGTAGCAGGTGGTGTCGGAGTCCTTCAGCCTCTTGGCGAGCTCGTGGGTGAAGAGGACGTTGCACAGCTTGCTGTGGCAGTACTTGTGGAAGAGCTGGAGGTCGCTGTCCCCCAGGGACACGTCCCTGTGTGTCCTCAGACACGTGAAGTCCACCGTCCCCAGCTCGTAGGCTTTGGACGCCACGGTAACCACGCGGCTCCGCCCGCTCGCCTTCAGCCGCTCCATCAGCAGCACCGTCAGCAGGAAGTGACCCAGGTGGTTCACGCCGAAGATCATCCCGAAGCCGTCCTCCGTCTTCCCGCCGTTCATCAGACCTGAGACACCAACGCTGCCGTCACCCCGCTAAGCTGCAGCCTCTCATTAGTAATACTATTTTATTTATTAATATTGTTGTTTTATTTATTAATATTATTGATTTATTTATTAATATTATTGATTTATTTATTAATATTTTATTTTATTTATATCATTATTTTATTTATTAATATTATTTTATCATTATTATTTTTTTATTATTATAAGCTGTGTGTCTGTGTGTGTGTGTGTGTGTGTGTGTGTGTGTGTGTCTCTGTGTGTGTCTCTATGTGTGTCTCTATGTGTGTGTGTGTCTCTATGTGTGTGTGTGTGTGTGTGTCTCTATGTGTGTGTGTGTGTGTGTCTGTCTCTGGGGAGACAGATCCTTCTCATTCTGTAATGAATCTGTTACTATTATAATTATAGTTATTATTATTATTGTTATTATTATTATTATAGTTATTATTGTTATAGTTATTATTATTATTATTGTTATTATAGTTATTATTATTGTTATTATTGTTATTATAGTTATTATTATTATTATTGTTATTATTGTTATTATTATTATTATTGTTATTATAGTTATTATTATTCTTATAGTTATTATTATTATTATTATTATTGTTATTATAGTTATTATTATTATTATTATTGTTATTATTATTATTGTTATTATTATTCTTATAGTTATTATTATTATTATTATTGTTATTATAGTTATTATTATTATTATTATTGTTATTGTAGTTCCTACCGGCGTTGTTGATGAGCAGGTCGAGCCGGGACTCGGAGCGGAGGAATTCTTCAGCAAAGGAGCGGACGGACGTCAGACTGGCGAGGTCCAGATGCATGAAGACCACCTGACTGTTCCCCGTCCCCTGGACACAACACACACACAGGTTAGAAAACACAGCTGCATGTGTGTGTGTGTGTATGTGTGTGTGTGTGTGTGTGTGTGTGTGTGTGTGTATGTGTGTGTGTGTATGTGTCCCTGTGTGTCTCAGACCTCTACAGGACTGTTTTGTCTCTACCTGGATGATTTCCTGGGCGGCGGCCTCGGCTCTCCGTCTGTCCCTGCAGGCCAGGATCACCCTCGCCCCCCTCCTCGCCAAGTCCATCGCCGTGGTCTTACCGATGCCGGTGTTAGCTCCTGGGGAGGGAGGACAGTTACAGAGAGGACAGAGTTATCAGAGAGGACAGAGAGGACAGAGTCACAGAGAGGACAGAGTATCAGAGAGGACAGAGTATCAGAGAAGACAGAGAGGACAGAGTATCAGAGAGGACAGAGTATCAGAGAGGACAGAGTAACAGAGAGGACAGAGTATCAGAGAGGACAGAGTAACAGAGAGGACAGAGTATCAGAGAGGACAGAGTATCAGAGAGGACAGAGTAACAGAGAGGACAGAGTATCAGAGAGGACAGAGTTATCAGAGAGGACAGAGTATCAGAGAAGACAGAGAGGACAGAGTATCAGAGAGGACAGAGTATCAGAGAGGACAGAGTTATCAGAGAGGACAGAGAGGACAGAGTTATCAGAGAGGACAGAGTATCAGAGAGGACAGAGTATCAGAGAGGACAGAGTTATCAGAGAGGACAGAGTAACAGAGAGGACAGAGTATCAGAGAGGACAGAGTAACAGAGAGGACAGAGTTATCAGAGAGGACAGAGAGGACAGAGTTATCAGAGAGGACAGAGTTATCAGAGAGGACAGAGTTATCAGAGAGGACAGAGTAACAGAGAGGACAGAGTTATCAGAGAGGACAGAGAGGACAGAGTTATCAGAGAGGACAGAGTTATCAGAGAGGACAGAGAGGACAGAGTATCAGAGAGGACAGAGTTATCAGAGAGGACAGAGTAACAGAGAGGACAGAGTTATCAGAGAGGACAGAGTTATCAGAGAGGACAGAGTTATCACAGAGGACAGAGTAACAGAGAGGACAGAGTTATCAGAGAGGACAGAGAGGACAGAGTTATCACAGAGTATCAGAGAGGACAGAGTATCAGAGAGGACAGAGGACAGAGAGGACAGAGTATCAGAGAGGACAGAGTAACAGAGAGGACAGAGTGTCCGTCTATGGTTGTGTGAGACAGGATGTCTCAACAACTACTTGATGTGTCTCCATGACATTCAGAGACGCCCCTCCCCAGGAAAACAGCCCCATAGGTCGTTAGTTCCAGCATCACTGTGACCTCTATGTATGTTCCTAGTGGCGCCCTCTAGTGGCCGTGGGACTTCTGAATGGAGCAGTGCAGGAAGTGGGGGAGGTATGTGGCCAATAGGAACGTGGCCCCGCCCCGACCACCCAACCAGCCAATAGGAACGTGGCCCCGCCCCAACCACCCAACCAGCCAATAGGAACGTGGCCCCGCCCCAACCAGCCAATAGGAACGTGGCCCCGCCCCAACCAGCCAATAGGAACGTGGCCCCACCCATGACACTATTTTCACATTGGGAGAAAAATCCTGAGACGAGAGCAAAGACTTATTTTATTATATAAATATTATTATATTATATAAAATATTTCATTAGGTTTTGAGAGCGAGAAGAAAATAGTTTTGAGAGAATGTTTTTTTGGAAATTTTTAGATAAAAAAATAATTTATATGTTAGAGTTTAAAAAAGTATTAAGTAAAAGGCGCCCATAAATACAATGTATTATTATTAATATTAATATTATGTCCATATTTCAAGATACATAAATCTACGACTGTGCAGGAAAGGGACATCTTGAGAACATGTTTGACAAAACTGTCTTTTTTTATTTACCCCCGAAAAATATCTCATATCGTGTCAAAAAAAGCGCCAAGTGAAAAGAAAGTGTTTTAAGCATACAAAATTATATATATTCACTACAAAAAACTAACTCTACAGATCCAGATGCATCCTGTAAAAGATTGAGGGACTTCTGTCCATATTTGAAGTCCCATGAGTCCTCCTGAGCAGTGAGGGACACCTGGAGGACCAAACCATCACAGGAACGTTTCCATCTGACGTCACGTTATCTGAAGGTCCTGATGGCTGGACATGGTCTGCAGCCCAGATAGGGACACGCCCCCCTAAACCCGTCTATGTGGTGTCCAACAGGGACCGAGACTGTCCTCACTGAGATGTCCTT
>JABXJD010000154.1:182500-187500 GCA_013375575.1 Percina caprodes | reverse complement strand
AGATTACCATAAGGTATTCAAATCTTTCTTAATTACGTCCTGTAATGTGGACAAATGAGACAAACTCTAGATGGAATATGAACAGAATAGAATTAAGTGAAGTCCATGAAGCTAGCCAAACGCAGCTAGCCAAACGCAGCTAGCTAAATGCAGCTAGCTAAATGCAGCTAGCTAACTACAGTTAGATAAATGCAGTTAGCTAAATACAGCTAGCTAAATGCGGCTAGCTAAATACAGTTAGCTAAATACAGCTAGCTAAATGCAGCTAGCTAAATACAGTTAGCTAAATGCAGCTAGAGAACTGAAGCTAGCTAAATTCAGCTAGCTAATTACAGTTAACTAAATGCAGCTAGCTAAATTCAGCTGGATAAATGCAGCTAACTAAATTCAGCTAGCTAAATACAGTTAGCTAAATGCGGCTAACTAAATACAGTTAGCTAACTGTGGGTAGCTAAATACAGCTAGCTAAATGCAGTTAGCTAAATACAGCTAGATGAATATAGTTAGATAAATACAGCTACATAAATGCAGTTAAATAAATGCAGCTAGATAAAATGCAGCTGGATAAATGCAGCTAGCTAAATTCAGCTAGCTAAATACAGTTAGCTAAATACAGCTAGCTAAATGCAGCTAGCTAAATGCAGCTAGCTCAATACAGCTAGCTAAATACAGCTAGCTCAATGCAGCTAGCTAAATACAGGTAGCTAAATGCAGCTAGCTAAATACAGCTAGCTAAATACAGGTAGCTAAATGCAGCTAGCTAAATGCTAGCTTTCTTTCTTAAATGCTGACTAAAAAAACTGAATAAAAATACACAATAACCACAATATTTGTATCCTAGCCTATTTTACGGTTAAACGTCATCACTTACTTACGAGCCCTGAATCATGGAAGTAACTTCGGTGGTAGAACTCTCTTCTTCTTGAAGCGGCTGCCATTTTGAAAAACTTGTAAAATTACCTAAATCACGTATCGTCACCTGAAGTGGTTTCCCAACAGTCTTGAAGGAGTTCCCATGATGCTCAGCACTTGTCGGCCCTTTTGCCTTCACTCTGCGGTCCAGGTCTCCCCAAACCATCTGGACTGGGTTCAGGTCCGGGGACTGTGGAGGCGCAGCACTCCATCACTCTCCTTCTGGGTCTAATAGCCCTTACACAGCCTGGGGGGGTGTTTGGGGTCATTGTCCGCAAACTGGATGAGTCTGGGGCGAGGTCAGATGAGTCTGGGGCGAGGTCAGATGAGTCTGGGCATTTAAAACCTTAACCTCACCCCAGACTCATCTGACCTCGCCCCAGACTCATCTGACCCCCCCACCCCAACAGCCAGCACCATGGCTTCTTCTAGCAGTTGTCTAGAAAACTGAAACTGAAAACAGTTGACGCTCCCAAAGCAGGAGAAGACTAGAAGAAGATAGCAGAGATCTCCTCTGTTGGGAATGTAGTTAGGAAATGGCCGTCATCGGGAACAGTGGAAGGTAAAGATCTGGAAGACCAGGAACAATATCAGAACCGCTCGCAGGATTGGGAGAAAAGCAAGTCCAGACCCCCGTTAGACTGGCCGATCGATCCAGAAAGACCTGCAGACCCTGGAGTTGGTCTACACTAGTCCACTATGAAGAGATACTCATACAGACGTGGTCTTCATGGAAGAGTCATCAGAAGAAAACCTCTTCAACGTCGTCACCACAAACATCATGAACATACAGACAAGCCTGGTGCATTGTGGGAACAAGTTCTGTGGACCGATGAGGTTAAAGTAGAACTTTTTGGCCGCAATGACCAAAGGTACGTTAGGAGAAGAAACGCCCCCATGCTTAACAGCTGGACAGAGGTTCTTTTCATTAGACTCTGGGCCCTTTCTTCTCCTAACGTACCTTTGGTCATTGCGGCCAGAAAGTTCTCCTATAACCTCATTGGTCCACAGAACTTGTTCCCACAATGCACCAGGCTTATCTGTATGTTCACGATGTTTGTGGTGAGGACGTAGAAGAGGTTTTCTTCTGATGACTCTTCCATGAAGACCACATCTGTACGAGTATCTCTTCATAGTGGACTAGTGTAGACCAACTCCAGGGTCTGCAGGTCTTTCTGGATGGATCGGCCAGTCTAACGGGGGTCTGGACTTGCTTTTCTCCCAATCCTGCGAGCGGTTCTGATATTGTTCCTGGTCTTCCAGATCTTTACCTTCCACTGGTCCTGATGGCGGCCATTTCCTAACTACATTCCCAACAGAGGAGATCTCTGCTATCTTCTTCTAGTCTTCTCCTGCTTTGGGAGCGTCAACTGTTTTCAGTTTCAGTTTTCTAGACAACTGCTAGAAGAAGCCATGATGCTGGTTGTTGGCGGGGGGGTCAGATGAGTCTGGGGGGTCAGATGAGTCTGGGGCAAGGTCAGATGAGTCTGGGAGAGGTCAGATGAATCTGGGCATTTAAAACCTTAAGATTGACATCACCTGGTCTTTCCAGACCAGGATTGAGAACAATCCATGACCCTGTCAGGTCTAAGCTTTCCAAAGGGGGGGGGCATGCTAGAAACTCTGCAGGGGGGGTTACAAGGTATTAACTCTGCTGGTGTGGGGGGTTACAAGGTATTAACTCTGCTGGAGGGGGTTTACAAGGTATTAACTCTGCTGGAGGGGGTTTACAAGGTATTAACTCTGCTGGGGTGGGGGGTTACAAGGTATTAACTCTGCTGGGGGGGCGGGGGGGTTACAAGGTATTAACTCTGCTGGGGGGGGGTTACAAGGTATTAACTCTGCTGGGGTGGGGGGTTACAAGGTATTAACTCTGGGGGGAGGGTTACAAGGTATTAACTCTGCTGGGGTGGGGGTTACAAGGTATTAACTCTGCGGGGGAGGGTTACAAGGTATTAACTCTGCTGGGGGGGGGTTACAAGGTATTAACTCTGCTGGGGGGGGGGTTACAAGGTATTAACTCTGCGGGGGGTTACAAGGTATTAACTCTGCTGGGGGCGTTACAAGGTATTAACTCTGCTGGAGGGGGGTTACAAGGTATTAACTCTGCTGGGGGGGGGTTACAAGGTATTAACTCTGCTGGGGGGGGCAGGGGGGGTTACAAGGTATTAACTCTGCGGGGGGTTACAAGGTATTAACTCTGCTGGGGTGGGGGTTACAAGGTATTAACTCTGCTGGGGGGGGGGGTTACAAGGTATTAACTCTGGGGGGAGGGTTACAAGGTATTAACTCTGCTGGGGGTTACAAGGTATTAACTCTGCTGGGGGTTACAAGGTATTAACTCTGCTGGAGGGGGTTACAAGGTATTAACTCTGCTGGGGGTTACAAGGTATTAACTCTGCTGGGGGGGGTTACAAGGTATTAACTCTGCTGGGGGTTACAAGGTATTAACTCTGCTGGAGGGGGGTTACAAGGTATTAACTCTGCTGGAGGGGGGTTACAAGGTATTAACTCTGCTGGGGGGGGTGGGGGGTTACAAGGTATTAACTCTGCGGGGGTTACAAGGTGTGTGTCGCAGTGTGTGTGTTTGTGTCGTAGTGTGTGTGTTTGTGTGTTGGTGTTGTAGTGTGTGTGTTTGTGTTGTACTGTGTGTATTTGTGTTGTAGTGTGTGTTTGTGTTGTAGTGTGTGTGTTTATGCTGTAGTGTGTGTGTTTGTGTTGTAGTGTGTGTATTTGTGTTATAGTGTGTGTTTGTGTTGTAATGTGTGTATTTGTGGCGTAGTGTGTGTTTGTGTTGTAATGTGTGTATTTGTGTTGTAGTGTGGGTGTGTGCAGGTGTTGGTCTATGTAGGTGTGGGTGGGTATGTTTTGATGAGTGTATGGGAGGGGGGTGTGGGCTGTTGTGTGGGTGGGTGTACGGGTGTGGGTGTGCGCAGGCTTGTGGGTGTGGGTGTATGTGGGCATGTGTTTGTGTGGGTGGATCTGTGTGTCTGTGGGTGCGTGGGTGTGGGCAAGTGTAGGTGCGGGCGGGTATGGGCGGGTGTGTGGAGGTGCGGGCGTATGTGGGTGTGGGCGGATGTGTCTATCTACGGTTGAGGGTGGGTGTGTGTGTGGGTGTGCTGGTGTGTGTGTACGGGTGTGTGGGTAGGTGTATGTGGGTGGGTGTGAGGGTGTGTGGGTATGTGTATACACCCAACCACGCACATGCACCCGCACACCCACACACTAACAATCGTAGACAGACAGACCCACCCACACCCACATGTGCCCGCACCACCACACCCACCCATACCCGCCCGCACCTACGCTTGCCCACGCACATGCACCCACCCACCCACCCGCAGACACACAGACCCACCCACACAAGCACACGCCCACATACACCTACACACCCACAAGCCTGCGCACACCCACACCCGTACACCCACCCACACAACACCCGACACCCACAACCGTACACACTCCACACATACACCTGCACATCCCACCCATAACCACCCACACCCGCACACACACACCCAGACACCCGCACACACGCGCACGCACACCCACCCTCACCTGTCCACACCCACCCACACCCACCCCCGCACACACACGCGTGCATACACATACACCCGCCCACTCACCCACCCACACCCACACACCCGCACACACACACGCACACACACGCCCTCCAACACACCCACCCACACACAAACCCACCTACACCCACACACACATACACCCACCTACACCCACACACTCACCCACCCACACACCCACCTACACCTGCCCTCTCACCCACCCACATCCGCACCCACCCATACCCGCGCACGCATATCCACCCTCACCTGCCCACCCACCCACACCCGCATACACACAAACCCACCTACACCCACACACTCACCCACCCACACACCCACCTACACCTGCCCTCTCACCCACCCATATCCGCACCCACCCACACCCGCATACACACACCCTCACACACATACGCACACCCACATGCACCCGCCCACTCACCCACCCACACCCAGACACACACACCCGCACACACCCATCCGCCAACACGCACACACACACACCCACCCTCACCCACCCACACCCAC
>JABXJD010000154.1:175000-177500 GCA_013375575.1 Percina caprodes | reverse complement strand
GTGTGAGTGGGTATGAGGGTTTCTGGGTTTGGGTAGGTGAGTGGGCGGGTGTGGGTGGGTGGGTGTGTGGGTGTAGGTGGGTTTTTTTGTGTAGGTGGGTGTCTAGGTGTATGTGGGTGTGTGTATGTGTGTACGGGTGAGTGTGTATGCAGGTGTGGGCGGGTATGGGTGGGTGCGGATGTGGGTGGGTGAGAGGGCAGGTGCAGGTGCGTGTGTGGGTGGGTATGTGTGCGGGTGTAGGTGGGTTTAATGTGTGTAAAAGGGCGTGTGTGCGCGTGTGTGTAAGTGTGTGTGTGGGTGTCTGGAAGTGGGTGGGTGAGAGGGCAGGTGTAGGTGGGTATGTGGGTGAGTGTGTGTGGGGGTGAAGGTGGGTTTGAGTGCGCGTGTGTGTGTGCGTTTCTGGGTGTGGGTGGGTGAGTGGGCGGGTGTGTGGGTGGATGTCTGGGTGTGGGTGGGTGAGTGGGCGGGTGTGTAGGTGGGATTAAATGTGTGTGTGGGTGGGTGGGAGGGCGAGTGTGTGTGCAGATGTGCGGGTGTCTGTGAATGTGGGTGTGTGTGCGGGTGTAGGTGGGTATGGGTGGCTGCGGATGTGGGTGGGTGAGGGGGCAGGTGTAGGTAAGTGTGTGGGTGGGAGTGAGTGAGCGGGTGTAGGTGGGTTTGAGTGTGTGGGTGGGTACGAGGGTGGGTGTGTGTGTGTGTGTGAGTGGGTGAGTGTGTGAGGGCGTGTGCGGGTGTCTGGGTGGGTGAGTGGGCGGGTGAATGTGGGTGAGAGGGCAGGTGTAGGTGTGTGTGTGGGCGTGTTGGTGGGTGTGTGTGTGTACAGGTGTAGGTGGGTGTGAGGGCGGGTATGGGTGGGTGCGGATGTGGGTGGGTGAGAGGGCAGATGTTGGTGGGTGTAGGTGGGTTAGTGTGTGTGAGTGTTGGTGTCTGGGTGGGTGAATGTGTGTGCGCGCGTGTGTGTGCGGGGGTGGGTGTGGGCAGGTGAGGGTGGGTGTGCGTGCGCGTGTGGGCGGGTGTAGGTGTGTGTGTGTGTGGGTGTGTTGGTGGGCAGGTGTGTCTGCAGGTGTGGGTATCTGGGTGTGTGTGCGGGTGTGGGTGGTTGTGGGTGGGATGTGTAGGTGTATGTGCGGAGTGTGGGCGGGTGTGTGGGTGGGTGAGTGGGTGAGTGTCCGTGGGTGCAGGTGTTGGTCTATGTAGGTGGGTGTGGGTGGGTGTGTGTGTGTGGGAGGGTGTGGGTGTGGGCTGTTGTGTGGGTGGGTGTACGGGTGTGGGTGTGAGTGGGCTTGTGGGTGTTTAGGTGTATGTGGGCATGTGTTTGTGTGGGTGGGTCTGTGTCTGCGGGTGGGTGGGTGTGGGCAAGTGTAGGTGAGGGCGGGTATGGGTGGGTGTGTGGAGGTAGGGGCGTATGTGGGTGTGGGCGGGTGTGTCTATCTACGGTTGTGGGTGTGCGGGAGCATGTGCGTGGTTGGGTGAGTGGGTGGGTGTGTGCGGGTAGACACACACCCACCCATCTGCACACCTGTACACACACACACACACACCCCCAACCGTAGATAGACACACCCGCCCACACCCACATACGCCCCTACCTCCACACACCCACCCATACCCGCCCTCACCTACACTTGCCCACACCCACCCACCGGCGGACACACAGATCCACCCACACAAACACGCCCACACACACCTACACACCCACAAGTCTGCGCACACCCACACCCGTACACCCACCCACACAACAGCCCACTCCCACACACACACACCCCCACCCATACCCACCCACATGGACCAACACCTGCACCCACCCACACTCACCCACTCACACACCCGCCCACACTCCGCACATACACATCACACCCATAACCACCGACATCCGCACACACATCCAGATACCCACACCTGCAGACACACCCGCCCACCAACACACCCACACACACACCCACACCCCTAAACACACACACTCACAAACACCCACCCACACACCCACCAACACCCGCACACACCAGCCCACACCCACCTATACCCACCCACAACCACCTACATAGACCAACACCCGCAAACCCACACACAAACTCATACCCACCCACACTCGCCCACATCCACGCACCAACCCACCTGCAGACACACAGATCCACCCACAGAAACACACGCCCACATACACCTACACACCCACAAGCCCGCACACACCCACACCCACCCACCTGCACACGCACCCACCTACACCTGCCCCCACCTGTGCGGGTGTGTGGGTGTCTGGGTGTGTGTGCGGGTGTGGGTGGGATGTGCAGGTGTATGTGCGGAGTGAGGGCGGGTGTGTGTGTGTTCGATTGTGGGTGTGTGTAGGTGGGTGAGTGGGTGATTGTGGGTGTTAGTCTATGTAGGTGGGTGTAGGTGGGTTTGGGTGGGTGAGTGTGTGAGGGGCGGGTGTGGGTGTGGGCTGTTGTGTGGGTGGGTGTACGGGTGTGGGTGTGCGCGGGCTTGTGGGTGTGTAGGTGTATGT
>JABXJD010000154.1:115000-170000 GCA_013375575.1 Percina caprodes | reverse complement strand
CACAAACATAGTAACACACACACACACACACACACACACACACACACGTTTTTATATCCTTATGATCATATGCTCTCTATGTTGGTCTGAATCAGACCTCCTTCTCATGTCTTCAACTTGTGCAAAATGCAAAGTGTGTGTGTGGGTGTGATAAAACGGTCCTCACCCACCCACACACCTACACCCGCCCACACACTCGCATCCACCCACAACCACCCACACCCGCAAACACACCCACCCGCCCACACCCCCCCCCCACACCCGCCCATACACCTACACACCCAGCCACAACCGTACAGACACCCCCACCTAAACACCCACACACACCTGAACACCCACACACACACATATGTGTGTGGGTGCTAAACACAGGTTAGAAAGGGAATCACAGGTGTGAGGGGGGGGTCGGGTAGAAATCAGGAACTGGGAAGCCCACACACACACACACACACACACACACGTTTTTATGACCTTGTGGGGTCCAATGATAGGCATCAGCCTGATGGGATCTAGAGGTCTCTAGACCCTTTCTAAAGGGTCTAAGGCTGAACCCATTCCTCTATCTTACCCCTACCCCTTGGCCCTTGAAACCAAGGGGTAAGTGCTAGGGGTGAAAACATACCCCTATGAAATGGGACACCACTTGGTGACATCACCATACAGTATTGATCACAAACTTCCAAGATGGCGTCTCTGTTGATTGTGGGTTTTGACAACAGTGTCATATGCATTTATATATTTTATAGTTATTTTATGTTCACTTTGGTGGTGCAGAGGCAGATGTTTTTATCTGTGTAATACTCAGGTCTATTTGCAATACAGATGTGTACACACACACACACACACACACACACACACACACACACACACACACACACACACACACACACACACACACACACGGTGTGTAGTATATCTGTTTCAGTTATCACCGTTTTGAATGTCATTGATGTTCAGAAAAACATTTTGTTAAAAAAAAAAAAATCTGTCTTTATTGCCTAATAAATTAAACATAACAGGAAAAAACATTACATTAAATATATTATTATAAATATATTATATTACAGAACCATTATCAACTATTCGAACCATAACTTACATGTCACACACATAAAAAGGCTTCAAATGTATAAAACTAAAAAAAGACACAAGACCACAAACAAACAAATTAACTACAACTGTTCTGATATTCCAGACCCCATTGTTTTCAGCCCCAAAGTGGACCAGCTGCTGGGTCCTCCTGGTCCCTGTGTGATACAGGACGGTATATGTAAAGCACGTAGCGATGTATCTTAGACCGTTAATATTAATATATACAGTCTATGTGATGTATACAGTCGATTCAAGGCAGAGAAATGCGGGACTGTTGTTCAAATCAGCGTTAGCGATTAGCGTTAGCGATTAGCGTTAGCGATTAGCGTTGGCGATTAGCATTAGCGCAAGCTAGCGATTTAAAAAAAGTTTCATTTAAGAACATGGTTGCAGTATATATGTACAGGAATGCATAGACCACAAAACAAGACTGTCGTAACTTTTAAATCAATTATTTAAGCAGAGAATACTTATTTTTATGTGTCTCTCTGGTCGATGCGGCAGCCATTGTTGCTTCTGTGTTTACAAGTGAGCTCCCGTCCTGACTCGATTTCGAGGGCCATATACCCCTTCGTCTTACCCCTACCCCTCGGTCAAAAAAGAAATGGGACACCACTAGGTCCCGCGTGAACGCGCAAAACCAAGGGGAAGGGATAAGGGGTAAGATAGAGAAATGAGATTCAGCCCAAATACATGATTTTAACTGCTAAAACTATTATAATTTTACACAGACACCCACTGCCCTACAAGTAATAATAATAATAATAATAATAATAATACCTTTATTTATAAAGCACTTTCAATCAAAGTGCTTTACAAAAAGAATACAATTATAATACAAAAAAGTAAATAAATAAGTAAATACCACTATGCAAAGACACCAAAGATAATTGAACAATTAGGACTCATAAGCAGCGGTGAAGAAGTCTTAAGCTTTGATGTAAAAACCTCAGGTGAGCCGATCTAATATCTGCTGGGAGACTTTTCCATAACGTTGGAGCACGAAACCAAAAGGCTTGCTCACCAACCGTTGTGAATATAACGCCATGTCTTCTAGATCCCAACCAATAAAGGATTTTTAAGGCCGATACGATACAAATATTTAGTTATTTAAAGATTCGGAATTCCAATATATTTTAAAAAATAAAACCCAGAAATGCTTAACAAAACATAAACAGATTTCCCTAACATCAGAGACTGGACCGTGGTCTTCCCCGAGGCCTCCTCCCAGCTGGACGTCCCTCCACCGAGTCCTGGGTCTTCGCTGAAGCCTCCTCCCAGCTGGACGTCCCTCCACCTAGTCCCTGGGTCTTCCCTGAGGCCTCCTCCCAGCTGGACGTCCCTCCACCTAGTCCTGGGTCTTCGCTAAAGCCTCCTCCCAGCTGGACGTCCCTCCACCTAGTCCTGGGTCTTCGCTAAAGCCTCCTCCCAGCTGGACGTCCCTCCACCGAGTCCTGGGTCTTCGCTGAAGCCTCCTCCCAGCTGGACATCCCTCCACCGAGTCCTGGGTCTTCGCTGAAGCCTCCTCCCAGCTGGACATCCCTCCACCGAGTCCTGGGTCTTCGCTGAAGCCTCCTCCCAGCTGGACGTCCCTCCACCTAGTCCCTGGGTCTTCCCTGAGGCCTCCTCCCAGCTGGACGTCCCTCCACCTAGTCCTGGGTCTTCGCTAAAGCCTCCTCCCAGCTGGACGTCCCTCCACCTAGTCCTGGGTCTTCGCTAAAGCCTCCTCCCAGCTGGACGTCCCTCCACCTAGTCCTGGGTCTTCGCTAAAGCCTCCTCCCAGCTGGACGTCCCTCCACCTAGTCCTGGGTCTTCGCTAAAGCCTCCTCCCAGCTGGACGTCCCTCCACCGAGTCCTGGGTCTTCGCTGAAGCCTCCTCCCAGCTGGACGTCCCTCCACCTAGTCCCTGGGTCTTCCCTGAGGCCTCCTCCCAGCTGGACGTCCCTCCACCTAGTCCTGGGTCTTCGCTAAAGCCTCCTCCCAGCTGGACGTCCCTCCACCTAGTCCTGGGTCTTCGCTAAAGCCTCCTCCCAGCTGGACGTCCCTCCACCGAGTCCTGGGTCTTCGCTGAAGCCTCCTCCCAGCTGGACGTCCCTCCACCTAGTCCTGGGTCTTCGCTAAAGCCTCCTCCCAGCTGGACGTCCCTCCACCTAGTCCTGGGTCTTCGCTAAAGCCTCCTCCCAGCTGGACGTCCCTCCACCGAGTCCTGGGTCTTCGCTGAAGCCTCCTCCCAGCTGGACGTCCCTCCACCTAGTCCCTGGGTCTTCCTGAGGCCTCCTCCCAGCTGGACGTCCCTCCACCTAGTCCTGGGTCTTCGCTAGAGCCTCCTCCCAGCTGGACGTCCCTCCACCTAGTCCTGGGTCTTCGCTAAAGCCTCCTCCCAGCTGGACGTCCCTCCACCTAGTCCTGGGTCTTCGCTAAAGCCTCCTCCCAGCTGGACGTCCCTCCACCGAGTCCTGGGTCTTCGCTGAAGCCTCCTCCCAGCTGGACGTCCCTCCACCTAGTCCCTGGGTCTTCCCTGAGGCCTCCTCCCAGCTGGACGTCCCTCCACCTAGTCCTGGGTCTTCGCTAAAGCCTCCTCCCAGCTGGACGTCCCTCCACCTAGTCCTGGGTCTTCGCTAAAGCCTCCTCCCAGCTGGACGTCCCTCCACCTAGTCCTGGGTCTTCGCTAAAGCCTCCTCCCAGCTGGACGTCCCTCCACCTAGTCCTGGGTCTTCGCTAAAGCCTCCTCCCAGCTGGACGTCCCTCCACCTAGTCCTGGGTCTCAAAGGTGTTGAACCTGATGAATGTTTCAAGTCTTTCATTTTTGATGGATTTGTGTCATTGACACGTTGCAGATCAACTGAGAGACACTGGTGGTTCGCGGTCTTTCATCCTCTCTGATCTTCTGCCTCTCAGCAATGAAACCTCCTGTAAAGCATGTATAATAGTACGTGGCATAGAAATGGGATACGTCCTGCTGACCCCTGAGACCGGAGCAGGATTTAGCTCCAACAGTACCCGCACCACTTCATCGTGTGCATGACCAGTCACAGTTAATTTCGGGCGTCTTTAATGTTGCTGCGTGCCGCTCATTTCCTATATCGGGGGTTGAGTGGGTAATGACGTAGCTGGGAACAAAGTACTGCCTGGTCCTGAAGTGGTGGAGGTCCCAGACACCATATGGATGAAGTGTTAAAATCCCATCCTGATGCGTTTCCTGTTAGCGTCCTCACTCGATCCAGGGCTCGTAAACAGGAAGAAGACGCCGACCTGGCCCACTCCCTGCTGGCCCTCCATCGGTCCTACAGAGTCTTCAGCTCTTGAACAGGACCCCCCCAACTATGCCGACAGTAATCCCTCCATTATTGACCGCGTCACGTGAGTCCTAAAAGGTGACGCTAGCCTCACAAAGTGTTTTGTGGGAGCTGCAAAGGGAAAGGAGGAGAAGGCACATGATGGGGTGTTGATGCGAAATCGGCTGCCCGACCTGCGTTAGCAAGGCATGGACTGGATGGGGACTAGATGGGGACTAGATGGGGACTGGGGTGCCGTGCACAGAGTTGTAGTTCCCACTATGTACCGTCAGAATGTGTTGCAGTCAGCCCATGAACATCCGTGGTCATTTAGGAGTTACAAAGACGTTCAACCGGCTCCTCCAACACTAGATTATAACTACACTATACAACTATACTGATAGATGGATGGATGGATGGATGGATGGATGGATAGATAGATAGATAGATAGATAGATAGATAGATAGATAGATAGATAGATAGATAGATAGATAGATAGATAGATAGATAGATGGATAGATAGATCGATATTTATTGATCCCAAAGAAATGGAAAATGATGGTGTTCCAGTAGCACACGTACATCATTCCCACAACACAGAATGTAAATATAAATGAAATACTAGGATACAATATACATAAAAATAATAATAGGAATAAAATATGAGAACAACTATTTGAATATATACAGGATGGGAAAACAAAATGTGCAACTGCTTAAATAATGCTAAAATGTAAATATCTGCCGGAGCCGGAGAGGTGCTGTTGGAGCCGGAGCGGTGCAGCCGGAGCGGTGCAGCCGGACCCGGAGCGGTGCTGCCGGAGTCGGAGCGGTGCTGTTGGAGCCGGAGCGGTGCAGCCGGAGCGGTGCAGCCGGACCCGGAACGGTGCTGCCGGAGTCGGAGCGGTGCTGCCGGACCCGGAGCGGTGCTGCCGGAGTCGGAGCGGTGCTGCCGGACCCGGAGCGGTGCTGCCGGAGTCGGAGGAGTGCAGCTGGAGCGGTGCAGCCGGAGTCGGAGGAGTGCAGCCGGAGTTGGAGGAGTGCAGCTGGAGCGGTGCTGCCGGAGCGGTGCTGCCGGAGTCGGAGCGGTGCTGTTGGAGCCGGAGCGGTGCAGCCGGAGCCGGAGCGGTGCTGCCGGAGTCGGAGGAGTGCAGCTGGAGCGGTGCTGTTGGAGCCGGAGCGGTGCAGCCGGAGCCGGAGGAGTGCAGCCGGAGTCGGAGGAGTGCAGCTGGAGCGGTGCTGCCGGAGCTGGAGCGGTGCAGCCGGAGTCGGAGGAGTGCAGCCGGAGTCGGAGGAGTGCAGCTGGAGCGGTGCTGTTGGAGCCGGAGCCGGAGGGGTGCTGCCGGAGCTGGAGCGGTGCAGCCGGAGTCGGAGGAGTGCAGCCGGAGTCGGAGGAGTGCAGCTGGAGCGGTGCTGCCGGAGTGATGCTGCCGGAGTCGGAGCGGTGCTGTTGGAGCCGGAGTGATGCTGCCGGAGTCGGAGCGGTGCTGTTGGAGCCGGAGTGGTGCTGCCGGAGTCGGAGCGGTGCTGCCGGAGTCGGAGCGGTGCTGCCGGAGTCGGAGGAGTGCAGCTGGAGCGGTGCTGTTGGAGCCGGAGCAGTGCAGCCGGAGCGGTGCTGTTGGGGGGTGGGGGGGGCTAACGCTACTCTGGCCTCTTCTTGGTAGAGAGCTGTTTGTTTTTGTGTTGCAGGTGTGCCACCCCTGAGTGCCTGATCCTCCACAGGTGTTTCCCATCTGGTCATCAGAGAGGCTGCATATAAGCTCCCAGGTCTGAGGACCCCCCCCCTTCCTCTTGCCACTAAACTTCCTGTCATGCTGGGTGTAGTTGGTGAACTACTCTCTGCTGGTGCCTATAATTTGGGAAATGACTTGATAATGAGTCCTGGTTATGTGGAGCTGGTAAGGGTTCTCTGCCATTTGTTTTGACCCCCTTTTCTCCTGGTTTGGGGACAGCCAGGGAGGTTAGCACTCTGACTCTGTAGCTCAGTTGCATTTTCTTTCCAGGTAGTATGGCTTTTTGTTTGTTTTGGCCTCAGAGACCCTACGTTTTTCAGCTTCTATTTTTAGTTGGGTTATTTATTTATTATTTATCTATGTAATAAAAGAGCTGCTATTATCATTTTTGAAAGTTTTACTATCGCTGTAATCCTAAAATAATGAAATCAATGCAGTTGCACACACTCACCAGCAGATGTCAGTCTAAGACCGTGTGTGGAGGGGGGGGGGCGCTGCTGTCGCTGCTGTCGCTGCAGAACATTAAAACACAAAATACTAACATTAATCAACTTATATATCGTTATGTGTCCGTGATGTGCATTGTTTATAAATGTTTATAAATAACTAATCCACGAAACGTCCTATTTTATTTTATGCTGGAAATCGCCAAACCATATTCCAATAATAAAATCATCACACTTTATATTAGTTTGGCTTTTTTATGAATAATTCTCACCTCGACAAACATAAATAAGGATGTAATGTAATCGAGGGTTTAGTCTAAGAAATTCGGCATAAAAGCAACTCACCAACGAGCTTTTATTTTGGCGAGACAGCAACTTTTATCCGTACAACCTACACTATACACAACAGTAGTCGGTGAGAGATGCACCGTAAAACACACTTCTTTTAAACGAGATTTGGCAGAGAAAACAAAGTTTATCTCACAGTATTCGCGTCATATTTAAAGTTAAGCTTGTGTGCTCGGCGTGTATTGTTGTAATGGTTAAATATAATTAATCCCCGAAACATGACATTTTATTGTGGGGGGGGGGGAATCGCCAAACTGTTTTCCATTAATTAAACCTAATATTATATGTATTTAGCTTTTTCATAAGAATTCTCCCCTCCACAAGGATGAGTGAGGATTTATTTAAGTCAGGAATTTAGACCAGACTCTTCGGCATACAACCCACACACACACACACACCAATGAGCTTTTATTTAACTATATTATAACTTTAAAACAACGTTATTAACGCTGTTACGCATCACCGCGGAGGGATATGCCAACGGAGCTACCGACCGTTGGCTAATATAAACTTTCTTGTTACAGTTTATAGTGTAAAACTCGTTTCAAAAGTTGTAATTTTTACCTAAATAAAGTGAATATATGATTGATCGTTTTACCGTAGATACTGGAGCTGTCATCAAGCCTGCGGCCCTGCGAAGCGTGAAACTCGGATTCAACTCAGACCACTTGATGTCGGCCATCGACCCCATCTTCACCTCTGATCTCCCCCCAGGTAAACCGCAGGTCCCCGGCGATAAAAGATGTCCATCATCATCAAGGTTGGTCGGTTAATGCATCGTTTATAATCCCAAAAATAAAACCAGTCACAGTGGGGTCCAGAAGTCTCAGCCCACGGTTAAAAACCATATTTTCACGTACCCTAGGGTCCCTCGTTAAAGTTTTTAATTCTTAGTCCGCTTGGTCAAGTGAAAAAACAAGTTTCCAAAACTAGTCCGCCGTTACCGGCGGATCCGGATTTTCACAATAAAACGGACTATAGTGCCGTCTCTGATTGAAGAACATGGAGAAAACACAGAATATGTAACATTAGTCACAGCAACTTTTTATATTAATGTATGTGTCCTTGATGTGCATTGTTTATAAATGTTTATAAATAACTAATCCACGAAACGTCCTATTTTATTTTATGCTGGAAATCGCCAAACCATATTCCAATAATAAAATCTCACAATTTATATTAGTTTTGCTTTTTTTATGAATAATTCTTACTTCGCCAAACATAAATAAGGATGTAATGTAATCGGGGGTTTAGTCTAAGAAATTCGGCATAAAAGCAACTCACCAACGAGCTTTTATTTTGGCGAGACAGCAACTTTTATCCGTACAACCTACACTATACACAACAGTAGTCGGTGAGAGATGCACCTTAAAACACACTTCTTTTAAACGAGATTTGGCAGAGAAAACCAAGTTTATCTCACAGTATTCGGGTCATATTTAAAGTTAAGCTTGTGTCCTCGGCGTGTATTGTTGTAATGGTTAAATATAATTAATCCCCGAAACATGACATCATATTGTGGGGGAATCGCCAAACTGTATTCCATTAATTAAACCTCATATTATATGTATTTAGATTTTTCATAAGAATTCTCCCCTCCACAAGGATGAGTGAGGATTTATTTGAATCAGGAATTTAGACCAGAGTCTTCGGCATACAACACACACACACACACACACACACACACACACACCAATGAGCTTTTATTTAATTATATTATAACTTTAAAACTGCGTTAACGCTGTTACGCCTCACCGCGGAGGGATATGCCAACTGAGCCACCGACCGTTGGCTAATTTAAACTTTATTTTTTACAGTTTATAGCGCAAAACTCGTTTCAAAAGTTGTAATTTTTTACCTAAATAAAGTGAATATATGATTACTGATTGTTTTACCGTAGATACTGGAGCTGTCATCAAGCCTGCGGCCCTGCGAAGCGTGAAACTCGGATTCAACTCAGACCACTTGATGTCGGCCATCGACCCCATCTTCACCTCTGATCTCCCCCCAGGTAAACCGCAGGTCCCCGGCGATAAAAGATGTCCATCATCATCAAGGTTGGTCGGTTAATGCATCGTTTATAATCCCAAAAATAAAACCAGTCACAGTGGGGTCCAGAAGTCTCAGCCCACGGTTAAAAAACATTATATTTTTTACGTACCCTAGGGTCCCTCGTTAAAGTTTTTAATTCTTAGTCCGCTTGGTCAAGTGAAAAAACAAGTTTCCAAAACTAGTCCGCCGTTACCGGCGGATCCGGATTTTCACAATAAAACGGACTATAGTGCCGTCTCTGATTGAAGAACATGGAGAAAACACAGAATATGTAACATTAGTCACAGCAACTTTTTATATTAATGTATGTGTCCTTGATGTGCATTGTTTATAAATGTTTATAAATAACTAATCCACGAAACGTCCTATTTTATTTTATGCTGGAAATCGCCAAACCATATTCCAATAATAAAATCTCACAATTTATATTAGTTTTGCTTTTTTATGAATAATTCTTACTTCGCCAAACATAAATAAGGATGTAATGTAATCGGGGGTTTAGTCTAAGAAATTCGGCATAAAAGCAACTCACCAACGAGCTTGTGTTTTAGCAAGACAGCAACTTTTATCCGTACAACCTACACTATACACAACAGTAGTCGGTGAGAGATGCACCGTCAAACACACTTCTTTTAAACGAGATTTGGCAGAGAAAACAAAGTTTATCTCACAGTATTCGCGTCCCATTTAAAGTTAAGCTTGTGTGCTCGGCGTGTATTGTTGTAATGGTTAAATATAATTAATCCCCGAAACATGACATTTTATTGTATGCGGGGAAATCACCCAACTGTATTCCATTAATTTAACCTCACAATATATATGTATTTAGCTATTTCGTAAGAATTATTCCCTCCACAAGGATGAGTGAGGATTTATTTGAATCAGGAATTTAGACCAGACTCTTCGGCATACAACCCACACCAATGAGCTTTTATTTAACTATATTATAACTTTAAAACTGCGTTATTAACGCTGTTACGACTCACCGCGGAGGGATATGCCAACTGAGCCACCGACCGTTGGCTAATATAAACTTTATTTTTACAGTTTATAGCGTAAAACTCATTTCAAAAGTTGTTTTTTTTGCTTAAATAAAGTGAATATATGATTGATCGTTTTACCGTAGATACTGGAGCTGTCATCAAGCCTGCGGCCCTGCGAAGCGTGAAACTCGGATTCAACTCGGACCACTTGATGTCGGCCATCGACCGCCATCTTCACCTCTGATCTCCCCCCAGGTAAACCACAGGTCCCCGGCGACGTTAGCTAGCTAGCATCTCGGTTACTGGGGTTTGTTTTGTCCCAGTTAATCGCCTAGTGTTTCTGGTTATTGACATTATAGTATGTTAATTTTTAATTTAATACTGACTTTTGTCACCGTGTAGGAACAGAGACGGAAAGCGGCGGGAACGTGTTGACAAAGAAGCTCTCAAAATGGCGTCGGATTAAACCGCTCCAGTTTCACAAGGTAAATAATATTAATACTAATAGTACTTAGCTGACCGTGTGGAAACGAGGCAGCCTTCTTTGGAGAGGGAGGACATTTGTTTTTAACGTTTCAAGGAGCCAGGTTAGTTAGCAGTGTGGATATATTGGAGGATTGTATGCGGGAAACATCCCAACCATACTGCATTAACTAAATGTTAAAATGTACTTTTGTTTCACTTTTTCAAAAATACTTCTCCCATCAAACATGATTTAGGTTGTTTATTAATCAGGAAAAATGCGTAATTTCTAGTTTTGGCCACAAACGGAAAGCTCAATTTGGTCAATTTAAAAAAAAATAAGATTGAAACAAACTGAAAACAAGCAGAAATGCCTAAAACCTGCAGAAAAGTGGAAACCAGTGTGCTGTGGTCCCCCCCCCCTTAGTGTCTGATCATACTGTACCACTGTCTCTAAGCATTTGCCATTGCAGCAGGTGTTGTATATTTAGTCTTTTTTGTAGCCGATATGGACTCAGTTGTTAGTCTTGTGATTGAAGCGTGAGCTGAAGTCATGAAGTCTTACTAACGATGTTCACACAAGAAATAAGAACCAGGCAGACATTTATTTATAAAAACACACAGCAAATGCAAACAAGCCAATAGAAATAGCTGACATTATATACAAGTAAACAATATAAGTTATTTTGACGCCTCTCTACCCTCTTCCTGTCATAGTCCTTGTTACGTGTGGGTGTGTGTCTGCAGGTGTGCTGCTGAACACAAGAGGGGAGACGACAACACCGTCGCTGATCCACTGTCCCGTGGGTGAGACCAGTTCTGGGGGTCTTAAGTGAGTTTCTGCTTGGACAGGAGGATCAGTGAGGGTACAGATGAACTCATGGTGAACTGGTAATTTGTGATGATGCTCATGGGTGTGTGAAGAGGAAGGGGTTCCCTGTTATGGGAGGGGGTCACGTGCCGTGTATTCTCTGCAGGTGTGTGATTCTCTGCAGGTGTGCTGCTGATGACAGGCCAGCAGCTGAGGATGATCAGCTGATCAGTGCTTGGCAGCTTAAGAGGGCAGCATGGCTGTGGGCAGAGGGGGCTTCTGTGGAAGCATGGACCGGCCCTGGGACCGGCCCTGGGACCGGCCCTGGGACCGGCTTGTGGTAACTGTGCCTATTCTCGTCTTCCTTTAGGAGATTGTCTTAAGTTGCCTCGTGTTGTGCGGGCACGATAACATTTCCTTATTTTTTATTGTTTTGTTATGTTTTCTGTCCCAATTGTATTATTTGAAGCTGTTTGCGTCCTCCACCCCTAGACCACTTTGGGTCGTAACAGTTTTTGGGGGGGTCATCTGGGAGCTTTTGTTTGCGCGGTTTTCATTGTCTGTTGCTTTCTGTTTGATATTCTTACGTAGCCCTGTGTGGTCTCCGTGGCTTTGCTGGTGTGTGATGGTGAAACTGCTTCCCCAGTCCAGGTAGGGGGTGTAATGGGAAAATTACATAATGATTTATTTTCAATAATTGTTCATTTCTTAAGTGATTAATTAGTTTTACTATTAATAAGTAAAATCCTCTTTGTGCTGCTGAAATATATGTCTCATAAAATATATCCTACTAGTAAGTCCTTCCAGTTCTAGAGACAGCTAAGAGTGCATTTCTCCCCTAAGGACAAATGCACAGGAAAACAAGGCCTTGAAGATATGCTGGGGTTACCATGTCCAAGGTTCTAGGTTGGAGCCAGGCACCAATCTAAAGACAAGATAGGTGTCTGTCTTCTAAGGACAGAATGACTGGCCCAGTCACTTTTGACACACTACATAGACAAATGCACAGGGACATGTTGGCTCCAACAGTCTGAGGGAGAAGATGAAGTGTTTTGTTTAAGATTAGAGTGTTTTCCAAACATGGCCTGGTTTCTGCTGGCTTAACGGGATATAAGGAACTGTCATATACTGTTTGGGGCACAGAATTGTTGTCACTCTGTAACTGTACATTGTGAAAGCTGTTCTTGTCATTTTGATTGATCTCTGCAGAAATCAATTAAACCCTTTTCACCGAATACCTAAAACCTTTAAACCAGTTTGCAGCATGTCTTTATTTTGTCTCAACAAGGTCTCATCTCACACTGAAATTCCTCTCTCGCTGTACAGAAACTTCCACAACAAACTTGGCGTTGTCGGCAGGATCTCAAGGAGGGATCAGGACGAGACTCTCCGGGTAACTGATGACAGTACATCCAGGGATCTGATGATCACCTGCCTCTAAACCTCGCCAAAACATCTTTGAGAGACAGAGGGTCAGAAACCGCGGAGGGCTCGCTGATTCCACTCTGAGATCCAAACGAAAAGGAAGCAATTTCAAACACCGGGGTAAGTTAAACGTTTCAATCCTGTTGGATAAATGATTTGAATTAGACATTGAGACAGTTTTTCTTGTGAGACAAATATTGACTGCGTTTTTAACTGAGGGTTTTCGGTGAAAGTACTCTTTGTTTTTGTAAAACTTTGGGTTGTGTACAAAACAGGAGAAATCTTAGTTGCATCCAGTCTGTTATATCTAACAGACAGGAAGCACAAGTTGACACCATTCCATCCAATACGGGCAAGACGGGGTGACAGATAGATTTTAAAATCATTACAGATGAACAGTTGTCATAGCCGTTCATCTGGATTTTCAGCGAGGGAAAAATCTATCACAGATAAGCAGTCATTGTAGCTTAAATTAAGTTACAGCTGTTTGCAGGTTTTATCGCAAAGTTTACCGAGGACTAAACTGGGCCGTATAGTGACGATTATATGAAGAAAAAATAAGTACTACCGCTGGTTGTTATCTGTTTATTTTTGTTAGATGGGTAACAGGGGCACAAAGTCACACGTTAAGGCTGGTAGTGGATGAAATGGTGAGAACATTTGGGCCTACATCTATAGAATGTCTGCCATATTGGGCAACAAAACATGGTTTTCCTGAAAATGGTTCTTTAAGTACAGGGAAACTTAGAATGCTAAAACAGGATTTAAAAGACAAAGAAAAACTATTGAAAGTGGGAAAAATGATTAGCACCCTACATCTAATTTAAATGAAAAAAAACAAACAAAGAATGTTTTTATCAGTGGATAATAGAGGCCACTAATAGGGAAAGAGAACAGATAATACTGCTGAAACACGGAAACAAGAGAAAAAACAGAAATGGCCACTGTCACTAATGCATTTTCTCTCTATCCGAGTCTCAAAGATGGCGATCAGCTGCTCAACCCACCACCACCCTACCCTCCTCCGCCATCCAGGCCAAAGGGAGAAACACCGTCCGTGTCTCCCCGAGAAGCAAGCTCCAGGAGAGGACAAGATTCCACACAGCACCCACCTCGTTGCAAGCTCTCTCTCTACAAGCAGCCAGGGCCTCCCCCCTACCTACATCTGACAGTAACAGCAGCATCGGGTACCGTCATCCAATGCTACAAGTCAGCTGAACAAGCTGAAACGAAGAGAAACAGAAGAAAAATAACTTTGACAGTGTCAACGTTGGCTGGAGAGGGGGGGGACAGAGGCAAAGGCAAAGCGAGAGGAAAAGGCAGAGGACGAGGTGGAGGGCAGAGGCCAGCAGTGGACCGAGACACATGTTTCAACTGCGGAGGAAAAGGACACTGGGCAGACAAATGCCCATCCCAAAAACGCGAACGACAACAGTGGGGTCCACTAGCTGGGGATCACGTCTACAGCCAGCAACAGGCGGATGGACGGGAGGAGGGGAAGGAGGGCGGTGGAGAGTCTGAGCCAGCTGGATCCGCACCGGATAAGGAAGTAAAAATGCAAAACACACTAACTAATTAATCTGCTTGCAATGAAGTAAATGCTTTCACACGCTACAGACCATAAACATCACACTCTTTCTCGCACAATAGGGAGAATTCTAGACGCAATTTGTCACCTAGAATGAAACAACCTGTAGAAAGTATTCTTACTTATGCAATGTTTTAATCTGAGGTTTATAAATTGGCTGCTACGTTTTGAATGTTTAGGAAAGGATGTAGGGTTTTTGGTTGATTTTATTTGCAAATTAGAAGCTTTCCGGCAGAGTTGTTCTTTTGCCGAAGTGCAAGCTGAGCAATTCTTCCAGAAAGATTTTCCAGACTTTCATGATGTGTGAACATTAGAATCTAGCCTACATGATTCAGAACAGGACAGAAGGGCAAAATGTTCTGTTTTGCTCTCTCCCTGTGTCCGGTGAATGTTTAGGTAGATCCAATGTTACGTTTTGGCTTAGGATATCTCAACTCTCACAGAGCCTCAAGGTTGTGAGATTAGACATCACTGCCCAGCCTGACTCATTAGGTTCAAACAACACACACACATCTCAGCTCATTTTTCAGTGGGGCATTTTTCAGGGTCATGCTGCAGGCTTGCTGCATGAGGCCAGAGATGTGATTTAACCCCTTGCTGACTTAGGTCAGACCACAACTTTATATCACTTGTTATATCTCATCAGAAACAAATGACATGTTTGTTGAAGATCTTTTTCAAAGAAGACACAGATGGGCTTGAGTGTGCTTACATGTACTGACATAAGAAGTGTGCAGTAGCCGTAAACTTGACTGATAAGCAGAGAATGTTTTTCAGAGTTCAGCACTCATATGCTCATATTTCTTTGTCTAAATCTCCCACAGATCAGTGGAGAAACTTGGGACGGTTTGTCCTGGACTGTGACCAGCTGACTGACTGGACTGAAACCGTGGACGGGGACACGACTCCCCCTCCACGGGCTGTTATCAAAACTTCTGTCACACCATGTGACCACCGCGCGCAGTGTGTTCCAGCGGAAAGAGACTGAACACACACACACAAACACTTTTGAATAATGCTGTTAATGCTTTCCCCACAGAGATGCTCTGTCCCACGGGTCGACTCACCTGTGGGCAGCGCATAAATATGACGTGGGTCTCATCAAAAATTGCCAGCCTGTCGTCATCACACCGCGCTCAGACTTCAGGCCTAAAAAGCATCAGTACCCACTGAAACAGGAAGCAATTGATGGAATCAGACCAGTCTTTAACTCTTTTTAAAACAGGAGTTTTTGGTTTGCGGGTCCTGATTCACCTGTTTGCACGCCAATTTTCCCTGTCAAGAAAATTCGTGATAAGGGAAAACCGGTCGAATGGCGTTTTGTTCAAGACCTCAAAGCAGTAAATGCAGCGGTCCACACACGTGCACCAAATGTCCCTAAACCCTACACTATTCTTCAAGGAATTCCTGGGAGGGCACAATATTTGTCTGTTGTTGATTTGTCTAACGCTTTTTCCAGTGTTCCAGTGGACAAAGACAGCATTCCTGTTTGATGGTAAGACATACACATTCACACGCTCAGGGCAATTATTTGTCGAGAGCCCAACCATCTACAACCAATCACTGAGAGAGAGCCTTGAAAGCTTAACCCTTTCCCCAGGTTCTGCTCTCCTTCAGTATGTTGATGACTGCCTAGTGGCGAGTCCAACAAAAGAACTAATGCATTACTGTGTCATCTGGCAGCAGAGGGGCACACAGCTAGTTTAGCTAAACTGCAATTTGTGAAAAAAGAAGTGCATTTTTTTGGGTCATGACATTTCAGCGTCAGGGAAAACATTGTCTCTATCTCAGATTGAGGAAATAGTTTCCCTCCCAAAACCTGCAACAAAAAAAAACAAATGAGGAATGTGTTCCTATTGTTGTGTTTTTTTATTCTAAATTATGCTCAGTTAGTTCAACCTTTAGCTAACTTAATACATGGTAAAAATATGTTTGCGCATGCCCTCCGACTTTAGGCCAAACCCTAAACTCCCATTCACTCAGACAGTGGATAAACTTTTGAGCTGCATGACGTCTTTTCTTCTGCAGCACGATATCTGAGGTATCACACATGTCTGCTTGATATGACTTTTGTTACTGTTAAACATTTTGTACAGTACTTAACCTCGCTTCTCTTATGCCCACACCAGGATAGGGAGAACTGCATGATTGTTTTGGCAGAGTTGCAACACACCTGTGCTCCACGTCCAGATCTGACTGACACACCGTTGCCAAATTCAGATCTGGTTTTGTATGTGGAGGGTCAGCCTCACGCTGCCCTGACACTGGCCAGGGACAGGTAGGGTTTGCTGTAGTATCTGACGCAGAAACCTTAATTGCTAAATCTCTTCCCAAACACTTCTCTGCGCAGGTGGCTGAAGTCATTGCTCTCACTGAAGCATGTAAACTGGCTGAAGGTTCGTCTGTAACAAGCTACACGGACTCCAGGTACGCTTTTGGGGTTGTACATGATTTTGGGGCATTGTGGAAACACCAAAACTTCCTTAAGTCTTATGATAAGCCCATTTTGCATCACCAATTGATCAATGACCTTCTGACGGCCATCTTGCTCCCATCTAAGCTAGGCTAAGAAATGTTCATGTGCAAATGTTCTGCACACAGCTGACTGATTTTTCACTTCCAGATTCAGTAGCTGCAGTACACAGTGGGAAAAATGCAGGGTGCACCTTTAAAGAGGGTGTCTGGCTGGGGCTGGATTCACATCCTTGCCTTCAACACCATTTTTTCACACATTTTGCAAAGTTAATAATCTATACTTTATTATTAATTACAATTCACTCTGTTGTTATTACACACAGGCCTGAATTGCACACACATGCTCAGGTCCTATACATGCACTAATGGAGAGATGTCAGAGTGAGGTTGACACATGGGCGTTACCATGTGTCAAAAGAGTGGAATGCTATCATTGTTAACGAAAACATGGTTCACTAAGAGCTTCACAACATTTGCAGAAAATAAATGAATGCTATCATTGTTAACGAAAACATGGTTCACTAAGAGCTTCACAACATTTGCAGAAAATAAATTTTTTTTGTAAAGCATGACATTATAGGCAATATAGGCAAAACCAGTGACTGTAACACAGCAGGTACCACTGATAAGGGCATTTGATGGATTTTGTTGAGCTCACACCGTCGGAGGGGAAAATGTGTTGTTTGGTGATGGTTGAGATGTTTTCAAAATGGGTGGAAGTGTTTCCCGCTTCAAAAACAAACAACTTCAGTGTTAGCAAAAGCTCTAATGACAGAAATTATTCCCAGATGGGGAATATCAAGTCAGTTGTCAAGCAATAACGGCACGTTAAGAACAAAACTATGTTCATGCAAATGAGGGTAAGAACGCGCAGTAACTTCAGTCCTTTTAGAATCTTTTTTTGGCAGACCACCCAGTGTGGGGTTAGAGGCTCTTAGAGCACCCCATGATATGTTAGAGTAGGGTGTACAACTGTCTTCTGCTCTCTCTGCCATAAGAATCCAGGTTTCTGCTGCCCTGTCCCACCCAGCTGAAAGACCGCTCCACACGCTGGAGCCAGGAGATTTTGTGGTCGTGAAAAACTTCAGGAGGAGAAACTGGCAGCCCAACGCTGGCAAGGTCCCTTCCGGGTTCTTCTGATCACCCACACAGCAGTGAAGGTTGCTGAGCGGGCTCTGTGGATCCACGCATCGCACTGCAAGAGGTTCCAGCACCAGACTGTGGCCTGACAGACGGCGTTCTGTGTCACCAACGTCACACACACACACACAAGAGACAGGGCAGGGAAAAAACCTGACCCCGACGGTGTTGTCATGTGCTAGTGGACGAACCTCTGACACCAGAAGAAACATCTGCAGCACGGTACTGACTCAGGCACCCACACACACACACAGCACATTCCTGAAGGACACAGCAGGCTGGCTGTGAAGATGGACGCACACAGGAAGAGACAGACATGGTGTATTACAATAAATGTATTCTGGTTTTCTGTGTTTGTGGGGGGGTTGCATTTTGGTTGTTAGGCAGATATGATAGAGCTAAATCTGAATACACCATTTATTCTAACATCACTTCTTCTCACATTAATGTTAATTAATTAATTAATGTTACTACTGACGCACAGCACACTCAGACACACAGTTTTTCACTCGTCAAATAAAGGGGTAAAATGAGTAGAACACTCTTCACCTTTCTAGTCTAGACAGTATTGGGGTACAAGCAATATAAGAAAAATAATAACCTTAGGTCAACAAACTTTAAGGCTAACACATCAACTTCTTTCACTGTTACAACCATGCGATTACTTTCAGTCCGAAAAATGACAAATCTCTCTGGGGTGAGGTAGAAATTTTACATATGCTATATGCCTGTAATGGACATGATGCAGGACCCGAGAGGGGAAGCATTGTGCCCATCATGGGGTTTAGCAATTTGGCACACGAGTGGGTGAAATTGGGGGAATCAGATTCCCTCTGACCACACCAACCTGACAAATAGACTAACGAATCAGAAAGTAAACACCTCTTCACCCGCAGTATTGCTAATCCTGAACAGAGTTAATCCACAAGATGAAGGTTATTTCAAAGTATGCACGTGGTTATCAGGAAAAGATCCATGCGGATCATTCTATATTAATGTACTGGCGACCAACTCAATAATCTATACTGGGAAAAAGAAAAAACGATAAGAATGCACTTAGTACAGGTAAAAGGCAAAAATCAACTCAAATGATTAACATTGTGCAAAATAAATGGGTTCTTTTTCCTAACAAACAAACAAAAATGCATTTTCATCTAACGTATGACTGGGGTCAATCAGCAAACTCACATGTGACGTAGGTATCAATGACTCATGAGTTCATTGTTTCCCCACTCACAGAAACAGGCTACACCCGTTAAACCACACGCGTTAAATCTAAATGACTATTTGTGCACTGACTGCATTTTTACCTTAAGAGCTAAATGTAAAATGACGAGTTACAGTAGCAAATTTGTCTCAGTAATTCTTCCATGGTGGGGTGTAGTTAATAACGCACATTCTGATAGGTGATCACATGCTGCACATTTATCACAGACATTGAAGGAAACATCACTAACACTGTCCATCAGTTACAACAACTCACCACTAGTCTCAAGGCTCAAGATGTCCATCACACTGATTCTGGGTGGGATTGGGGTGCTTGGGTTACTTGGGGAGGGTTGGAAGGCTTGGATGTGGAAAATTGTGGTTCCAGTAATCTCTGTGATCTGTTTCTGTTTGATAGGTATTTGTTGCATTATCCCATTAATACGAAAAATGATTTCCTTTGTTTACTCTTGAGAAAGTTCAGTATCAAGCTTACAACTAAAAGATGATGGTCCTGAATTGTTTAATTTGTCCTCTTACAATGAGTACGGTTACAATGAGGACTCAGCTTCCGAATTTGAATAGTTCCATATTCATAAAATCCATTTTAATACTAATTTTCTTTCTTTTAGACTAGATGTAGTGGTAGCTTAAACTAAGAGGTTTAAATTACTCACAAAAACAATTTTTTTGTGGGACGTGCAGAAATGCATGTCTCCTTTCAGTAATTTTCGAATGTATAATGATTAGTTTGTAATCAAAAGGAGGAATGTAATGGGAAAATTACATAATGATTTATTTTCAATAATTGTTCATTTCTTAAGTGATTAATTAGTTTTACTATTAATAAGTAAAATCCTCTTTGTGCTGCTGAAATATATGTCTCATAAAATATATCCTACTAGTAAGTCCTTCCAGTTCTAGAGACTAAGAGTGCATTTCTCCCCTAAGGACAAATGCACAGGAAAACAAGGCCTTGAAGATATGCTGGGGTTACCATGTCCAAGGTTCTAGGTTGGAGCCAGGCACCAATCTAAAGACAAGATAGGTGTCTGTCTTCTAAGGACAGAATGACTGGCCCAGTCACTTTTGACACACTACATAGACAAATGCACAGGGACATGTTGGCTCCAACAGTCTGAGGGAGAAGATGAAGTGTTTTGTTTAAGATTAGAGTGGTTTCCAAACATGGCCTGGTTTCTGCTGGCTTAACGGGGATATAAGGAACTGTCATATACTGTTTGGGGCACAGAATTGTTGTCACTCTGTAACTGTACATTGTGAAAGCTGTTCTTGTCATTTTGATTGATCTCTGCAGAAATCAATTAAACCCTTTTCACCGAATACCTAAAACCTTTAAACCAGTTTGCAGCATGTCTTTATTTTGTCTCAACAAGGTCTCATCTCACACTGAAATTCCTCTCTCGCTGTACAGAAACTTCCACAACAGGGGGTGTCCAGCTGGGCCTCATCAGCCTTTCCTTCGGACACTAGTTTATTGTTTTGCCTTTTTTGTTTTCGGAGTCAATCCTGGGCGGAGACGGCGTTCTCCAAAGGGGGCTGGCGTTTCAGGGCTTCGGCCGCTGATGTGATGCCTGTAAGTTGCCTCGAGCCCGGCACGGCTTCAGAAGATAGACAGGGTTTAGTATTGGTTAGGCAGGTTCTGGGGAAGATTGGTTTCTATGAGGCAAGGTCGGAGGCCTAATGTGTGGGCTTGTTATTAATATCGAACATTAAACTTGGCGTGATTGTGCTTGAGTAGCGTACCATGGCAGCTTTTCAGCTGGATGTGTTGTCTGACCCTACTTTAGGTACATCTGACCGGTGTTCAGAGGGATCTGCGTGGGATTGCGGTACATTCTGGTATTTGTTTGTTTCCCCCCCATAAGGCTGAGGGAGGACATTTCTTTAACGTTTCAAGTGTGGCTATATTGGAGAATTGTATGCAGGGAAACATCCCAACTATACTGCATTAACATGTGCTTTTTTACTTTTTCAAAAATAATTCTCCCCTCACGAAACATGAATTGGGTATTTAATCAGGAAAAATGCGTAATAGATGTCTAGTTTTGGCCACATACAAAAAGCTCAATTAAAAAAAATCTAAGATATTGACACAAACCGTGAAAACAAGCAGAAATGCATAAAACTTAAAGTGGGAACCCCCCCTTAGTGTCTGACCCCCCCCCCCCCCAGTGTCTGACCAGTACTGTACTCTTGTCTTGAAACATCTGCCATTGCAGCATTGTTGTATATTTAGTCATTTTTAGCTGATATGGGGTCGGTTGTTAAAGTCTTGTGATTGAAGCGTGAGCTGGAAACATGAACTCTAACAACGTTCACACGGTAAAGGAGTAACCAGGCAACAGTTACAACATTTATTAATAAACACACTCAGCAAAATACAAATAAATAGCAGACATTACAACTTGATTAATTCCCCGCCTCGCCACCCTCTTCCTGTCGTAGTCTTTTTTTCCAGTTCAGCAGTGCTAATGCCCCCCCCCCCCCTTCTCCCTCAGCCACTGCTCCACAGTCCTTTTCTTTGGGTCGGACCTGGAGCAGACGGCTCCCTGGTCTTCCTGTGGCCGGTGGCTCTGACCGTGTGTCGGCCACACAGGTGACAGGTCCTCCGTTTTGGAGGCAGCAAAGGACCTTCCTGCATGGCCTTCCACTTCTTGTGTAGTCTCCAGATGGTGGTGGGGCATACAGGTCTTCATCCACTGCCTCAGAGTCATCCGCCCTGCGGCCCCCGTCTCGCAGAAGTGGTTTCCTCTGTAGCTCAAGTGTCCCGTGTGCCCCGCCGGACCACCACAGAGGGGGCATGTTGCTGCTGCTGCCTGGAAAAAGAACAGGAACAGAAATGTTATTCAGAAACAACAACCTTACAAACCAAAACCAAACCTCAAATTCTCCCTCCCTCCCTCTCTCTCTCTCTCTCTCTCTCTTAATGTGTTATAACAACTTTAGGGTAATAATAATACCTGAAATGACTACAGTTGTGGACAGCGATGGCTGCACTGTGGTGGCTGGGGACTTCTTTGCCAAATACTGCTTAATGTCGGACAGTTTGGTGCCCACCTCAGCAGAAACCCCCTTCAACCACAGCTTGTAGCTGATGAGAAACCAAGACATAAGGTTATAGAGATACAAGCACTTAGATTAGATTATACTTTATATAGATTACACTTTAATTCCCTTATTACAGCAGCATTTTCTACAATAAAAGCAAAACAAACAAGCAAACAGACAATGAGCAGAAGGTATGGCTGAATGTAAAGTGGCGTCAAATAAAGGTTTTGTAAAGTACATATACATATATACCCATATACAATTTAATACAAGCAGCATTTCCCAGTTTACCTGAGGAGCTCCGGGACAGTGGAGTCCTACAGCTCCTTGTATGTAAGAGCTGCATGCTTCCCAAAGCCCACCAGCCGGGAGTCTTCCTCCTGTGGAGCCACGAGCGACCCTTCGCCTATCCTCCTCCTCCTGATGGCCGACACCACCTCTGGAAAGAGGCCCACGATCGGTCCAGGGCCTCTTTGTTTGCCATCAGCGGGCTCTCCAGGCTCACCCCACTCTCCCTCTCCTTTCGGTGAGCAGCCAGAACCATCACTGCAAACCCCAGGTCGTTTGACAGGAGCCAGTGGAAGGTCTGACCCCGGTACTGGCCAAACTGGAGCTCGCTCTGGCTGAGCACCAGTCGGCGGTCCCTGGGGTCACCACCACCCTCCCGCACAAGAGCCTGGGCATCTGCCTCCACCTTGTCTTTATTGGCCATTTTACTTTTTGGCCTCTCCTTGCTGGCCTTAGCTACACAGGAGGCATCCACTGAGGCAGTGGATGAAGACCTGTGGATGAAGACCTGTATGCCCCACCACCATCTGGAGACTACACAAGAAGTGGAAGGCCATGCAGGAAGGTCCTTTCCGTCCTCCAAAACGGAGGACCTGTCCCTTACTCTGCTGCAGACCAGTATCTAGAGGAAGACCAGGGAACCGGTCTGCTCCAGAGCAGACCCCAAGAAAAGGACTGTGGAGCAGTGGCTGACGGAGAAGAGGAGGGGGCCATTAGCACTGCTGAACTGCAAAGATGCTACGACAGGAAGAGGGTGGCGAGGCGGGAAATTAATTAAGTTGTCTTCTATTTGTTTTGCTGAGTTTTTATTAATAAATGTAACTGTTGCCTGGTTACTCCTTTACCGTGTGAACGTTGTTAGAGTTCATGTTTCCAGCTCACGCTTCAATCACAAGACTTTAACAACCGGCTCCATATCAGCTAAAAATGACTAAATATACAACACCTGCTGCAATGGCAGATGTTTCAAGACAGGAGAACAGTATTGGTCAGACACTGGGGGGGGGTCAGACACTAAGGGGGTAGCTTTATTCTCTCTGCAGGTATTCTGGGGTTTAGATTTAGAGTAATTTTTGAGGTAAGAGAAGTAAAAGTAGATTTCATTTGGAATCAGTTGTTAGGTTCTGCATTGTGAGTCTGTAGTTGTGGGTCTCCCCCTGTGGGTCAGGATCGGGCTGATCAGCCAACATATGGTCCCCTTTGTTTCTTTGTTAGCAGGTCCGTTGTCTTTAGTGGAGTCTTGCGTCCAGAGCTCTAGTTACCGTCTGTTTGACCTCCTACGGGCTCTAACGTCTTTATGTTGTAATTCCTTCCCTCGTGACTCCTCTTCCTTCACAGTCAAATGGACAAAGGCATGAAGCTTAAAAGTGCTTCCATAGACGCTGGGAGGAGTGGCGGTCTGGGTCCTGCTGCCCCCCCTCGGCCTGGGGGCTCTGTGTCAGCAGGCAGGATCTGTAGTGACATTCAACGGAGAGAAGCTGCTGACTTCAGGTGACTTCCTCTTGAAGCTCATGTGTGTGAAACAGTAATCAGAGCAAAGGAAGAAACTAGAATATAAGACATGTTTTCAGTTATTTCTACTTTAAGTCCATAATTTCACATGAATTCATTCATAGTTCTGATGCTTCATGATGATCTACAATGGAAATAGTCATGAAGATAAAGGAGACGCATTGGAGGAGAAGGGGGTCCAAACTTCTGGCCTGTACTGTATTATATGTATTATATATATATATATATATATATATATATATATATATATATATATATATATATATATATATATATATATATATATATATATAAAATACCATAGAATATATATTATAAGTAATATACAATATACTGTCTACGGCCTCAACCACTGTTGCTATGGTGACACAACCAGGTAACGTTAAACAACGTTAGCTAGCTAGCATCTCGGTTACTGGGGTTTGTTTTGTCCCAGTTTAACAGCCCAGTGTTTCTGGTTATTGACATTATAATATGTTAATATTTAATTTAATACTGACTTTTGTCACCGTGTAGGAACAGAGACGGAAAGGCGGGAACTTGTTGAAAATGGCGTTGGATCAAACCGCTCCAGTTTCACAAGGTAAATAATATTAATAATAACACTTTTAATTATTATGTGGAAACGAGGCAGCCTTCTTTGGAGAGGGAGGACATTTGTTTTTAACGTTTCAAGGAGCCAGGTTAGTTAGCAGTGTGGATATATTGGAGGATTGTATGCGGGAAACATCCCAACCATACTGCATTAACTAAATGTCAAAATGTACTTTTGTTTCATTTTTTCAAAATACTTCTCCCCTCACCAAACATAAATTAGGTTGTTTATTAATCAGGAGGGTTGTCTGGTATATTCGGCATATATCCAGCACACCTATAGTCTCTTATTTTAATTTAATTGCGACTTTTATCCGTGCAACCTGGCTGAATACCAACGCCATACACAGTGGAGGTCGGTGAAAGAGAGACACGTTGAAAACTATGTTTTGTGAACGAGGTTTGGCAGATTTTAAATAACTATTTACAAATAAATAATAAATACTTTACATTTGATTGTACCCTCTCCTCTCACTGTTAATTGTTTCGCACCAAAAACACTTTCATTGAATTTGGGTGTTTTTATCGATTTTATAGCATTTGGAGAACAAACACTTGGTAAAATAACTTTAAATAAAGTGTAAAAAAAAAGACAGAAAATGTAAATTAAAGTGATTAAAATGTGAACAAATGGTAAATAATGGGACAAAAATGTGAAAAGATGTCAAAAAATAACAAATGTCATTGACAAATAAAAAAAATCTATTTTAAGAAATAAGATGTATTTTATTTAATAAGATGTATTTTATTTAATAAGGTGTATTTTATTTAATAAGGTGTATTTTATTTAATAAGGTGTATTTTATTTAATAAGGTGTATTTAGAGAGACACTGAACCCTGAGTTGCCCCAGATGCTGCGCCATCTGTGTGTGAGTGTGTATCTGATGAGCAGGTGTGTAGATGTGTGTGTATCTGATAAGCAGGTGTGTAGATGTGTGTGAGTGTGTATCTGATGAGCAGGTGTGTAGATGTGTGTGTGTGTGTGTGTGTGTATCTGATGAGCAGGTGTGTAGATGTGTGTGAGTGTGTATCTGATGAGCAGGTGTGTAGATGTGTGTGAGTGTGTATCTGATGAGCAGGTGTGTAGATGTGTGTGTGTGTGTGTGTGTGTATCTGATGAGCAGGTGTGTAGATGTGTGTGAGTGTGTATCTGATGAGCAGGTGTGTAGATGTGTGTGAGTGTGTATCTGATGAGCAGGTGTGTAGATGTGTGTGAGTGTGTATCTGATGAGCAGGTGGCACCTTGTATGGCAGCCTCGGCCACAGTGTGTGTGTGTGTGTGTGTGTGTGTACGGTTCCTGGACTATTAGAAGAGCTTTGCGTAGTCGAGACTAGAAAAGATATATAAGAAGAAGAAAGTCCATTTACAGACCGGAGACTAAAGTTTGGACTTGTTGTCAGTCTTAGACCTGAACCAGGCTTTTGTCCTCCACTGCTTAATGAAGGTGAGAACTGCCCCGTCAACAGAGCTTGTTGGCCAGCTGTTTGTCACTGTGTGTTTCCTGTGGTGTGTTTCCTGTGGTGTGTTTCCTGTGGTGTGTTTCCTGTGGTGTGTTTCCTGTGGTGTGTTTCCTGTGGTGTGTTTCCTGTGGTGTGTTTCCTGTGGTGTGTTACCTGTGGTGCAGCTTTAGATCCTGACAGCTGGTTGGCTGCCCAGCGTTCAGCTCTGGATGGAGACTACAGTCACGGCGTCATCCAGAGACTCGTAGCTCAGCTCTTCCTCCGCCAGGACGAGGAGGACGAGGAGGACGAGGAGGACGACAGCGAGGACCAACCCGTCGACAGCCAGCTGGTGGTTTCACTGCTGAGCTTCATCAGCAGCCAGACGGTCAGAACCTCTCTTTGTCTGTCTGTCTGCCTGCCTGCCTGTCTGTCTGTCTGTCTGTCAGTCTGGCTCTAGTCTGTCTCCTCCCATTGGCCAGTGGTAACCTGTCTCCGTCCTGGTCTCCTCTGCAGACTCTTGTGCGTTCGCTGCTGGCTGAGCGGCTCAACAGCTCTGATTGGAGGGACAGACTTCTATCCTGTAGCACACTCTGCAGCCTCAAAGGACCCGTTAACAAGGTAGACCGGGTTTGTTTCTTGCTTAATACTGGACCAGTTTCAGAGATTGTTGTTCCATCACACACTCAGACACAGAAACCTGGAAAGATAGGGTCCAGGTTATAAAAACCAAACCAAAGTTAGCCTTTGACTCTGTTGCAGGATGTGACTCTGTGTCCCGGTTGTGTTGCCGGATGTGACTCTGTGTCCCGGTTGTGTTGCCGGATGTGACTCTGTGTCCCGGTTGTGTTGCCGGATGTGACCCGGTTGTGTTGCCGGATGTGACTGTGTGTCCCGGTTGTGTTGCAGGATGTGACTCTGTGTCCCGGTTGTGTTGCAGGATGTGACTCTGTGTCCCGGTTGTGTTGCCGGATGTGACTCTGTGTCCCGGTTGTGTTGCAGGATGTGACTCTGTGTCCCGGTTGTGTTGCAGGATGTGACTCTGTGTCCCGGTTGTGTTGCAGGATGTGACTCTGTGTCCCGGTTGTGTTGCAGGATATGACTCTGTGTCCCGGTTGTGTTGCAGGATGTGGTGCAGAAGCTGTGCGAGCTGATGCGTAGCGACCACATCAACACGGTCCGCCTCGCTGCTGCAGAGACGCTCATGAAGCTGGGGAAGAGGCACCAAGTCCACACTGAGCTCAGGTGCTGAAGGAAACTACAGTTAGCACTACATGCTAACTACATGCTAACTACAGTTAGCACTACATGCTAACTACCGTAAAGGAGCCCACTTCTGCTCTCATTTGTTTTCTTATTTATTATTTCTAGTATATTTCTGTATGAGTGTATGTCTCTGTAACGTGTAACGCATTTATCTATCTGTCTGTCGGTCTATCATCCATCCTACCTACCTATCCATCCATCCTACCCATCCACCATCCATCCATCCTACCTATCCACCTATCCATCCATCCTACCTATCCATCCATCCTACCTATCCACCATCCATCCATCCTACCTATCCACCCATCCATCCTACCTATCCATCCATCCATCCATCCTACCTATCCACCTATCCATCCATCCTACCTATCCACCCATCCATCCATCCTACCTATCCATCCATCCTACCTATCCATCCATCCATCCTACCTATCCATCCATCCATCCATCCTACCTATCCACCTATCCATCCATCCTACCTATCCACCCATCCATCCATCCTACCTATCCATCCATCCTACCTATCCATCCATCCATCCTACCTATCCATCCATCCATCCTACCTATCCACCCATCCTACCTATCCACCCATCCATCCTACCTATCCACCCATCCTTCCTACCTATCCATCCACCCATCCTACCTACCCATCCATCCTACCTATCCATTCATCCTTCCTATCCATCCTACCTATGTAGGTTAAAGCTGGAGGAGGGGCAGGGTCTCCAGGCCCGGATGGAGGCTCTGGATGTAATTGACCATCTGAAGTTAACGGGGGCGACGCTGCTGGAGCCGCTCGTCAGCTGCCTCAGTGATGAGTTCACTGCCGTCCGGAAACAAGCGTGTCTGACGGTGGCGTCTCTGCAGCTGAAGGACGGCACAGTAAGAGAGGAGAAGATATGTATTGGGTTGAGTAGGATGTCTGTAGAGAAGGACTGCAGCTACTCGGTGGTTTTCATGGCGGGGTAATGTCTGGATGAATGGAGGAGGAGTCCTGGCTCTAAAAGGTGGATCAGAGTTTCCCCAAAAGCCCAAGATGACGTCCTCAAATGTCTCGTTTTGTCCACAACTCAAAGATATTAAGGTTCCTGTCCCAGAGGAGACACTAGGACATATTCAGGTTCTTGTCCCAGAGGAGACACTAGGACATATTCAGGTTCTTGTCCCAGAGGAGACACTAGGACATATTCAGGTTCCTGTCCCAGAGGAGACACTAGGACATATTCAGGTTCCTGTCCCAGAGGAGACACTTGGACATATTCAGGTTCCTGTCCCAGAGGAGACACTAGGACATATTCAGGTTCCTGTCCCAGAGGAGACACTAGGACATATTCAGGTTCCTGTCCCAGAGGAGACACTAGGACATATTCAGGTTCAGACGCTCCGTGTTCATGCTCCATGAAATGTGTTGGCTGGTGAGGGACATACAGGACGTACTGCTCCTTCCATGTTCTCGCTGTCACATGATGAACTCACAAGTCCTGCTAATGCTGCTAACGCTGCTAATGTTGCTAATGCTGCTAACGCTGCAGCTGTCCTGTAGTTCTCTGAGAGTACAGGTGTGTTCTTGTTGATGTAGTTCTTTGTGAGAGTACAGGTGTGTTCTGGGTGACTGTAGTTTTTTGTGAGAGTACAGGTGTGTTCTGGGTGACTGTAGTTTGTTGTGAGAGTACAGGTGTGTTCTGGTTGATGTAGTTCTTTATGAGAGTACAGGTGTGTTCTGGTTGATGTAGTTCTTTATGAGAGTACAGGTGTGTTCTGGTTGATGTAGTTCTTTATGAGAGTACAGGTGTGTTCTGGGTGACTGTAGTTCTTTGTGAGAGTACAGGTGTGTTCTGGGTGACTGTAGTTCTCTGAGAGTACAGGTGTGTTCTGGGTGACTGTAGTTCTCTGAGAGTACAGGTGTGTTCTGGGTGACTGTAGTTCTTTGAGAGTACAGGTGTGTTCTGGTTGATGTAGTTCTCTGAGAGTACAGGTGTGTTCTGGTTGATGTAGTTCTCTGAGAGTACAGGTGTGTTCTGGTTGATGTAGTTCTCTGAGAGTACAGGTGTGTTCTGGGTGACTGTAGTTCTTTGAGAGTACAGGTGTGTTCTGGGTGACTGTAGTTCTCTGAGAGTACAGGTGTGTTCTGGTTGATGTAGTTCTCTGAGAGTACAGGTGTGTTCTGGGTGACTGTAGTTCTTTGAGAGTACAGGTGTGTTCTGGTTGATGTAGTTCTCTGAGAGTACAGGTGTGTTCTGGGTGACTGTAGTTCTCTGAGAGTACAGGTGTGTTCTGGGTGATGTAGTTCTCTGAGAGTACAGGTGTGTTCTGGGTGATGTAGTTCTCTGAGAGTACAGGTGTGTTCTGGGTGACTGTAGTTCTCTGAGAGTACAGGTGTGTTCTGGGTGACTGTAGTTCTCTGAGAGTACAGGTGTGTTCTGGGTGATGTAGTTCTCTGAGAGTACAGGTGTGTTCTGGGTGACTGTAGTTCTCTGAGAGTACAGGTGTGTTCTGGGTGATGTAGTTCTCTGAGAGTACAGGTGTGTTCTGGGTGACAGGTGGTGAGGCGTCTGCTGCAGGTGGTCGAGGACGACACAGCTCGAGATGTTCGACTGTCGGCCATCAAAGGTGAATGTTCTGTAAATACAACAAGAAACATGTAGTCTTTATTTATTAAATACAAGTTACAAAACTTATCTTTATTTCAGTTTCTTAAAGTTGTTGTTGTTGTTGTGGGTGTTGTTGTTGTGGGTGTGGTTGTTGTGGTTGTTGTTGTTGTGGGTGTGGTTGCAGCAGTGGGTGCGCTGGGTTTGTCCTCCCAGGACGTGCAGGAGGTGCTGCTGCGCTGTGTGGAGACTGAGGAGGAGGCGGAGCTGCGTCTCGCTGCCTGCCGCCTGCTGCTCAGCGCCGCCGTGCCCTCCGCCCAGCTGCAGGACTTCCTGCTGCAGCGCGTCCACGTCGAGCCTGACCCGCTAGTCCGCAGGTACACACACACACACACACACATACACACACACACACACTCTCACACACACACTACGTACACACACACACACACACACACACTCTCTCTCTCTCTCTCTCTCTCTCTCTCTCTCTCTCTCTCTCACACACACACTATATGTATACACACACACACTCACACACAATATATGTACACACACACTATATGTACACACACACTATTTGTACACACACACACACAATATACACACACTCACACACACACAATATATGTACACAGACACACAATATATATACACACACACTATATGTACACACACACACTATTTGTACACACACTCACACACACAATATACACACACAATATATGTACACATACACAGACACACAATATATATATACACACACACACTATAAATATATATAACTAGTATTTGGTGTTCAGTTTTTTTTAAATGTTATTTAATAAAAATTACAATGGTGATATGAACCAATCGGTTTGGTGTATTGTTACATTAATAATAATTAATGAGTATACTGTTAATATTATATATTAATGAACTGTGTTCAGCCTGATGAAGGAGATGCTGCGTCAGTGGAACAGAGACCGGAACCAAGATCTCAGCCTGGACCAGTACGGCAGCCGGAGGGTACTACCTCTCCTTCTCATATATAGAGATAGATATAGAGATATATAGATATAGATGGATATAGATAGATATAGAGATAGATATAGATATATAGATGGATAGATATAGATGGATATAGATAGATATAGAGATAGATATAGATATATAGATATAGATATATAGATAGATATAGATATAGATGGATAGATATAGATGGATAGATATAGAGAAAGATGGATAGATATAGAGATAGATATAGATGGATATAGATAGATATAGAGATAGATATAGATGGATATATAGATATAGAGATAGATATATAGAGATAGATAGATAGATATAGATGGATAGATATAGAGAAAGATGGATAGATATAGAGATAGATAGATGGATAGATATAGATGGATAGATACTGTGTATAATATAACATACTTCTCCTGATACTTTTCAATCATTTCTTGGAGGGTTTTTGTGGCTTTTTCCAACATTTTTGTACCTTTTTTTTTTGGATTTTGTCACTTTTATCACGTCGTTGTTTGGTGAATATTTCTGTAATTTGTTTTACATTTTTGTCAAATTATTTTTAGGTTTTTGTTCCATTTTTAGATTTATTTCCCTTTTTTCTCTGTTTCTGGAAATCTGAGGTTTCTGTCGCTTTTTCAACATTTTTGTCAGTTATACGACGTCTTTTGTTGCTCTGTTCAATATTTCTGTAATTTTTAGAGGTTTTTGTTGCTTTTTTTCAACATTTTTGTCACCTTTGTAGAGCTTTCTGTTGGCTGTAGAGCTTTCTGTTGGCTGTAGAGCTTTCTGTTGGCTGTAGAGCTTTCTGTTGCTGTAGAGCTTTCTGTTGGCTGTAGAGCTTTCTGTTGGCTGTAGAGCTTTCTGTTGGCTGTAGAGCTTTCTGTTGCTGTAGAGCTTTCTGTTGCTGTAGAGCTTGCTTTCTGTTGGCTGTAGAGCTTTCTGTTGCTGTAGAGCTTGCTTTCCGTTGCCTGTAGAGCTTTCCGTTGGCTGTAGAGCTTTCCGTTGGCTGTAGAGCTTTCTGTTGCTGTCTCCGAGGTTTCGTGCTCATTGTGGATGTTTTGCCGTCCGTGGCTGCAGGTGCAGCGTCCGTGCGAGCGGAGCGTGATCACGGAGAAGCTGCAGCTGCTGGAGTGGCTGCAGGCCGGAGGGACGCCCCGCCGCGGCCGCGGGACCGTGGCGCGGCTGCTGAGTCAGCGATAGGTCCCCACGAGTCAGCTGATCAGGATCAATAAAGGTTCAGGTTCCTCTGCGAGACGCTCTTCTGTCTGCTCCCTTACAACAAGATTCAGGGGAAAGAAAACTATCTTTTGACCTCATAAGGGGACGATTGCAGATCGGCCCACCTGAGCTCAGGACACCCGGGGCTCGGTTACACCTTCACCATGTCGAGCCACCGGGACGTTCAACAATACGTTAACTTTTAAAATAGATTTTATTTCAAAACAATGAGAACAATTCAGTCCCAATAATAACTAATAATAATAACTAATAATAATAACTAATAATAACTACTAAACACTGGCAATGTACAAATGTCTGTGTGTTTGTCAAACAACAGAATCTGATAAAAAAAATGGATTCGGTTGTCGTGGCGACGCCTGTCCGGTCGTCATGCAGAGCTGTCACCCTGTTGGCTGCTCTGGACTTCCTTCCTCTGCAGAACCTGATTGGCTAAACTCTCCAGCTCCATCACATGACCCAGTAACTGGGCAGCAGACGTATTCTGTTACAGAGACAGAGAGACTGATGGTTAGAGAAGGGGGGTTAGCAATGACCATGCTAACACTAGCCACCAGGTTAAACTACAGTTCTGGTGTGTGTGTGTGTGTGTGTGTGTGTGTGTGTGTGTGTGTGTGTGTGTGTGTGTGTCTGACCAGCTGAGCGAGGTGGTCTCTGGCGGTGGGACAGCAGTGAACTGAGTCCAGCTTCTGGTCCAGCGTCTCGATGAAGTCCAGCAGCAACGCAACGACGTCCACCACAGACCTGAAACACACGCACGCACACACATGCACGCACACACACGCACACACTGCTTCTTGTAATATTCCAAGATATTTTCAAAATAAAAGAAGCGGAGGCAAACAACCGCTAAGTCAGATTCTAGTTGGAAATATTTTTAAGTTATATTTTCTTTGTAAAGACGTTCGCGGGCAGCGGTAGAAACCGGATGATTGACAGCTGGGATTGACTCCCGATTGGCCTGATGGGTGTGTGTGTATGGGCGGGACTTCATTACCGCCACAAAATATTCCAACTTTTTTGTATTTTTGTAAAAATGTCCCAACTTTTTTCCTCGTAATATTCCAATTATTTCCAACTATTTCTTGTAATATCCCGACTCTTTATCTTAAAGTATTCCATCTTTAAAATAGAAGCAGTGGCGGAAGGCCGTAGTTCCAGGTGTGAGTGAAATGCGTGGCTACCTGTGCAGGTGTGCTGGGACCGGCAGGTGTGTGCGTCCCAGCGGCTTCATCAGCCTCTTCCTCAGACCGGTCTGCTCCTTCAGGACCTCCTGCAGGTGACCGCTCAACAGCTGGAGCATCTGGAACCGCCGAGCTGGCAGAGACACAACATGGTCCCTTTATTCCTTTCTACCTTACACACACACACACACACACACACACACACACACACACACACACGTACGTACACGCACACACACACACACACACACACACGTACGTACACGCACACACACAACCCCTGAAAAAAAGCAACCTAAAGTTGCCTTAAAAAAAGGTGGAAAAGAGGGTAACCGTAGGGCAAAAAAGAGGGTAACCGTAGGGCAAAAAGAGGGTAACAGTAGGGCAAAAAAGAGGGTAACCGTAGGGCAAAAAGAGGGTAACCGTAGGGCAAAAAAGAGGGTAACCGTAGGGCAAAAAAGAGGGTAACCGTAGGGCAAAAAAGAGGGTAACCGTAGGGCAAAAAGAGGGTAACCGTAGGGCAAAAAGAGGGTAACCGTAGGGCAACAGCCCAAAATGCCTGATGTTACGGGAGCTTTTGTACTTTTTTGCACTGAAGTTGCAGGAGACAAAAAGCTGCATAAAAAGCTTCCCTTTGTTGTTGTAGAGTTCTTTATAAACAAAAATGAATAACAATTATTACAATTAATTAATTACTCTGGGCTGAGTGTTGCTATAGCAACCAAAAAGGCTCAGGATGTCTAATATGAAACTGATGGTGGATTTAAGACAAAAACTAATAATTTACTGAATGTCAAATATGAACATGTTGATCTTTACATTGTTGTTAGTTTGCTATCCTGGGCCCTGTGTGTGTGTGTGTGTGTGTGTGTGTGTGTCTCTGTGTGTCTGTGTGTGTGTGTGTGTGTGTCAGACTCACTGAGATAGAAAGTGTGCGCCACGTCTGCGTTCTTCTTCTCTCTCTGCAGCAGCTCCACCTCCAGCTGCAGCTGCAACAACACGGAGAATAATCTTTAACAGATACGTCCAATAGTCTGAAGCTGTCACTTTATTTCACATTTGTTCAAATGTTAGTCAATTTTCTTTCAATTTTAACTCAGATTATCAACATAATCCAGAAAATGTGAAGCCAGAGCATGACGTTACACACCCTCGTAATTTAAAATAAAAACCCTTTTATCAACGTTTTCAACGTGATCCTTTTGTGTCTTTCCTCCGATGTTTTTGTCACTTTTTCAACCTTTGTTGAATATTTCTGAGCCTTTTGAAATTTTCGTGGATTTTTCCCAACATTTTTAAAGCTTTTCTTTTACATTGGTCACTTTTTTTCACATTTTAGTCACTTTTATTGACATTTTTCTCTTCTACAATTCTACAAAAAAGTTCTTTTACCGATTTGTTTTTTCTCCAAATGTATAAAATTGAAAAAAAAAAACCAAATCCAGTGAGAATGTTGAGCTGAGTATTAATGTACCGTGTGAGCAGCGTTGTTGGGAACCGTCCTCGGGACTTTTTGGGACAATTTGGTTGAAAGAAACCCAGATTTCTGATATAGAAGCTTTTAGGAAAGGGGTCAGCTTAGACCTGAAGACACCGGGGGGGTAAAGCTCCAGTGTGTAATATTTTGAGTTGTGTGTCATTCATGTTAATAACTTCCAACTAATCAAAGTATTCCTCGTAAGCGTAGAATCTTCCAGAATAGAAGAGTACCTGGTCCAGCTGTCTCTGCGTTCTGATTCGTTGTTCAGCCTCGTGCAGGTGAGCAGAGAAGGCGGGGCTTAGGTTGGAGGAGGCGGAGTCTATTTCCTCCTGAGGACAGGTAGAGAAAGATGGATTGTTTCGGTTTACTCTGTTAAACTGTGAGTCTTGTTCTACTGAGAGAAAACAAAGTCTTTTTCACCGGTGACCTGATGGTGTAGCGGGCGGTGCAGTAGACGGTGTAGTGGGCGGTGCAGTAGACGGTGTAGTGGGCGGTGCAGTAGACGTGTAGCGGGCGGTGCAGTAGACGTGTAATGGGCGGTGCAGTAGACGGTGCAGTAGACGGTGCAGTAGACGGTGTAGCGGGCGGTGCAGTAGACGGTGCAGTAGACGGTGTAGCGGGCGGTGCAGTAGACGGTGTAGCGGGCGGTGCAGTAGACGGTGTAGCGGGCGGTGCAGTAGACGGTGCAGTAGACGGTGTAGCGGGCGGTGCAGTAGACGGTGTAGCGGGCGGTGCAGTAGGCGGTGCAGTAGACGGTGTAGCGGGCGGTGCAGTAGACGGTGTAGCGGGCGGTGCAGTAGACGGTGTAGCGGGCGGTGCAGTAGACCTGTATGCTATTGTTTTTGCTGAAGAGGGTTGGAACCCAGCGCGACACGGATCATCGTAATTTCTTTTAAAACATTATTTCCCGCTGTACGTTTGTAGTGTCGTGCTCAGATATCCAGTCCAGTCCAGTCCAGTCTAGTCCAGTCCAGTTTATATTGAGGCGACATGCAAAGGCCAGTAAAATGTTTATGAATTTGTAGCGAATCTGTCAACGGGGGTAGCCGTGGAGGTTTACACGGCATCTGGACTGGCCCGGAAACCAGTAGGTGGAAAAACCAGAAGGCACATAACACCGGTGTCTGGGATCGTACCCGCGTCTGGGATCGCACCCGCGTCTGGGATCGTACCCGCGTCTGGGATCGCACCCGCGTCTGGGATCGCACCCGCGTCTGGGATCGCACCCGCGTCTGGGATCGCACCCGCGTCTGGGATCGCACCCGCGTCTGGGATCGCACCGGCGTCTGGGATCGCACCGGCGTCTGGGATCGCACCGGCGTCTGGGATCGCACCGGCGTCTGGGATCGCACCCGCGTCTGGGATCGCACCCGCGTCTGGGATCGCACCCGCGTCTGGGTTTGTACCCGCGTCTGGGATCATTTCCTGTGAAGAATAATGAAACAGAGTTCTGACCTGAGATAAAACTCCTCTGGAGACGCACCGGGCCAGCAGGCCGGCAGCTGGACTCACGGAGAACGGAGACAAGTCCACGCGCTGCATCTGGAACACAAACACACACCAGCTACTGGAGGAGGGGGGGTGTCCTTAGACTTTACAGGGTTAGACTCTTATGACACTCTTATGACCGCATACAGGTGAGATGTTATGGAGGTAGACCGGTAGAGAGAGACAGAAACACAGACAGACGGGTAGAGAGAGAGAGAGACAGACGGGTAGAGAGAGAGAGACAGAAACACAGACAGACGGGTAGAGAGAGAGAGAGAGAAACACAGACAGACGGGTAGAGAGAGAGAGAAACACAGACAGACGGGTAGAGAGAGACAGAAACACAGACAGACGGGTAGAGAGAGACAGAAACACAGACAGACGGGTAGAGAGAGAGACAGAAACACAGACAGACGGGTAGAGAGAGAGACAGAAACACAGACAGACGGGTAGAGAGAGAGACAGAAACACAGACAGACGGGTAGAGAGAGAGACAGAAACACAGACAGACGGGTAGAGAGAGAGACAGAAACACAGACAGACGGGTAGAGAGAGAGACAGAAACACAGACAGACGGGTAGAGAGAGAGACAGAAACACAGACAGACGGGTAGAGAGAGAGACAGAAACACAGACAGACGGGTAGAGAGAGACAGAAACACAGACAGACGGGTAGAGAGAGAGACAGAAACACAGACAGACGGGTAGAGAGAGAGACAGAAACACAGACAGACGGGTAGAGAGAGACAGAGACACAGACAGACGGGTAGAGAGAGACAGAGACACAGACAGACGGGTAGAGAGAGACAGAGACACAGACAGACGGGTAGAGAGAGAGACAGAGACACAGACAGACGGGTAGAGAGAGAGACAGAAACACAGACAGACGGGTATAGAGAGAGACAGAAACACAGACAGACGGGTAGAGAGAGAGACAGAAACACAGACAGACGGGTAGAGAGAGAGACAGAAACACAGACAGACGGGTAGAGAGAGAGACAGAAACACAGACAGACGGGTAGAGAGAGAGACAGAAACACAGACAGACGGGTAGAGAGAGAGACAGAAACACAGACAGACGGGTAGAGAGAGAGACAGAAACACAGACAGACGGGTAGAGAGAGAGACAGAAACACAGACAGACGGGTAGAGAGAGAGACAGAAACACAGACAGACGGGTAGAGAGAGAGACAGAAACACAGACAGACGGGTAGAGAGAGAGACAGAAACACAGACAGACGGGTAGAGAGAGAGACAGAAACACAGACAGACGGGTAGAGAGAGAGACAGAAACACAGACAGACGGGTAGAGAGAGAGACAGAAACACAGACAGACGGGTAGAGAGAGAGACAGAAACACAGACAGACGGGTAGAGAGAGAGACAGAAACACAGACAGACGGGTAGAGAGAGAGACAGAAACACAGACAGACGGGTAGAGAGAGAGACAGAAACACAGACAGACGGGTAGAGAGAGAGACAGAAACACAGACAGACGGGTAGAGAGAGAGACAGAAACACAGACAGACGGGTAGAGAGAGAGACAGAAACACAGACAGACGGGTAGAGAGAGAGACAGAAACACAGACAGACGGGTAGAGAGAGAGACAGAAACACAGACAGACGGGTAGAGAGAGAGACAGAAACACAGACAGACGGGTAGAGAGAGACAGACAAACTTAGTCTTTTCCCTTATACCTCCATACAGTTTAGCCTAAGTGACAGAAACACACACACACACACACACACACACACACAGAGGTACATACGGGTGAACCTACTCAAGGTATTCTCATGTTTTTGTCTGAGCTTCTCTTACAATGTTAACCAACGAACAACAGGGCGTCCATCCGTAGCCTTAGTTAAGGAAGACTCCACTAACATGGAAACAGCGGGCCTGTGTTGTACTTCACATTTGCCGAACGGAAGAGTGTTTCCTAAAGACTTAAAATCCAGCTGGGTGTTATTCTACTACATCTCTGTGTAAGAAACAGAAACAATATCACTGTAAATTGACTGATTGTTAAACGCGGTTCGGCAGCCCCGCCGCCGAAGGGAGCGTCGTCCTGGAAACAACCAGGGAAAGCGGCGTTGCTATGGCAACACTGAGTCCGTTTAGCCGATATGAAGTTTCACACAGAAGCAGAAACGGGTTAGTAACAGTTTAACGGGTCTTCTTACCGTTTATACAGCTTAGTTCTCCGCTGGGAAATCTCAACAACGGATCCAACTCATAGACGGTTAAAGAACAGCTGGGCCCGCGCAATGGGTCGTCTTCTTCTTCTTCTTCTTGTTTCCGGCAGACTAGACGCTACTATGACGTATTGCTGCCCCCTCAGGTCGCTAATCGCTTTACAGCTTATTTAATAATAATAATTGTCTATCTTTTTATAAACTCCAGTTTGTTGCAGGCACTCCCATCAGTTTTTTCAATTCGTCAACACATTTCCAACCTTCCTAAATCAATAAAGAATGAAAAAAACAGTTTCTCCAGTTGCAGTCAGAGGTTAAGAGCAGCTGTAGTGTCGCATTACTGCCCCCTGCTGGCGTCCATAATAATAATAATAATCATAATAATAATAATCATAATGTTTGCGCAAGGCACATGCTCAGGTCTGTACTGGGACTTGGACCTGCGACCCTCTGGTCCCGCCCCCCCCTCCCCCTGATTCGCCTGTTTTTTAGATAAGGTCCATAGTCACAGAGCTGTGCGCTGTTCCCATTGGCTCCTCATATCCAGCCTGTGATTGGCTGACACAGCTGCGGTCTGTCCCACTGTCCAGCGGAGCAGCAGGGCTTCTTCTCTCTCATTTACACACTTTTTGTTGTATTAAACGCTGTTTTCAACATTTGGACCAACGTTAACGGCGACGTTTAAGTGTTCGCTTCCACGTAAGTAAAACAAACGGCGGGTTTTACGGTTTGTTGGGCGGGTTTTGTGGCGATTTGCAGGCTAACGCTACTATGCTAACGTTAGCATCAAGTCTTATCCGTTAACATCAGTTACTGTTGGGCAGTTGGTTAGCCTGTTAGCCTGTTAGCTTGTTAGCTTGTTAAACATCTCAGCAGTGTTCAGGATGTCTTAGTAGTATTGTTGTCGTATTTGCTAATGTGGCTAACGTTAGCTCCTCCAGCCTGTTGCTTGTTGTTTACGTTGCAGGGATTTCAGCTGATCCGGATAACTGACCACTTCCGGTTTGGAGATGAACGCAGAGATGAGCTTCAGTTAAGGTCGAGTTTCACTGCAGGAGATCAGCAGAGGACAGACAGACAGGTAGAGAGACAGACAGGTAGAGAGACAGAGACAGGCAGAGAGACAGACGGGTAGAGAGAGAGTGAGTGAGACAGAGACAGACAGGTAGAGAGTGAGAGAGAGAGACGGGTAGAGAGAGAGTGAGTGAGACAGAGACAGACAGGTAGAGAGTGAGAGAGAGAGACGGGTAGAGAGAGAGTGAGTGAGCCAGAGAGAGAGTGAGACAGAGAGAGACAGAGACAGACAGGTAGAGAGTGAGACAGGTAGAGGGGTCCAGATGGGGAACAGCGCCCTGAAGTCTCACCTGGAAACCTCCCAGAAGACCGGCGTGTTCCAGCTGACAGCCAAGGGTCTGCAGGAGGTGAGACACCCGGCGTGATGTCACCCGGCGTGATGTCACCCGGCGTGATGTCACCGTGATGTCACCCGGCGTGATGTCACTGTGTTTACAGTTAAATATTTAAGCAGATATAATCTGCTGTTTTCACTAAAAACACTAAATGCAGTGTGTGTGTGTGTGTGTGTGTGTGTGTCTTTAAAAAGAGAGAGGGTTATGAAGGAGGCCAGACTATGAGGATGTTTTGGGGCCAGACTATGACGTTTTGGGGCCAGACTATGACGACGTTTTGGGGCCAGACTATGACGACGTTTTGGGGCCAGACTATGACGACGTTTTGGGGCCAGGCTGTGACGTTTTGGGGCCAGACTGTGACGTTTTGGGGCCAGACTGTGACGTTTCGGGGCCAGACTATGACGTTTTCCTGCTGTTTGTGCTGATAGTTTCCAGAGGAGCTGCAGAGACTCACCAGCAACCTGCGGACCGTCGATCTGTCCGGGAACAAGATCGAGCTTCTTCCTGCCGCCATCGGGAACTTCCTGCAGCTCAAGAGTCTGACGCTCAACTCCAACCGACTCAGTGAGTCATGCTCTTCATTCTCTATTATTATTATTATTATTATTATTATTATTATTATTATTATTATTATAACGTAACCACGGTTACAGCGTACGTAACCAGGCGTTGAGAAGGAGGCTGCTCTGTTCAGAGAACAACATCTGGCTTTGTTTCACATATTAAAAGTAAAGTTAGGTAGCGAGGTAAAGGAAAGGGGGGGGGATATTGATTAATCTTGGCCCGGCTGTTGAGGCCCGGCTGTTGGGGCCCGGCTGTTGGGCCCCGGCTGTTGGGCCCCGGCTGTTGGGGCCCGGCTGTTGGGCCCCGGCTGTTGGGGCCCGGCTGTTGGGCCCCGGCTGTTGGGGCCCGGCTGTTGGGCCCCGGCTGTTGGGCCCCGGCTGTTGGGGCCCGGCTGTTGGGGCCCGGCTGTTGGGCCCCGGCTGTTGGGGCCCGGCTGATGGGCCCCGGCTGTTGGGGCCCGGCTGTTGGGGCCCGGCTGTTGGGGCCCGGCTGTTGGGGCCCGGCTGTTGGGCCCCGGCTGATGGCCCCCGGCTGTTGGCCCCCGGCTGTTGGCCCCCGGCTGTTGGGCCCCGGCTGTTGGGGCCCGGCTGTTGGCCTGCTCTGGACCAGGCTATCCAAACAATAAATCTCGATGGTTACTGTGTTTATTTCAACCCGGTTTCCTGCAACCGAGTCAAAGCTAAATTCATCCAGGATAACTAGACTATCCCGGATTAATCCTTATCCAGGGGCCTATTGCACAAAAGTAGAATAAAGATATCCAGGATAAGTAAAAAAGCGCAGCTTGACTTAGTGTGATCTGCTCATCGCGGCTTAATCGGTTGCACGTTTGCCGAGCCAGGATGAACAGGTGAAGCTATGTCCAGCCAGGTGGAGATAGCTGGGATGAACAGGTGAAGCTATGTCCAGCCAGGTGGAGATAGCCGGGATGAACAGGTGAAGCTATGTCCAGCCAGGTGGAGATAGCCAGGATGAACAGGTGAAGCTATGTCCAGCCAGGTGGAGATAGCCAGGATGAACAGGTGAAGCTATGTCCAGCCAGGTGGAGATAGCCAGGATGAACAGGTGAAGCTATGTCCAGCCAGGTGGAGATAGCCAGGATGAACAGGTGAAGCTATGTCCAGCCAGGTGGAGATAGCCAGGATGAACAGGTGAAGCTATGTCCAGCCAGGTGGAGATAGCCAGGATGAACAGGTGAAGCTATGTCCAGCCAGGTGGAGATAGCCAGGATGAACAGGTGAAGCTATGTCCAGCCAGGTGGAGATAGCCAGGATGAACAGGTGAAGCTATGTCCAGCCAGGTGGAGATAGCTGGGATGAACAGGTGGAGCTATGTCCAGCCAGGTGTAGATAGCTGGGATAAGTGCACGTTCACGGCTTTCTGAAATAGACCACGGTATCCATCACAGATTCACTGATGCAGAAATGGAGACGACGCATGCGGCAGATGTTTCACCCAATGAGCAGCAGCTTCTAGTGGAAAGTAACGAGGAGGTGAAGATATAATATGCAGTAACGAGGAGGTGAATAATATAAGGTGCATATAATACGCAGAAAGGGAAATACGGCTCTTATCAAACGGAGAGGAAAAGCCCAACAGACTATAGCGGACTGACTGAATGCGTAAGGATCTAAAAATATCTACTCAGCCGACTAGTCACTCTACTTTTTTATTTTACATAGTTGTAGGCTACAGTGTTTTAATTGCTCTAAATATGCTAGTTTCATGTTTTGTTTTTATGTGATAAATGTGCTGGTTTTACCGTAAAGTGTCTTTGAGTAGCCTACCATGTAAAGCACAATAAATAAAATGTATTATTTAGCCTATTTTGCCTTAAAAGTGAGCAGAGGGAATTAATGTTCCCCGGGAGATGGACCCTAAGGACTCTAGGCTTAATTTCAAACCCTTATTCACAACGCGAGAACATGTACATACATACAACCATAAATCTCTATAAGCGATATCTGATTCTAAATATCTTTGTACAATTAATGTTCATACAGAACAATCAGAAAGGTACAAAAACTAGAAAAAGTGACTTCAATACACGCTGTGAGCATATGTGTAAAACAATATTCGTGTTTTGTTTTTTATTCTGACAATTAACAGCATCAAAATAAATATTAAGAAGCATTGTGTTGTTCCCTGTGTGCTGAATGTAAACTACACTATATACGTGCTGTATATAGGCCACGTTATTGGTCCAGGGATGTAAGACTTATGAGAAGGTTATGAAACCAAAGTAAGTAATAATAAAAAAACATCAGCCTACATATTAAGGAGTAGCCTAATACAAACTGTCCTTTATTAGAGAAGGACAAGCAACAAGAAAATGAAATCATGAATGTATTGGTCTCTGACCATTAATATCATATCTGGGAATATCGCCCCATTGTCCCACTTAATCTCCGGAGCGTCCTGTATAAACCTGAAGCTGACAGACCACGGACGCCGCGCTGCTCATCTTTACTTTTACAGAGAGGGTGGACACTGATGTGATGCACAGGTCTGCCAGCAGGCAGCGGCCACCGGGCAGCGGCCACCGGGCAGCGGCCGCCGGGCACCGGCCGCCGGGCACCGGCCACCGTAGCGGCCACCGTAGCGGCCGCCGGGCACCGGCCGCCGGGCACCGGCCACCGTAGCGGCCACCGGGCAGCGGCCACCGGGCAGCGGCCACCGGGCAGCGGCCACCGTAGCGGCCACCGTAGCGGCCACCGGGCAGCGGCCACCGGAGCGGCCACCGGGCACCGGCCACCGGGCACCGGGCAGCGGCCACCGGGCACCGGCCACCGTAGCGGCCACCGGGCAGAGGCCACCGGGCACCGGCCACCGTAGCGGCCACCGGGCAGCGGCCGCACGCCAGGCAGCCTCGACACACTACCGTCCCCACTCCGCATCTGGGTTCCAGTGCAACCATTCTAACCATCTAAACAATAGTAGGGTTTAAATCAAACTCAGGACAACAATAGTGACAAATAATGCATGTTAATAAAAATAAAGCAGAAGACACGCAGAAGACAACGGAATAACTGTTAAACACGTTTATTTCGGTTCAGAGCGGCAGCTGATTTAACACATGAGACTCCAGGATTAATCTTAGCCCGGCTGTTAGCCCGCTCTGGACCAGGCTAGCTGCAAAGGATAAATCTCCATGGTTACTTGGCTGGTTTCGTGCAACCGAGTCAAAGCTAAATTCATCCAGGATAACATGAATATCCCGGCTTAATCCCTTATCCTGGTTTCGTGCAATAGGCCCCCGGTGTCTGCAGCAGGCCCCTGTTGTTGTTGTTGTTGTTGTTGTTGCGTCCCAGCTGACCTGTTGTTGTTGTTGTTGTTGTTGTTGTTGCGTCCCAGCTGACCTGTTGTTGTTGTTGTTGTTGTTGTTGTTGTTGCGTCCCAGCTGACCTGTTGTTGTTGTTGTTGTTGCGTCCCAGCTGACCTGTTGTTGTTGTTGTTGTTGTTGTTGTTGTTGCGTCCCAGCTGACCTGTTGTTGTTGTTGTTGTTGCGTCCCAGCTGACCTGTTGTTGTTGTTGTTGTTGCGTCCCAGCTGACCTGTTGTTGTTGTTGTTGTTGTTGTTGTTGCGTCCCAGCTGGCCTCCCCGCTGAGATCGGGAAGCTGAAGAAGCTCGAGACTCTGAGTCTGAACGGGAACCGGATCCAGCAGCTGCCCCCGGCGCTGGGCCAGCTCAAAGCGCTGCGCACCCTCAACCTGTCGGGGAACCAGATCCTGGAGTTCCCCCCGGGCCTGGGGACCCTGAGACACCTGGACCTGCTGGACCTGTCCCGCAACCAGATCAGGAGCGTCCCCCCCGCCGTGTCGGAGCTGCAGACCATCGAGCTGAACCTCAACCAGAACCAGGTACCACGGGTCATTTCTGGATTAATGGAGATCCAGAATATCGTGATATGAGACTAGATATCGTCTTCTTAGATTTTGGACATATCGACACAGAGCTGGGCGATATATTATATTATATCAATATATCCCGATATATAGATATAATATTAATATATCAACACAGAGCTATATGCATACCGGGATATAATATCAATATATCGGGATATAATATCAATATATCGGGATATAATATCAATATATCGGGATATAATATCAATATATCGGGATATAATATCAATATATCGGGATATAATATCAATATATCGGGATATAATATCAATATATCGGGATGTAACATCAATATATCGGGATATATGATATAATATCAATATATCGGGATATATTGATATTTTATTAATATATCGACACAGAGCTATATGCATATCGGGATATGATATCAATATATCGGGATATATGATATAATATCAATATATCGGGATATAATATCAATATATCGGGATGTAATATCAAGATATTGGGATATATGATATAATATCAATATATTGGGATGTAATATCAATATATCAGGATATATGATATAATATCAATATATCGGGATATAATATCAATATATCGGGATATAATATCAATATATTGGGATGTAATATCAATATATCAGGATATATGATATAATATCAATATATTGGGATGTAATATCAATATATCAGGATATATGATATAATATCAATATATCGGGATATAATATCAATATATCGGGATATATGATATTATATTAATATATCCCAATATATTGATATTATATCCCAATATGTATATAGAAAAATGTCCTTTATTACAATTTTATTAAGTTTTTTTCAGCATTTTTCTCTTCTGTTTTTGACTTGTTTTCCGTTGCTTTTGTTCCTTTTTCAAGTTTTTTTTCAACACTTGTTTTGTCTCTTTTTCTATATTTTTGTCTCTTTTTCTATATTTTTGTCTCTTTTTCTATATTTTTGATGCTTTTTCTATATTTTTGTCTATTTTCTATGTTTTTGATGCTTTTAGACTTTCTTTTCGTTGCTTTTGGTCCTGTTCCACTTTTTCCAGCCCTGTTTTGTGTCTTGTGTCCTCTGTCTCGGTGCGTTGTCTTAATGACCGGTTCCTTCCTGCCGGTGCAGATCTCGGTGCTGTCGGCGGAGGTGTCCCGCTGTCCCCGTCTGAAGGTCCTCCGTCTGGAGGAGAACTGTCTGGAGCTGTCGTCCGTCCCGACGTCCGTCCTCAGCGACTCGCAGGTGTCTCTGTTCTCCGTGGAGGGAAACCTGTTCGAGGTGAAGAACCTCCGAGACCTGGAGGGCTACGACAAGGTCAGCCCCCCCCCCATTAGGGACACAACAGATAATCTGAAGCCCCTGGCCGAGACTGGGCCTGCACGGGTCGGGGTCTGGATCACGAATCTCTGGCACTACCAATCAGATTCATTTGGCTCATTTGACTATTAATTATTATTTATTATTACTCGTCACCAGGAGGCTCTAGGGGGGAGAAGGGGGAGCTTTAAGGTTTCATCCAGACCAGGGTCCTCCCAGGAGACCAGACCAGGGTCCTCCCAGGAGAACAGACCAGGGTCCTCCCAGGAGACCAGACCAGGGTCAGTCCTCCCAGGAGACCAGACCAGGGTCAGTCCTCCCAGGAGAACAGACCAGGGTCCTCCCAGGAGACCAGACCAGGGTCCTCCCAGGAGACCAGACCAGGGTCCTCCCAGGAGACCAGACCAGGGTCCTCCCAGGAGAACAGACCAGGGTCAGTCCTCCCAGGAGACCAGACCAGGGTCAGTCCTCCCAGGAGAACAGACCAGGGTCCTCCCAGGAGACCAGACCAGGGTCCTCCCAGGAGACCAGACCAGGGTCCTCCCAGGAGAACAGACCAGGGTCAGTCCTCCCAGGAGACCAGACCAGGGTCAGTCCTCCCAGGAGACCGTAGCAGCGTGTGGGATGACTAATGAGAATCAAAGACATTACAAAAATTAAATCAGTTATTTTAAAAATGAAGTTGTGAATCGAGATCACGATTTTAACAATTAATGGTGCCGAGTCGAGACTTTGAGGGACGACTGAGACTAAAATATATATATATATGTGTATATATATATATATGTGTATATATATATGTATATATGTATATATATATATATATGTATATATATGTATATATATATATGTATATATATATAGCTATATATATATAGCTATATATCTTTAGATATATATATATAGCTATATATATATAGCTATATATCTTTAGATATATATATATAGATATATATATATATATATATCTATATATATATATATATATATATATATATATTTATATAGGTTTGAGTATCCCAGCCTCTCTAACCCTCTGTTTGGTCCTCAGTACATGGAGCGCTTCACCGCCACCAAGAAGAAGTTCACCTGAAGACGCTCGATGGTCCTCGGAGACGAGACGCCGTCGCCGCTGCTTCTTCTTCTGCTGCTAAAAACAGACTTCACACAGCCGTAAACAACCCTCGTCCCTCCCTGCTGCTGGACAGAGAGAGACGGACACACATACGGCCACGGATGGACAGGCGGACGACAGAAACACTGGCGGACAGGCAGACACACGGACGGACGGACACGGACGGGAAGACATGGACACACTGACGGACGGACAGAAACACTGGCGGACGGACGGACGGACGGACGGACGGACACGGACGGGAAGACATGGACAGATGGAAGGACAGACGGACACACACACACTGACGTAAGGACAGACTCATGGAAGGACAGACGGACACACACACTGACGGACGGGCAGACACATGGACAGACGGATATACAGACGGACACACACACTGACGGACACACACACTGACGGACACACACACTGACGGACGGACGGACGGACGGACGGACGGACGGACGGGCAGTAACACGATAACACTGATGTAAGTTATTAATATTTAAGGTGTAAATGAAGCTGGAACAGCTGATCGGATTCTAACGTCTGGGTTCTGCTCTCCTGACTTTAAATCCAGGAAACGATGAACGATGAGTCCGATTCTTGAAGGAAAATTAGTTTTTAGACCTTTTTAATCTCGTTTGACGACCATTTAACTCCTGACTTCCTTCAGCATGTTGGGACTTCCTGTTCCCGTCTTAAAGGGCCAGTACACCCGTTCTGCAGCGTGGCCGGCGAGACGCCCGTCTCACGGGCACGGCCCCCGGCGGTTTAGTTATTGTGGAACTTTTTGTGTTGTAACCCTCCTGGTGACCTCTAACCCTCCTGTTGACCTCTAACCCTCCTGGTGACCTCTAACCCTCCTGGTGACCTCTACCCCTCCTGTTGACCTCTAACCCTCCTGGTGACCTCTAACCCTCCTGGTGACCTCTAACCCTCCTGTTGACCTCTAACCCTCCTGGTGACCTCTAACCCTCCTGGTGACCTCTAACCCTCCTGTTGACCTTTAACCCTCCTGGTGACCTCTAACCCTCCTGGTGACCTCTAACCCTCCTGTTGACCTTTAATAAATGTCTATATCTGAAATCTGAGTTTCTTTTTAACCAAATTACCATAAAATGGATCCTTCCAACGTTCTTTCATTCCTCTGATCTTAACTATTAGTCACAATAATTCATAATTTCTGCTTTTTAACTCTAATATCAGGTATAATTCTATATAAATGAGGGTTAATATCAGGTATAATTCTATATAAATGAGGGTTAATATCAGGTATAATTCTATATAAATGAGGGTTAATATTAGGTATAATTCTATATAAATGAGGGTTAATATCAGGTATAATTCTATATAAATGAGGGTTAATATTAGGTATAATTCTATATAAATGAGGGTTAATATCAGGTATAATTCTATATAAATGAGGGTTAATATCAGGTATAATTCTATATAAATGAGGGTTAATATTAGGTATAATTCTATATAAATGAGGGTTAATATCAGGTATAATTCTATATAAATGAGGGTTAATATCAGGTATAATTCTATATAAATGAGGGTTAATATCAGGTATAATTCTATATAAATGAGGGTTAATATCAGGTATAATTCTATATAAATGAGGGTTAATATTAGGTATAATTCTGTATAAATGAGGGTTAATATCAGGTATAATTCTATATAAATGAGGGTTAATATTAGGTATAATTCTATATAAATGAGGGTTAATATTAGGTATAATTCTGTATAAATGAGGGTTAATATCAGGTATAATTCTATATAAATGAGGGTTAATATCAGGTATAATTCTATATAAATGAGGGTTAATATTAGGTATAATTCTATATAAATGAGGGTTAATATTAGGTATAATTCTGTATAAATGAGGGTTAATATCAGGTATAATTCTATATAAATGAGGGTTAATATCAGGTATAATTCTATATAAATGAGGGTTAATATCAGGTATAATTTTATATAAATGAGGGTTAATATCAGGTATAATTCTATATAAATGAGGGTTAATATCAGGTATAATTCTATATAAATGAGGGTTAATATCAGGTATAATTCTATATAAATGAGGGTTAATATCAGGTATAATTCTATATAAATGAGGGTTAATATCAGGTATAATTCTATATAAATGAGGGTTATTGACCATGAATTCCAGAAAGTATAAACTAGTAAGGTGGTAGTGGAGGCTACAACAAGTCTGAAAAAGGGACAAAAATGTCCAATTTGTCCCTTTTTGACCCGGGAGACAACACGAGGGTTAAAGAGTTCAGAAGGAACAAAACGCACAAACTAACAAAATTGCACAATAACACAAACTAACCGGCGGAGGCAGCCGTAGAGCAGCAACTCCCCTTTACTGCACGGTTACAAAAGGTTTCTATATCAGAAATTTGGGTTTCTGTCCAACTAATTGTCCCAAAGTAGCGAGGCCGGTTCCCAACGACGCTGCTCACACGTTACGTTAATCAGCTCAACGCTCGCTGGATCTGGTGTTTTAGTCACTTTTATAACTGTTGGAGGAAGAAATAACTGATGAAAGAAGTCTGACAAACGGAGAAGAAAGACAAATGTCTTCGCCAGGTGTGTTGCTACACACACCAGACTCCATGTAGGTAATCAGTCATTTAAGCCTCGTAGAACGCACTTCATTCACAGTCGACGATGATGATGATGATGATGATGATGATGATGATGATGATGATGATGATGATGAAAGGCCGTTTTTAAGTCGTGTTTCCACTTTTCCATCCATCACAACTCTAGTGTTGGTGTAAATAACAACAAACGTTGCTGATTTACAGGTGACACACACACAGACACACACACAGACACACACACAGAGACACATAGAGACACACACACACAGAGACACACACACACACACACACACAGAGACACACACACACAGAGACAGAGACACACACAAACAGAGACACACAGACACACACACACAGACACATAGAGACACACAGAGACACACACACACACACACACAGAGACACACACACAAACAGAGACACACAGACACACACACAGAGACACATAGAGACACACAGAGACACACACACACACACACACACACACACACAGAGACACACACACACAAACAGAGACACACACACACACAGAGACACACACACACACAGACACACACACAGAGACACACAGAGACACACACACAGAGACACATACACAAACAGAGACACACACACACAGAGACACACACACAGAGACACACACACAGAGACACACACACACACACAGAGACACACAGAGACACACACACAGAGACACACACACACACACACACACACATAGAGACACACACAGAGACACACACACACACAGAGACACACACACGTGTGTGTGTGTGTATCTGGAGGCTCAGTCCTCGACTCAGCAGCCGAGGGTTCGACTCCGCCCCGCCCCCCCCTTCATGTCTTCAGTTGTCCTGTCAAAATAAAAGCCTAAAAATGCCAACAAAATTTGAGATTTCTTGTAAATCCCAAAAACATAAAAAATAAGTTTTATGATGAAATGTAAATTACTTAAATAACTCAGATGAACTTTAAATTCAGTTTACAGGAAATGATTTGTCTGAAACTGAGAAAAAAGGTAACTTTTTACTTAATTCTTATTTATTTATTTGATTGACTTCCGCTGTGAGTTTGACGTTATTGAGTTATTTTAATTGAAGTAATTTAATTACATGTTTTTAAATTAATTCATAATTTTATTTTAATGTCATTTTTTATCTTCTGAGGATGAAAATCAATAACGACAGTGTTAAAAAAATGTAAATGTTACAAAATAACATCCATATAAGTATGTTAAAATTAAAATAAATATGGATTATTGCATTGTAATTTTCACTCAAACGCAACCTTTGTTTTTCACATTTTTACATTATTATTTAAATTAAGTTCCTTATGGGCTTCCATAATAAAATATAAGAAAAGACAAATTAAATACAAAATATGTGTAAAAAAAATATTTTTGTTCAAAACGAATATGCTTTTATTTTATTTTGAAGGCGCCATTTCCGGTGTCGACGCGTCTTAGCGTGTGTAACTTGACGTCACGTACTCAGCGGCATACAGCAGCAGCGGGGTGTGTTTGCGGCTTGATGACGAGTTTCTCGTTAACTTTCTGCGGTTTTATCAAACTTCTCATGAACTTTCTGTGATTTTATCTGCTTCATTAACAAGAAAACGTGATTAATTAGTTAATATTTCACGCTCGCGCCGCAGAAACGAATCCTCCTCCATGAATTTAGCGTTTTATCCTCGGAACTCGCACTTTTCTCCGGGTGCAAATCCTGTTTGTCCTGCTGGAAATGAGACTTCAGTGAAGGATTCGGGAGCCCGAGCCTAGCCGAGCTGAGCCGAACCGAGCCGAACCGAGCCGAACTAACCCAGTTGATGTAAGCGAGAGAAATGACAAGATGAAGCCGATTCTGTGGATTCTTCTGTTTTTACTGCGGATCCATGAAGGAACCTGTGGAAACGGTGAGTGTCAATTAGCTAATACAGTGATTTATATAATTATAATAAATAATAATAATAATAAATCGTAAGTTATTGGGCTGTAACTCGAACATAAATCCGTGTTTTTGTGTTCGTAGTTTGGTTGAATTTGTCTCTAAACTGTGGCCGACGGTGGGGAAAACACGTTAACTTCACTAAGCCAAACACCGTTAGACATATTTGTGTTTTAAAGGTTTTTAACGTTTCTGGAAATATTCACATATGATAAAACTTATCTAAGGAGCTAATACACATCGTAGCTAACCTGTTGTCCATCCGGCTTCCACCCAACTAACCAAACAGCAGCTTATCTGAAGTAATGGGCAGGTTTTGGATCGTTTCGCCGCTGCCTCCGCCAGTCGGAGTGCACCGCTGAGGGCCGTTTGTGAGCGGCATGAATCAGTAAAAATCTACCAATCTCTCTGTAATAAAATCGTTGTTTGTGTGCCGAATTAACCAGGAAACTCATGTGAAATTAAAGAAGTCCAAGATCCGACTGTCATTTTATTAAAATAGCTATAAAGCAAAATTATATTAATTTTGTTTTTTTTCGAATTAGGTTTGGCGAGAGGACTCTCACAGGGCAAAGTGCAGGCTGACTGTGACTGAGGGAATGTGAGCCACACACAGGCTTTATTATCCTCTTATGTCGTCACACTGATTATCATAACCGTGCTAACCAACATTAATGAACACACAACCTTAATCTTAAGCACAAATAACAGAATTCAGCAGGAAAATCAAAATACAAATGAGATTTAAAATAGTAAATTAATCTGCTTAAAATGTAACAGATTAGTTTACTACTTTAAAACTCAATTGGATTTTTGCATTTTTTTAACTATTTTTTTAATCATTGGTGTGAAAACCGACTTTTATAAAGTTCTGACTCTGGATCAGCATTATTATTATTATTATTATTATTATTATTATTATTATTATTGTTGTTTATTATTATTATTTATTATTTTATTATAATATAGGTCAGAGGTCACATGACATTCTTAGAGGATAAAAACAAAGACGAAAAATATAAAAACTGTTAAAAACTTTGAGAATCTATTAATTAAAACAACAAACAGCCAGTGTGACGAAGCTGTGAGACGCTCAGTGTGTTGGTGCGCAGCTGTTCTCACACACACACACACACACACACACAGACACACACACACACACACAGACACACACACACAGAGACACACACACACACACACACACACACACAGACACACACACACAGAGACACACACACACACACAGACACACACACACACACACACACACACACACACACACAGAGACACACACACACACACACACACACACACACACACACACACACACACACACACACACACACACACACACACACACACACACACACACACACACACACACAGAGACACACACACACACACACAGACACACACACACACACACAGAGACACACACACACAGAGACACACACACACACAGACACACACAGACACAGACACAGAGACACACACACAGACACACACACACACACACAGAGACAGACAGATGCACGCAGTCTCTCTCACAGAGTCACACACACACACACACACACACACACACACAGAGACACACACACACACAGACACACACAGACAGAGACACACACACAGACACACACACACAGACAGACACACACACACACATATCAGACGTTTTGTGATGAAATGTCGATCTGAGAAACAGAATGTAACCCTCTGATGATGTCATCGTCCTCTTGTCTACGTCTTCCATCCGTCCGTCCCTCCGTCCTGCAGGTGTCTTCACCAAGCATCCGTCCAATCAGACGCTGTCCCAGGGCAAGGCGGCGCGGCTGGGCTGTGCCGTCCAGGGCCTCACGGAGCCCGACATCGTGTGGATGAAGGACGGAGACAAGCTGTACAGCAGCGACCAGATGTTCCTCACGCTGGGGGACAGGCACTGGGAGACATACTACAGGTACATATCACGCTGGGGGACAGGCACTGGGAGACATACTACAGGTACATATCACGCTGGGGGACAGGCACTGGGAGACATACTACAGGTACATATAACGCTGGGGGACAGGCACTGGGAGACATACTACAGGTACATATCACGCTGGGGGACAGGCACTGGGAGACATACTACAGGTACATATAACGCTGGGGGACAGGAGACATACTACAGGTACATATAACGCTGGGGGACAGGAGACATACTACAGGTACATATAACGCTGGGGGACAGGAGACATACTACAGGTACATATCACGCTGGGGGACAGGAGACATACTACAGGTACATATAACGCTGGGGGACAGGAGACATACTACAGGTACATATCACGCTGGAGGACAGGAGACATACTACAGGTACATATCACGCTGGGGGACAGGCACTGGGAGACATACTACAGGTACATATCACGCTGGGGGACAGGAGACATACTACAGGTACATATCACGCTGGGGACAGGCACTGGGAGACATACTACAGGTACATATAACGCTGGGGGACAGGCACTGGGAGACATACTACAGGTACATATCACGCTGGGGGACAGGCACTGGGAGACATACTACAGGTACATATAACGCTGGGGGACAGGAGACATACTACAGGTACATATAACGCTGGGGGACAGGAGACATACTACAGGTACATATAACGCTGGGGGACAGGAGACATACTACAGGTACATATCACGCTGGGGGACAGGAGACATACTACAGGTACATATAACGCTGGGGGACAGGAGACATACTACAGGTACATATCACGCTGGGGGACAGGAGACATACTACAGGTACATATCACGCTGGGGGACAGGAGACATACTACAGGTACATATCACGCTGGAGGACAGGAGACATACTACAGGTACATATCACGCTGGAGGACAGGAGACATACTACAGGTACATATAACGCTGGAGGACAGGAGACATACTACAGGTACATATCACGCTGGGGGACAGGAGACATACTACAGGTACATATCACGCTGGGGGACAGGCACTGGGAGACATACTACAGGTACATATCACGCTGGGGGACAGGAGACATACTACAGGTACATATCACGCTGGAGGACAGGAGACATACTACAGGTACATATAATATACAAAGTCATGATGGAAGTCTCCTCGGGGGAAACGCTGATTCATGTTATGTTGTATCATCAAAATACCCCACACACACACACACACACACACACACACACACACACACACACACACACACACACACACACACACACACACACACACACACACACACACACACACCTGACCTGCATGTGACTGTAGTCAGCGAGACAAACGCTCAGATCAGTGGACCACGAGGACTCCAGCCGCTCCCAGGGGCCTCTGGGAAAACAGCTGATTTCAGATCAGATGTCTGTGTTCTAACGGCCTGGATGTTGCCTGAGAAACTGACCTCAGATCTGTCTGGTTCACTGAGCCGCGGCTGATTTAATCGGCTTTACGCTCAAATTCCTAGACGGAAAGGAAAAGTAGTGATTATTTACATGGAGTCTGGTGGAGATATGCTGCTCTATACACACTAAAAGTAGTGATTATTTACATGGAGTCTGGTGGAGATATGCTGCTCTATACACGCTAAAAGTAGTGATTATTTACATGGAGTCTGGTGGAGATATGCTGCTCTATACACGCTAAAAGTAGTGATTATTTACATGGAGTCTGGTGGAGATATGCTGCTCTATACACGCTAAAAGTAGTGATTATTAACATGGAGTCTGGTGG